>VWZO01001324.1:17962-73608 GCA_013396975.1 Bucco capensis
AACAGGCTGCCCAGGAGGCTGTGGAGTCTCCTTCTCTGGAGACATTCAAGAGCCGCCTGGATGCATTCCTGTGTGACCTCATCTAGGTGATCCTTCTCTGGCAGGGGAATTGGACTAGATGATCTTTCTAGGTCTCTTCCAACCCCTAACATACTGTGATGCTGTGATTCCAAATTGGATGCAAACCACGTGCAGCCTTACCTGTGCTGACTATAGGAAGGTCACTTCCCTCTATTTGCTATCCACTGTCATGTGTAAAACAACAGTAAGCAGTTCACCTTGCAGGGAAAACGAAGACAGCAATTAGCCGCAGAAGTATGACTTAAAGGCATCAAGCACCAGATTTTGAGTTCAGATACTTACATGTGCAGAAATACATTTTAAGACAATGTTAAATAATGAGCAGATACAAATTCATATATGTTTCTGTATCTAAAACCAGACACCTTTTATAACTAAATTGTTTGCATCTGTTATCAGATCTAGCCCCCAGAGGCTATTTGCAATGCTCCTAATTATTTCACATGGGTAAGTTATAGGATCATGTACATTTCCTTTAATTGTTTCCCTTGTTAGTAGTCAAAAAACATAAATACAAATGAGAAATGTCTCTGAATATTTAGAATCTAATAGATGAATATTAATTTGTTTTTCTCTGTAACTGAACTAGTATACACATGGGAGTATGTGCAGTTGCTACTCATCCTTTTCAGGCTGACATGCTTGGGAAATCTCTATATATCCTATCATCCTTTCTCACCATTGGTTTGTTTTTACTGAATTTCTTCAGAAAAGAAAAGCACTAGCTTTTCACTGTGAGTGCAGGTAAACAATGAATTTTCCCTCAAAGACACATAGTAGTTGCCTCATTTCAGAAGACTATATACAATGTCAGTGTTCAATTCCCTGTGCTCCTAAATACAGAAAATCTCAATACTCTCAGGGCTGAGAATACTCCCATTAAGGCTTTATTAGGCTTTTTGTCAGTCACTGATCTTTCTTCAGACCTTCAATTATGACACTGGTCAGGTTCAGCTGATATTTCCTATTTCATTCAACCTCTAGTTTTTGGTTTTTTTTGAGTTGTATACTTGTCTGTTATAATAATGTTGAACACATAATCATTATAACTTTAGGAAAAAAAGAAAAAAACCTCTTTATTCTTCTTTTGCTTTGATCAGCATTTTTGTTCCTTCCAGAAGTAATTTTTAGCTTTCTTGTTCCTGGAAAGACGAAAATCTGTATTACTTGTTTTTTCTGGAATTCTGGGAGGTCAACAAAAATAAGATAATTAGAAGTTTCACAGTATCAGAATTTTTTCTTTTAACAATATCATGTAGCTTATGACTGTAGGCAAAGAATAAGTTCTGTTGGATGAATATCTGACATTGTTCAGTGTCATATTTTTTCTGTAACTCCAAAAAAAGTCATGTTTCTTTCATAGACTCTGCTGTCCCTAAATTTAGGTGCTCCCACATGATAGATAGCAATTCTTTTTCGAGCCTTGTTTTACTTACAGTGACATTGTTAAATGTAAGCAAACTGACTGTCAGGGAAGTCCTGTCATTCAAGAAGTGGAGAAATAATGCCATATTTCACATGATTGCCTGTTTACGGTCACACATTGAGTAAAAAAAATACTAAATTCAAAATAATCTTTGACACCAAAAATACACTCTGAGAGTCTTATTCATTGCTGTAGAATGTGCAAAGTACTCTTACCTAGACTGTTTATAGTGGAATTGTTATTTTTTCCTAAACAGTAACTGTGGCATTGTGAGTTATTTTGGAGTTTTGTTGTCTTGTGAAAGATTAGAAGCAGAAAGCTATGACAGAAATAATTCTTACTATAAGCAGAGTTTTAAACCATTGCTTTGCATCTGTGGATGCTAATTCTGTTATTGAATTGGAGGGTTTTGTGCCCAAGGCTGTGTCCAAGGCATATAAACTGCATCAGAAAAAGTAACAAACAGTAATATAACATATGAATACCTTATTTTATAATTTGTTGGACTAAATCAGTACTACAGCTATTCAGGTCTTGAAATGGGAATTAACATTGACAAATTAGTGTTATTTTAACTACAGAATGGTCAAAATTACTGAATATTTGTGTTCTAGTTTCTTTGAGAAAATGACATCGCTTGTTCTATGAACAGAGATTTGAAATAGTTGTGCTAGTAAAGACTTCAAAGAATATCCTGTAGTCTTTGTATCTAAGATCAGAATCATTGTAGGAGAACGCAGCAGTTTTAATGACAAACAGGGTGATGAAAATGCTTTTAGCTTAATGTCCTCATAGATCTGACCTTTGGAAGCTAAAAAACAATAGGCGGTTGAAACAGAATTTCTCTCCATTCAGAAATAGTGCATGGACAGTTACACGAGTATAATTCTATTTCAGTTGTTGCCCTAGTGATGTGTAAGTGCACCTTTGAATACAAGTGATTTAGGCATGAAAATCTAATGAAGATCATGTTCTTCCAAACTGAGAGTATATACTGCATAAACTGTCTATTGAGGAATATTTTTTACATGATGCCATATTTGATAGTATGACGTTTTCTAGACATTTACTCCTTCAGCTGTAACCTCTCTAGCATTAATACTGAATGGTTCTACTCATGCCTTCAAAAGCCAGACTGGTAAGGAATAGTATATTAAAAAATCATTTGGACAAACCTAGTCTGTTTACCCATGCACTTCTTTTAAATCTGGAGATTCAGGGTAGTGGGAGGGTTTGGGAAAATGGAAAACACATGCATATCCAGTAATGCAGGGTTGTTTTTTTCCCCCCCTGAAATTTAGGCTGGTGTCAGAAAAGCAGAAAAGCATGCAAAGTTTTTGCAGTCAGTGCTTGAATATTCCTTAGTTTCCACAAGTAAACCTCGGGAAAAGCAAGACACTAATGGATTTCAGAAGTGTAACTTCTTTTATCAAGAGTTTTTGTGCTATGTTATGAGCAAGTACAGTACTATTACATGGATTACTAGCTCTGTAATGGAAAACTGCAATATAATGTACAAATTAGAAGGTAAATTTGTATACAAAAGCAATGAAACAATATTATAGAATCTGATTTTACCAAATGTATCTTTTGATTGAAATTGTATATGAATATTTTCAGATTATTTGAGACTGACCTTAGATGTTGGAAATTTTCAGTATATTAACAAAGTTGTTCAGTCTTTCAGAACTTTCAGTGCTTTATTGTTGCTAATAATCGTTGCTTACCCAAGTTTGAATTTTAAAATCTGCATTATTGATTACATAATTTTATGAGGTTTTGGGAACATTGGACCTAATATGCAGTGTTATGAAATTTCATATCAGAAAAATTCCATAACTGCAGTAAGAAAAAAAATATGACATTCTAGTCAAATTTATAGTGATTGATGCAATCAATCTCACAGTGAAAAACACATGAAAGTATTTTGTAATAAGATTAGTACTCTGCTAAACCAGGGTAACCAAATAAGTTATTGCAGTTAGAATGAAGTATATGTACAGAATACAGCAGACAGATTTTGAAAGGTGGAACAAGCTTTAGGACATAACTAGTGTAAATGGCTGCTGCTTAATGTCATGTCTGGATTTTTTTCTAGTTCAAACAGGTACTAAGAGGAAGCTGTTCTGGCAGTATGAGCACCCAGCACTAAAAGGAAATCAGTCCCTAACACAGACCTAAAAGGAAATCAGTCCCTATCACAGACCTTTGAGGTAGGGGTTTTTTTGTGTGTGGTTTTTTTTTTTTTTTTCTTAAATCCAAACAGTGCTACAGAGATTCTTTAACCTCACCAAATAATTGCATATACATTAGGTCTGGCTGTCTGACATTTGCTTTGTGGAGAAAAAAGTAGAAAATGCGAAGCTTATGCAAAAGACAAGACCTAATTTAAAGTAGTTTTGTTAAGACACTGAGAGCAGAAAAATCTTCCCAGAAATAAGGCCATTTTTCTGATGTGTGGTGTGGTCTCCAGCAGTAGCAAATGGCCTGAATTTATGGTTAACAGTCAGCTGAGGAATAGAGTGAAAAGGAAAATAGCTACTTTTTCAGAACTATAATCCCTGGAAACCACTCCCATACGATGTTACTAATCCATTATTTCCTTGTTTATATTGCTAAGTGTGAACAACACATTTTACCTATTATAAGATCTAGTAATGTTATGAAACCCTGAAAGATATGCTCTAGTTACTGTGTCTCTGGACCTAGTATGAGGTGAAGCTTCAGAACGGAGTGGATAAGCAACTAGGTTAACAGTAATTAGTAGGACTGGAGTAGTCCATCAGATGCTAACACACACAGGTTAACATGAGCCACTTGTGATATTCACAGGGAAAAGTAAGCAGACTGAGAGATGCAGAAACACAGCATTTAAATGCTTTTGCAAGGGTTAAATACACTACTTCTGTAACACATAGGCCCCCACAATGAGCGTAAAGTAATTAACTAGTGTGTGACAGATGTGTGGTAGAAGTGGAAAACCAGAGGGAAAATACATGATATGTTTAGAAAGAACAGATAAAATGTATATCTGAAAATCTGAAGCATGGTAAATTTTAAAGCTAAGCTCACGGGATGCAAAAGCTAAGTGGTCAACACTGTTATTCACCCTGCTTACTGGGCTGTTTTTCCACTGGATATAGAGGCCTGGGGAACTGAAGCCACTTTCCTTGGACCCTGGCACTTTCCTCCCTCATAATTTTGAAGAAGAAACTCTACAGCCAGCAGACCACTGGATGACAGTAGCAAATATCTTTACTGTGGAATTAATTTTCCTTTCCTACACCTTTGTATGACTGAGCATGTACACTATCAGTTCTCTCCAATGCTCTTAGCTGGAGTTAATTTTTAGGATTGTGTTTTCTGGTGTAGAAGTTAATGTTGGGTATGTATGTTTTTGCAAACATGCTAGCTAGGGAATGGTAACTGGAGGGGTTTTATGTTGGTCTATTATTAAGTATTACATTATGTATACCAAAAGATTCAATCAAACAAATGGAGAACATCCTGGAATATTCAGCCTTATTTCCAAATTAGCATTCTTATGTGGCCTGCTGTGCATACTGGAGAACAATGTCAGATCAACTCTGTGCTAATAGCATTAAACAGAATAATTTCCCTGGGATTTTGATGTATTGTCATCTTCACAACCTATTATGTCTTGTTGCTAGCTTTCTTTTAATACAAGAGTAAATGTTCTTTTAATTAATCCTTGTCACTCTGATATTGATATTAAATGATAGTAGACAGTCATTTTATATGAAAAAATATATGCTTATTATGTGTATTAGATGGTTTAACGTTATTTTTGCATTTTACCAAAAGAAAGTCTATTACTATGGTGACATCAGTGCATATATAAAGCAACATTCTCCAAACCAGTTGTTTCCAAGAGATGAAGACTCTACAAATGTTAACTTCAGAAGGGTTGGTCAGTACCATAACAATCTATTACTAAAGGAGTGCTTCACACTACACAAACTTAATATGAAGCACTGTTGAGACATGCTTTGTGAAGACCCTCTTTATTGGTTCCTCGGATGTCCAAAAGCAGATTATTACCTGCCTTTTAGCTAATAATCTGTCAAACTCCTTATGGACCATGCTTTACACATTTATTGAAACATCTTTTTGTATAATCTCTTCAGAAGGATTGGTCAAAGATAGTGTTGAAGCCTCAAGCCTGTTTTGCCACCTAGCTCAGGGACAGCAGCTGTGAAGCGCACTGGGGGATATGTCCAGGCTCCTAGATGACAGACTGGACATCAATGACGTGGATCAAAACCCAGCTCTTTTCCATCACAGCATGCCCCATAGGGAGGCAGGCAGGATATGCAGCTAGCACAGAGCACGAGAAAGCACCACAGATGAACTTGTTTCCTCATATTTTTTCCTGCGCAACACTGCCAAATCAATATGCAATAAATGGCCCTGTCTCAAGAGGTACAATTTTTTTTTTTTTCCATTTCTGCTAGTGACTGTATTCTGAAGCATCCAAGGACCCTTTTAACGTCCCTTTTAAAGACCCTTTTGGTCCACCCTTGGACTGTATGCCTCCTATTGTTGTCTTTCAGTGGGAACGGTGTTTTTTGCAACATGAGAAAGATGTATGGGCAACAGTGTGAGGTTTGGGCTGGAAGTCAGAAGTATGAGCCATGTGCTGTGCTAGTTAATTGTGGCTGCCTGGCAGTGGGTGGTCTCTGCACTGCTGTGAAGTTTTTCCGCAGGTAGAACTGTTGAAACTACTCCTAGAGGGAGGATTTACACTAGAGGGGTTGATAATTACAGTTCTCTGTGCCATTCATGCTGGTGAAATAAAATTATGGCTCCAAAAGGTGCTAGCAGAGCTGAAATGAACTAATTACAGCTTTAAAATGCGTATTTGTGGAAAATTATCTTCACTACTTAGTTCTTCTAACCTATTTCTCTGCTGAGCACTAAGCATGCAGTTGTACTTTGGTCTTTATGTGCAGTTTTTATCCAGCAAAGCGCTTTTCTTTCCTCTTTTATTCACTGAATCTTCTCTGCTGTACTTTGGAGTGGAGAACTCATCCCTTTTACAGGAAATGAAAAAAGTCTCATCCATTATTAGGTAGATGAAAACAGCAGGGTATGGCCTTGAAGGCTTCTGCCCCTCACTCTACAACCAGATAATATGCAGAGATCCTGAACCTGAGTCTGGATGCTCAGAAGTTCCTACAGAGCTCTCTGGCTTCATGCTGGTGTTATTTATATTAATACGGTTTCTGGAATTCCTCTATCCTACTCTTTTATGTCTCTGTGTTTGACAACACTTCACCTTCATTATCTTTAAAGATCAGCACTAAACTAGATATTTCCTCCCTCTTTCCTCTCTTAAAACCAAAACAAATAAATCGCTTAGCTTTGCTGTCTCTTTAGTCTCCTCACTGTGTTGTTTTTAATCATTTTGACCTTGTAAACCCAATGACTTTTACAAGGATCTTGAGATATACTTAAGACATTCTTCTGTATCAGCAATATATTTAAATTAAGTACTATTATTTTATTCTATATGTATTTTTTGTCACAACCTTTAGAGTGTTTTCATGGCCTCACCAGTATTTCAGCTAAGTGACTTTATATTATATCCATTAAAGATATAATTCAAGTTTGGTATCTTTATATAAAGTGTTATCTCTGAACTAACTGGAAGATAGTATGCCTTATAATTGTTGAGTATTAATTAGGTAGCAAATAAAAATTATTACCAATTTGAAGAATCTGTGGATTTTCACTGAGTCTACTGCAGAGGTTATGTTTTGCAATGATTTCCCTATGTTCAATTTATCAATTTAGCATAACTGTCAGAGACTCGTTGTAATTACAGATAATTTTATCCAAGGTGTGTGTGTTTTGTTGTTGTTTTACTAGTTCAAAATAAAACTATGCTTTTGTGTTTCTCTGTCACAAAAATAAATACAAGTACATAGAAATATACTATATTTAAATATGAAGTGAAAGCCAATTTACATACCACAAAATGTTGAAAGACTCCAGCTTTTTTGAAATGTTGTAATAAAACATAATGCCCAAACTCAACACACAACCTTTTTGTCTCATACCACTGCACTTTCTTTAGCACACTGGATTACTGCACACTGCGAACCTTCCTGACTTTCAAACAGTTTTTTCCTGGCAGAAGTCAATGTACTCTGTTACAAAGGACTTGTGGTGCTACCAAACTCAGTCTAATTTTCTGGTATTATCAATCTATTTTCATGATAGTGGACCACAGTTAACAACACCTGCAAGCTCTGGAGCCGCTTTAAAAAACGCAGCAAAGCATGAGTGTTTTGAAGCAGAAGAGGTAGCAGAATTTGAGTAATAAAAAAGTGCCCTGACTCATTTCTAGTTAAGAGTACAATTTGTGAACGGGATTAATGTTTAACTGTGGGAAATAGGAAGGAAGAAGCAGTTATTTCTAAAATAACCTATTACTAACCACCTAGAGCAAATCGACCCATACCTTCAGCTGAGTAAAATCCTTAAGAAGTTAGAAAATAGTTAAATTATCTAAATAAATTACTGTTTTTATCAAGTCTGGCTAGTGTTTCACAACATAAAAAAATACCTAGGTTTCATCCAGTACACATTTAATTTCTTAAAGTAATCTATACGACCTAGAAGTACTTTTTCACTCACATGACAGAAATAGAAAAATAACATCCGTGTCAATGTCAAATGCAAAGCACATGTTAAAAAGTCTTATTCTTTTTAATATTCCTTATTAGACAATAATTTTTTTTTATTAATTTAGTGGTGTTCTGAGATTGCTAAAAGCTAATCATTAATGAGAAACAAATGGCAGCCCCACAACAACAAAGCTGTTTTTTGTTAAAGTAATTAAAACCATCTTCCTTGATGATCACTTTGTTGATAAAAATTTTAAGCAATAATTCAGACATTGTGTCCAATGGTGTCTTAATATAGTTGTATTTACAAATTTTAGAGACAAACTAAGGAGACAATGTAGGAAAGAGGTTGTTTTCTACGAATTTCTCACAAAACGGGGAAGTGGTGATAGAGATTCTTCTAATAGACCCATTCAGGTTCCAGAGAAAACAACATTTTTTCCCCTACTTCATGCTTTCCTTTCTTTTATGTTCTTTGTTTAATAGAAGACAAAATAATTTTTATATTTTGGGAAGAAGAGGAGAAGGTTGTAGTTTTGATTTTATCTTTCTGGGAAAATGGAAAATTTCTTCTAAACAGATATTTTCTAGTTTTGTTTGCATGTTTGTGTGGTTCCAACTAAGGTTAGCTTCAGGTAGCACACAGACACTGTGCTTGTATGCAAGTAAGTTGTCAACATCCACTGCGCATTTAGGTAAACACAGAATTAAATTTACTTGTTGCCAACAGGCTAAAGTTGTTTGTACAGATGTTGGCTTGGCTATAGAGAAGGATGTCTGAGTATGCCTGGATTTTGTGTCGGTGTCTGCACAGCACCATTTTCAAGTGAAACTGAATTGGCAGCCTTTGAATGTCTAGCCAACACTGCATAGAACACTCAACTGTTATTTTTAAGTTTCTGCCTGAGCCTCCCTTGGAAACGGTGATCTGTAAGAATTTAGCCAGTGATGTGGGATAGGAGCAGGTGCAGAGTTCACAGCAACCATACTGTGAGTCAATACAAATTAAGGATCTAAGACAGAGACTGAAAGCAAGAGGAAGTTTTGAGGGAGGACATTAAGCTCAACAAGGAGACAAATATAGGGCAGGGGGCAGCATGACAAGGAGTCTGAAGTAGGGGAATATTTTTAGCTGTGACTGAGAAAGGAAAGGTAGGCATTCATGGAAAAAAAAATGCTGGAAAAATAAAGATGAGACAGTGAAGGGTACCATCACATGCCTCATAGACATGAATGGAAGTGATAAGCAATGGAGTGATGGTTGAGACCATACTCATTTCCACGAAATAACAGTGGTTGGTATTTTTTAAAATACTCTGAATCAGAGAAATTTTAATCTTCTGATGGAAGTAGAATTCTTGCTGTTGACATTGACAAAAAGACAAGATCCTTATCGAAGTCCCCTATTTTTGAAGGCATGATGGTGTGCCACATGTGTGATGCACGCAGTCTCTTGAGGTAAATATATAAATACAGGTATATACTGTTTAAAATGCCACTGAAGTTAATGAATGGTTTTGTCACCTTTTATAAATCTTGAGAACTTTCCTGCTTAGCATGGAAGTTCATAATAGCCTCAGAGGATTTTATCTTCATGTCTCTTGAAAATAGAAAAGATAAAAACCTTCCATTATTTGAGTTTGAGATCAAGCTTTGTCTCCTTTGTCATTAGAAGTAAATCACTGCCAAGTTCACATGGCATTGGATATTCAAAAGGCCAAGAAATTTTAATATATTTAAGGACATTACTAAAAATCCCTTTAATTGGAAAGGAGTTTCCAATATCTTTCAAGGAACTGGGACAGGTGGGTTGACATCCTTTTTCTCAAGTCTTTTCAATCTGTTCTTGTTTTCTGAAGTGCCCTATTCATAGTAGTATCATTTACTTACAGCTTTACTTTCTGCCTATATATTGAAACTTTTGACTTCTGAGCTGCTGTCCCTCTGCAACTATCTGTCTCTTGCTGTGAAATTCACTGACAGATTAAGCTCAGAAATCAGCGTGAGAGGACTGGAGTGTTACTGGTGGAAAAAGACATGGAGGCTCTTTTGATCTCAATAATTTCAGGTCTTGCACATGCTGAAAATTCTTGCTTGCATCTGATGAAACGAAGAGAGAAACTGAAAAATGCCCCAGGACACAATTTTTTTCTTTTTGCAAAAGGAGTAAGCAGAACTTCTTTCCAACATGAAATGACTTCCTTTTGAAGGACTGTAAGACATGAATTACTTTTTGTCCTTGCTCCTGGAACTTGTCTTCCCCTTGCTATCCTTTCCTTGTCTTTGCTTCACTTTTTTCTCCCCTTTTTTAACCCATTTCTTTTGGAAGAGTGAGGATCTTTTTCATGTGTAGAGACAAAACTGCTTTAATATTAAAGGTGATTTTCAACAGGGACAATTAGGCACAGTAATGGATAGTGTAAATTAAATGAGTAGCATTGTTATGACACGCATAATGACAAGAGCCTGCTTTACTTTTGTCAAAACATTGGTGTGCAGTAGTAGGGTATTACGATGCCCATGACATAAACTGCCTGATTTTGGCAGTTAAATCCTGAGACTCAAGCAAGAGTATCACAAATCTGTGATCTATACTGAAAGGACTCCTTTTAAAACAGTCTATAACTGAGCAGTCAAACTTGTCAAGAAACATGACCATTCCACCTATCACTGGAGCTTTTTCCAGTCTAACCAGACTGGTCTTCAACCATTCAAACATTTGAATGCAACAAAAAGATGTTACTTGAATGCATGACTAAAGAACTACATTAAATTAATTCCATTTCATTCCCTAAGACTAGCTCTGAACAGCATGGCAATTATTACACACTGGGTGTTTGAATACAAGCAAGTGCTATGTTCTTTGTTGTCTGTTGGAGTAGCTTGCTTGCTTGCTTTAGCAAGAATACTGAGCCCCTCACTGGCTTTCAATATCATTTATGAGAGTACTTTTCTTCATAAGGGATAGTCACTGAATACCAAACCTGATACTTATGAGCCCTGTGGGTAGTGAATGTAGTTAATAATTTTTATTGTGCTGTGTAACTTGATAACATTTTTATTGCAGTGGTCTGGCACTGCCACAAGAACCAAACTGTAATGTATAGAAGTGGTGGCATCTTGGCTTGGGAGAATGAATAAAATCTTTCCTTTCAGAAAAAATTTAGAGTAGTAGCATGAAGCAGCTTTGTTTTGGATGATTCTTTGTCTCTTGATGCAGAATGGGCAAATAAAGTGGTGCATGACAACCACACATATATCCTGTGCTATATTTCTAGGACTTGCTCAGCCATGGACAGCAGGACTTCTTTTTGCTATGAGTTGGAGTCTTTTCTGCAAGCCATCATGTCCCTGGAGAGGACAGCTGGAGCAGTGTGAGATCGTGGCATCTGCCTCCCACAGTGCCCATTAGCTTGTTGTAAAGATCATGAAGAAGAGGGACAAGTGTTTCTCTCCATGAGAGTGCAAGGAGTGTCTGGGCATAGTAGCCCTTTCCGCAAAAAAAACCCCAAACAAGCACCCCCCCCAAACAACTACTTCTGAAAGGAAAGCAGACAACTACTTGAAACAAATTGAGGAGCACCCAACCTGGCTCCTGCTCCTTTTGCTATCATACTGGTTGCTCAATTAAGCCTTGATTAGGTGGTGAGTAAGTTGGAGGCAGAAACAATATTATTTTATGAATCAACTCAATATTTAGCCCAAGCAAACAAGCTTTTTTTGGCTTATCTTGTTCCTTTATATACAGGTTGTACCAAATAAATAATGCAATTAACATTATTTTGTCTGTTGGATTCGTTCACAATGTCCTATGTCATACACACAGAGAAGTGGATTCTGAGCATGCACACAGAAGTAGCCAGAGTTACAAAAAGATGCATCTTTTTTCACCTCAAGTGGACAGTGCCCTCATGTTCTCAGTCTTGAGGACTGTGAGAGTTGCTGGATGTTGCAGGGGTTATGTGCGTGCTCTGTAACTGTGGAAGGGAAAATGGAAGCAAAATTCAGAACTCCTGGCCAGATACATTTTCTAATAGGAATTCAATTATTTTTATGGTGACATAAATGAAATGGAAAATAGATGTTCTATGAAAAATCACTGTTACTTTTGTCTTAGGCTTTTATCTCTCTGTCCTTGAAACCTACAGAATGTGTGTTCATTTAGGTTGGGTAGTCTAAATCTGTGCTGACAGCTGTAAATTTAGGCTAAAAAATGAATTACACAGGTAAGGAAAACAAGCACTATCTCCTCAGAGATTGTATAAGCCACATAGCTAATGCTATCAGGAAAACACTGATCAGACACCAGCTGACTGATTTTCCCCCTAGGTAGGTATTAAGCTGTGCGGCTGATGAAATTGTAACTACTCATGTTTCTCTATCCTTCATTTTTCATTTTATTAGATTTAGTCTATTTGCTATACAGGATTTTTCTTGCAAAACCATGCCTCCTAGGCAAATGCGGAAACAATCTTCTCTTTCGGTGATCTTTAGAGACAAGCAGTAAAATTCCTTGAAAACGTTGCAAGCTTTTGCTTTTAGCCAGGAAGAACATTCCCAGCAGAGCTGTGGGAATAGCTCTGTCTCTCTGTCCATCCTCCCATATCCTGTCTCAATGATGTACCCATGTCAGTGGGGTAGGTGAGGCTTTGATTTCTCACAGGGACAAAATTCTGTGCATAGCATTAGCCATGAATCATCCTACAAAGAAGGGTAATTAAGGGACTGTCAAAGTTATACTAGGCTGCTTTGAAAGACAACAGAAAACAAAAGACCAGGCCAAGACCAGCAGAGGGCACTGGCGATTTAAAGAGCAGAGCTCTCTGCAGAGTTTCTTTTCTGTGCAGCTGTATTGCCCTGAGTCTCACCTGAAAACCCATCTGCTAATGTGAATGTATATATAATGGGCCTAATTTTCCTCTTACATTCTCTTGTGAAAATTAAGAACGACTCCAATGAGGACAAGACATTGATCAGAAAGTGAGAGCAGATTAAAATGTATTATCTGGAAATGAGAATGAAGAAACAGAAGCACAAGAAATTTTTATGCTTATTTAGAGAAGCTTAAAGCTTCACCAAATAGATCACCTTAGGGAAAATATTTCTTATGTTCTTAGTGAAAAATATCAGACACTGCAATCAAAGATCTTTTTTCAAAGCATAACAAAGCTTTGTATGTGATTTGAGGAAAAAACCTTGCAGTTTCTCACATTTTTTACAGTCCCATAGATTGTATATGATTCACTGAGGACAGAAAAAAAACCCATATGATATTTCATAAGCTGACTGATGCTAAAATGATGCTTTAAAATTTATGGCTATAACATATTGTGTATGTTTTATAAAAAAATGCATGACTTAAATATTCTGAAGCTCTGCACTTTTCAGTGTTTCATTTAGCTTGTTTCTAATATGTCTTCCTTTGTTCATTGTTCAGCATCCACTGAATTCAGCAGAGCTAGCAATAACTGTGTATTTCCTCCTGCACTACAACTAGTAACACTTGTGTTCCTCTACCAGTCTTATTTTCTTCTTCTTATTATTTTTTTCCACTTTCTCTGTGTATTACTTCCATCTCTGCCCTAGATTTCTGCTTGAGTGACCTTCTGATCCAGGGCTTTACCTAAATAAATTATAATATCCATTATGTTTGAGGTTGTAGGTACCAGAGGACACAGCTACTAAATGATTACCACTAATACGATTTCAAAACTCGCCATCAAGGTGAAGATCTCTGCACCACTTTGTTGGCACTGAAGATTTTCAAAATTATGGCAGCTTCACAGAAAGCTTTCCTTTTAATTGCCTTCTGCCAAGCAAAGGCATTGGACTGTTTCTGACAGATTTATGGTTCCAGATGTCCAGATCTCTCATGATATCCTAAATGAGAGGCATCAGAGTTTTACACTTCTATTACTGAGTTGTGCTGCTCACTCCCCAATAGCAGGAGCACATTACTGAGCTAGTGTATAGCTTTGCTGAAGTCATTATTCTCCGTACTGCTTACCTGCAATTTACAACTAAAAGAAAACACAGACCTCTGGAGAGATTCTGATTCTGATTCAGAGCATCTCCAGGTGACAGCACAAAAAGTGTGCCACATGTCATTTGATGTTCTTCCATCTCTTTGAGGTGAAGATAGGGTAAGTAAACTTCCAAAATTCTCAATGTTGCTTCTTAGAAGTATCCTGTTTAGATCACCAGGAAGGATATCTCAGAAAATCAACCTTATATTTTAACATGATCAAAAGATCTGGCAATTTACAAATATTCAAACAGAGCAGTTTATGCATAGTACAATTCCTGTTAATGGTGCTGTCTTCTCAGATGGTGACAGCAGTCCAAGACTGAGGAAAAAGTTCAATAATACCTATGGATTTTATGCTTAAACTCTGCAGTTTTGGGTTCCTGGAGATACTTATTTTGTCTTTAGATGATCCAGATGAGATTTTACAGACTTTGGAACTGCTCACTGCTCTTCGCAACACAGTGAATTAAGCCTGTTCCTTGTTATACAGCAGGACTAACAATATAAATAAAAGGAAGATGTACTATATAATAAGGTAACATAGTAAACATGTCATAGTATCAGTCAGAGCACCTAACCAAGTCACATCTGCAAGATACTGGAACTTTTCTACAGTACCACCTTTCCTCAGAGACAGTATATTTTGTATTTTTTCCATTATAATCCTAATTCCTTGCATATTTATTCTGGATAAAAGTATCCCTCAAACTTCTGTGTCAGAGTGCTTCAACAATAAACTAATTAAGAAAGTATTGGAGTTAATACTTAATCATCCTAAGGGATGATGCAAGACAATTTTTAATAGTTTTATTCTTTTAGATATTAGATAAGTAATGTGGAAATGTTAATACCATCATACATAAATTCCACAGAATAATAGAACTAGAAAGGACTAAACAGAAGAAAAATGGAGATAGGATTCATATTTGACAAAAACCTGTTCTGACATGTTTTGGATGATGACTAGTATTTCTGTAGCATAGATTCTCTCTTTAAAAAAAAACAAACTACAGAAGTAAACAGTTTATTTCCTAAAGTTTTGTTTTGTTTTCTTTTGTTAGTTCTTTTCTTTGTGTTTAAGAAGTGTTTGCAAACAGCAATTTTTTTCTCAAGTGTATTTGCTGTTCATTGCATTCATAGTATAATTCCTACTTTAAAACTTGTTTGTAAATGTTCTGATGTGCATATAGACAACACTGTTCTTTTAGTCTCTATTTATATAGGCATTGTTGACATAATAATTCTGTAAACAATGTAAAATATAAGAAAATGTCTGAGAATGGCAAAAAACAAAAATAAGGGGAAAAAAACAGAACAAAAGTCCAACTTCTGATGTTGTACAAATGCTTACTTTCATGTTAACAAATTGCATTAATTTTCTTTTGCCCTTAATATTTCTGAAGGACCTCTGTTCTCTCACAGCTGTTTTTTTTTTTTCTAGGCTGAATTATTATTATGAATTTGTTTTCTTTTTTAGTTTAAGTTTGCTGTAAAAAATTGTTGTTATGCATGGGCACTGGATTTCACTTTGAGAAAAAAACCTTAGTCCCCTGCAGTTCTATGTGTCTTTCTGATGGAAGTTAAATGGGTATTTTAAAGTGTTTTTAATTCCAGGAGGATCCAAAATGGCATAATTTAGGCTATAGTCAGTGAATATTGTTGCATTGTGGACTTGGATTATGTTGACATTCACTGGAAGGAGACCACAACAGTGTCCAAATGGTCCTGGATTTTCCTGGAGAGGTTTGGGACACAACTTAGGACACAGGTCTTAATAACACAGCTGCCAGATTGACCAACAGCAGTGATGGTCATCTGCATCTGTTGCTGTCAAACAAGGAAGAGCTGGACATGGATATGAATATGTTATCCTTGGCTGTTATCAGTATGAAATTGTGAGATTTCACCTCCCAAGGGGAAGAAGAGTAGAAGACGCTAGTTGTCAGAGGACCAGACCTTTGACTTTTAGTGAGGGAGCCCATGGTCTTCAAGGACAATGTCTTTCACATGTGAAACTGTGCATACCAACCACCAGAAAAAACCCCCCAGTAATATCAGGAGAAAAGCTTGGGGAAACAAGAAACTCATAGGGAACCTCCATGGAAAAAATGTAGTAGATGAAAAAAATAAAAACATTGGTTTTACGAAAGCCAGAGCTCCTCTAGAGTTGACACTTGCGAGGAGTTCAAGAATGAGCTGTTACTACTTGAGGAACAGTTAAAGAAGAAATGAAGATAATGCATGTCCACTGCTGAATTTAGTAAGAGTAGATGTAGATAGATGTGAGGTACTCTTGTTCTTTGCCTTCATCAGCAAGATCTCCCAGTTCCTCCCAGTGCCTAAGGGAGAAATCCAGCAGCAGATGCAGATCAAGTTAGGGTTTACTTAGATAAGGTACAGGATGAATCTAAGGGTGTTGAGAGGCCAGGCTGATGTCATAGCATTTTGGAAAATCATAATGACTGGAGAAATTAAAAAGCAAATCTTGCATGTGTCTTCTAAAAAGACGTAAAGACTGAGCAGGGGAATTACAGACTGCAATGACAGAGACCAGGAGCTGCGTGGCTGGGCAGCAGCTCTGTGGAAATGGGTCTGGTGGTCCTTGAGCCAGCAGCAAAGAAGGCCAACAGCATCCTGGCCTGCATGAGCAGGAGCACAGCCAGGGGAAGTGATTATCTCTCTGCTCAACACCTTCTACACCACAACCTGCACAACAAAAAAGAGACATTGACACTGCTTGGAGATAAGAGATATATTGAAACTGATATTGTTTGAAGGGCTAAATGCCATGTAAGCTGAAACCGGAGCCAAAGTGTCTTATAATGGCAAAATTAGTTGTTTTATTGATTGTTTGTGTCTTATTTGGATTGTTCTCTTTAATTTTGTGCTACTGCTGTAAGTGCACATTAGTTTCTAAGACACCTGACTACTGTTGTACTTTCCTCTTTCATCTCCTGCTCACTCTGGTTTTAATCTCCTTTTATGAAGGTGTTTTCTTACTCTAAAACTGTGGCTGTGATACAGCCTGTTCAGTAGATTTGACTGTGGTTTATGTTTATCTGATAAATTTGCTTTAGAGATAGCTGTAAGGTTGTGTTACTTTTATCTCTTTCTAAACCCACTGTTTCAGACATCTGGGAAGGGATAAAATGGATTTTCTTCCTTCCAACACATTTTCAACAGTTTAACTTACATTAGTTTTCCTACTTTCCTGTAAGACTGTATAGCTTTAACACTCAAGAGACCTCCTTTTATTTCTAGAAATGAATGTTAATTTTATTTCTAAGTGACTGCATATGATATAAAGTTAGTACAACTGTAGCTCTCCACAGTGCCAACCTTAGTCACTTTTAAAAAGACAGAATAATTGCCATTTGAAATCAATTTTGTCAGTTCCTCAATATTTCCTTCATTGAGTTGCTTTTCAAAATGGATTACTTCAATTTTAGAGACTCTTCTGAAATCCATATAATGTGAACTTTGTAATATTTTAAAGTTGGGTTTGCAACTCTTCTCATTTTTAATGCTAATTGGGTTAAGTGAACACTGGATATTGGAATATTTTCATATACTGAGCTGGCAGCAATTGTTGTTTTCTTAAAAAAACGTTCAACCCCTTACCCCTTTGTTGATGCAAAAGTTCAATTTCAGTTATTGATTTGTGTTAGGTCTTGGATTTACCACTTTAGACACTTAATGCTGCTCAGTACCTGTTTCTACACAGTTACAACTGTAAGCCAAACACAGGAACATAGTGCAAATATTGACTAAATGCTATGAATTACATAAAGGCTTTCTGGTTATATGTACATGTGACCTATGCTTCCTTTTACTCTCACAATATCCAAGTCTTTTAATTCTGGGAGGGATATTCTGGCTTTGATAATTCAGCATGTAGAGGCTAAATATATTCCAACAAACATATTTCAAAATACTTAAAAAAATGAAGAGATTTGACATCTTGTGTTATAAGTGTTGGTCTTTATCTTATTCTACACATTTGGCTTCTCCTCTTCCATTTCTGTAATTCAGAGGTCTCCCCTCCCATCCATTTTCCCTTTTTGAATAAGACTGCCTCCAAGTTTTCTTTGCTCTCTGAAAGGGTATCTCAGTCTGCCCACATATTTATTCTAACATTTAGCATGCAATTTCTTTGTTGTCTCTCTCCATCCTTCACAGAATCTCTTGCATTTGACATTTCCCACCCTTGTGTTCATACAAACTTCAGAGCCATCACCTTGGTTATGTGTTATTTTATTGTCACTACTTTTATTGGACTTGATTTGAGATGTTAGACATATCTTTTTCCTACTTTGCTTCTCTATCCATGCTTCTTTTTTGTTTGCATCAGTCCTTGTTACCTACCAAATCCCAGTTTACCTTTCTTCGAGCAGAGGTCATAGCCGGGGCTCTTGTCCTTCACTCAACAGTAGAAACTGACTTGCTTCCAGCTGGCTCAGACTTCATCACCCCTTATTAAACATGATTTTTTTTTTTCAGAATGACTGATATAACCCTTTTTAACTCCTCTCTGAAAATTGCTTTTTGTGTAGTATCTTTATATAAAAACCAACTTTGAAAATAGTTGAATTGTTGGTGTGATGTGCCAGTTTCAGAAATTCAGCGTTTGTCTTCCTTGATTTTCTCTTACTTTAAATTTCCATTTTAATGTTGCTGAAGACAAGGATCATTTATTTTCTGTCTTTGTATAACATCAAACAGTCCATAATTAGGGCTGCTAGATGGAATGATAGCATAAGCAATATACCCATGCGTGTGTCTCATATTGAAAACATTTAAGACATTAGTAAAGATACAGAGATAAGGGTAGTGAGACGAGAGATGTACTGAAAGAAAACTTTTGATTTTACTGTATTTGCTGGAGTTTTGATTAGCCAACAGAATAGAAAGACCTTGGGGATCCTCTGAAATCTCTGAGATATTTCAATCAGAATTAACAGCATTTAGAATGGATTTTTTTTTAACACTAATGATGATTTTAATTTCTGCTGGGTTTTGGCAGATATTTAACACAACCGAGATACCTGCAGTGCCAGTGTGATATACTACAGAGGTTAATTTAGAAAACAAACAAACAAATTCAATTCTCCAATTCCAGTATCTATCTAGAAACTACAGTCCTTTCAGTTTAGATTACAGCACATAAAAAAGTGAAATGAGCTTACAATTTTCAAGCTTATGGAGAATGTAACTGGATGTTAGACATAAATGCTAATAATTTGTAAACAGATATTCTCTAAATAATAGCATGCTATCTACAATTTTTCAGACTGTTTGAAATATGAACACATGTAAATATAAAGTACACAGATCATTTTTCAGAATTTTTGAGTTACTTTGAAATCCATGGAAGACATAGCACAAATAAAAATCCATCAAAGCAGTAAAATTCTGTAACCTAGCCATGGACTTTTTTTGTGTGCGTGATTTTTATCAAGGCTCTTTTCTATATAATACTGAACAATAATAAGCTATTTTGTATTCTTGATTTCAGAATTATAAGAACCTGTCTGCAGTACAGAGCGTGTACTATATATAGAGAGAATTAAGATGTCAGATTTTTTTTCCCCACCGATAATTTTGACATACTTCTTGGATTAGTGGAAAGATTATACAGTTAGACTTTATCTGTATAAAAACATCTTGTGATGTCAAAATTGCATAGGATTTTTCCTTAAGCTCAAGTATTTAACATTTCCTTTATCACATTTTAATATGCTGCTTTCTTTACATTTAATTTGCCTACAAAAAAGACCACCTTTTAAAAAAAAAAAATTATTTCAAGTGAAGTCATGAACATCTAGCACCCTTTCTTTTTTATATTTCATTAAGAATTACAGTACTGCTGTGAGTAGAATGCAACAGATAAAGAGCTTGCTACCAAGAGTCCATTTTATTACATAACATATGAGTCAAAGCAATGAAGACTAGATTAATGTTACTGAATTTATTGATAACTGTAACTTAGCATGCTGCACATGATAAGAAAGAGTTTTACTACATTTCTTTTTGAGATTTGAAGGTGTATCACTGGATATATGAAGGACTGGAAAACAAATTTTTAGGATGCCTAAAGCTCCATCAATTACAGGGGTAGTATAATTAATGCTGACATATATAGCTACATTTTAGTGCTCCTCAGCAAGGAAAAAGGAGACAAGCAGTGACTTACAAGATAGAACAATTGACATCTGCAAAATAACAAGGCTGAATTGATCTAAGCTGAATAAATTGCAAAAGTTAACTGTAAGAACCGGAGCTGTTACTAATTCTAAAAAAGGCAAAAATCACTTTTAAATTAATAGGTAATTTGTGTTTACAGTTTTAAATGAAAATAATAGTACTCCTGCTGGTAATAAGGGATTACAGAATGTCTTTGAGCTGCCAGTGCTACATGGATAAAGATCTGGTGCATGGGTGCATTGAGTGAAATGAGAAGAGTAAGTATCAAACACTGTGGTTTAAGATCCATATTGAATAGATACACACAGTTTTGCTAAGTGATGCACACCAAGAAAATGAATTTAAGTTGAAAGGAGTCTGGAGTGGATCTGCTGTAACCACTGAAGCATGTCTGCATAAAAAACAGTAGCAGGCCTGGGCCTGGGTTGAAAGAAAAGCTCAAGGTGGTTGTTGTGTATATTGGAGAGGTAAGAAGTAAACTTTGGGGAAAAAAAAGAAACTTAATTGATCTAAGACCAAACAAGAAAAACCAGCAGTAAGTAGATGTGATAGGCAGTAGGAGACTGTTTCTGACCCTGAGACCTAGAGCGGAATAATAGTAGAAATAATATGATAATAGTATTTAGGTAATGTCAGTCAGTTTGTGAAAGTGATTATATATTGCTCATTTGTTTTTGATGGCTTCTCTGTGACCTTAGATATTTACCTTTCATCCTATTCTCATATTTCTGAGTACTTTGGGGATGGGGGAAGCAATTACAGAACAGGAGACAAAGCAGATGATTTTTCCTTGCCTTTCTTTAGTGGAGATGCTGCACCTGCATTTCAAGGCTGAAAAGGCACACCTGTGGTTGGAGAAGGTTTTGTTTGTTTATTTATTTATTAATTTTGATGTGGCTGGAAATTGTGATTTGGAACAGTGTCATTTTAACCAGCACAGTGCTCAGAGAAGAAGGCAGATGGGATCAGGAGAGAGTTGAAGGGAGAGGCCTAGAGAAGACTTTGTTTGAGGAAAGAAAAATGAAGCAGAGAGGTCGTTGTGTTAGGTCAGATGATGCTGGCACACCTTTTGACATACGTGTCTAGGCTGGATAGCATCTGGATGTGTTTCCTGGATTTGTGTTAGCAAGGTTGTGGCACGCATCTTGAATGAAGTTTGGCTCAAACAGATTTACAGAGCTCTGGGAACAAAATAACTGCTTCAGGAGGCAGGAAACGCTTCCCTTGTGGACAAAACTAAAGCAATTGCTGAGGAAGAGTATTTGTTTCCTAGTTTCCTTCTAAATTACTGAATACTGGCTGTTGCTGCAGGCAAGACATTGGACTTGACATATAAATGGTGCAATTTAGTGTGGGAAATTCTATTAGTCAATTTAACTTTATATTGAAGCACTGCAAAACCAAATAGAACAAGTTATTTCATAGGAAAACGTGTGCTGCTTTCGTGGTTCTTGTATAATAAATAGAAAATAAAATGCATAATGATCTGGATTTATGCATGGAAAATCCAGAAGCAGTTTGAGAAAACATAAATAAATTTGATATAACCTCCCATTACCACTCAACAAGTACTTAGTGACTCTTGGCATTAAAATACCAAAACACCGTTTGGTGCACTCATTAAACTGTGCTTACCTAGAGCTAAGATTACATTGTCCAGTGGGTGAGCTGGATATACATTGCCTTCTTGTAGCACGCCAAAGTGCCATAAGGTAGTGGGGGTTACGTAGCCCATATAGGGTGTAAGGCTTTTTAAAGATCCATTATCAACTAGCTACTACTGTGCAAAGTGTGCTTTTGAAATATTATCTTGTACACTAATTGTGTGGAATGGGCTGGTGTAACACATTCATGTCATTAACGCTAATGGCCCTTTGCATTAGTAGTGCTAGTGAAGAAAATCTAAAGACAAATTTCCTTTTTTAATTTTAATTTTTTAATTGGAGAACTGCACAGTAGAAGGTACATTAACATCATTACGGTGGAAATGGTGGTATCTACAGGCCTGCAAAGATAGAAACCATCTATGCTTTGCACATTAGTAGATCTTTTATCGTGTGTCTGTTATATGTTCAATGATTGTTTGAAAATATAACAAGCACTTGAAGTTCAGTGTTTAATTTGCTATATTCAATTACTTTCAGGTAACAAGCTGGTCTTTTTATCTAGAGCTAAATAGTTGCTTCTGTCCAAAGGAGGACTAACAACACTTGCCTATGTTTTGGGATACAGAAAAACTAGATGGACAATTATATGGACATGGGATTTATCTACTGGCACATGAAATCCTGTTCTGCATTTACATCTGTAGTGTCTCCAGGCTACAGTTCTCTCCAAACCCCGTAACGTGGGCACATGCTGGAGCACTACCCCACAAAGGAGCACAGTGCTGAATTAGGGCAGGACTTCCTTTGTTGTCAGTAACTACAAATGGCTTGTTTAAGGGCCTGAAAAGTTGATTTTATTCAATAGCTGTCCAGCTACCTTTTGCAAACATATAGTGTGAACATTATTTCAAGTTGCAAGTTTAATGCTATGACACGAGACATGTTATGTGAGACATGACAGTATGCATTATCTGAGAGCATTAGCCTGTTTGCAAGGTCCTATTCATGGCAGTCTGACTCCTATGTAGAGCAAATTTTTGTTTCCCCTGATTCATATGTTGGTGATGCTCTAAGTTCAGCTGGTTTCTGCTGGTTTGTGGCATCCCCCTTATGCTCTTGCATCTTGGCTGCAGACTTTTAGGAGCAACCTCTTCTTTATTCTATTCTTCTTTATAAATTACTAAGCTTCTTTAGTGAACTGTGAAAAGGGAGGGAGAGAAGAAGTGGATGTAGCACATGTTTCTGTGTTTCCAAAGCTTTCTCTGTCCTGTTACAGAAGCTCTCAAGAAGTACATTGTGTTATCGTGGCACAAAGTACAGATTGATGTCTTCCTGTGAATGCTGAATTTTGTAACAGTTCTGTGATTGTTAGTTAAAGGTGTTTCTCTATAGAGACCCTGTTTGATTTGAAGCCAGCTGTGGCATGGGAGTCTCCATCGGTCAGCACCTTTTCACTTATGGGCTCGGATGAAACCCAGTTCCCATGACACTGTAGCCTGAGTCAGTTTGAGAGAGCTGGGTGTTCATGTGAGGCTTTTCTTGAATGAATCCAAACACTCTTCTCTGCCAAATGGATCTTGCAAGTTTGTTAACACATTTGTTAACAGTTTGCCTAATGATTTCCAGGGAGTTAGAAATATGAAGGGGAGGGAATTTCACTGACTTTTTTAGGACTTCCAATGTATAACCCTTTCTGGTGGTACTGTGATAGTTGATGAGATTTTTAGCTAATATGCTGGGTGAAGATATCTCTGGGTGATTTAGACATACTATGAATGCTGACAGCTGGATACGCTTTTTTATTTTCAAATGCATTGTTTTCAGTGTTTCAGTTTAACAGTTAGCTGTGCTATGTTTCTATTACATCATAATCCCAGATGCATGCATTCTTTTAAATACTTTGATAGATGAGGTATCCGTGTCTTAACCTCGTTTCCGTTACTTTTTAGACCGTACACCTCCATTTTCAGCACTCAGGTGATTTTGTATCTCCTGTTTTCTCCAAGCAAGCTGCAAACAAGACACCTCTAAGCATCCATAATTAAATCTTGATTTTATATAAAACCCAGAATGTTAGTAAAGCAAGACTGTTAAATTATAACCTCATTGTGTGGTATAATATCTGTTAAATCAAGCTATGTATATTGATAGTATTTGCTTTTTTCCTATTATTTTATTGTTTCATGCGTTCTTTCCACTTTCTGAAAAAAGGGACCCTATAAATAGATCGTTTTACATAACAAACATAAAGGAAATAAGTTTATTTTAATATTTCATTTTAATTGTGCTTTTTCTACAGTTATCAATGCAAGGAGGAGAAGATTTATGGCCTATTTCTTAAATCTACTACCTTATTGATACATATCCTTAGAGAGTGGCTCTTTTAATTGGAACTGTACTTAATGAAAAGTACTTAATGTCTCTGTAGGTTATCACATAGGCTTGTAAAATGATTACACCTCAATCCTACCTGAATGATGGATCTTAGATCAGTACCTCTTTTTTTAGACTCTGCAATTTGATACAGTTTTGTAAGATGCAGCTCATACTGTGTCCAGCACAGCTCTCTTGAGAGACAGCTTTAGTTCCCCTATTCAGTCATCATAGAGCACGCAGGGATTACCAACAGCACCAAACTGCAGTGCATCTGTGTTGGTTTGTATACAAGAAGTTTCCACTGTCTTTCATTTCATATTGCCTAGTTGGGGGTGGGTGGGGTGGGTTGTGGGTAAAAATACTAAATGAATTTAAATGTAATAATCAGAAACTCCAGTATTTTTTTCTGTTCTTCAGAAAACACATTGATGGCAGAGGGAAAAATTGAGAATAGGGGCATATAGGCTGAACAGATACAGTGGCAGTGAAAACGTTGTATGTTTTGTACTTAGAAGAAACTCATAAAAATACGTAAAGAAACAGATGAGGATTTGGAACTTCTGTTCCTGTGGTACTTGACAGAAAAAGGGGAGAATATTTGAACAAATTAAGTGAAGAAGTGAGAGACCTTATAGTGACAGAAACAATTTTTATGGTACACAGTTTGTACTAAAGCTGTAAAGTGGTAGCTCCTCAATAAGAAAGATAAGTAATTCCTCTTAATGAAATACGTTTGAAGAGCTATTCGAGGATATATTTTAGGACTTCATCAAATATCAGTTATAGATCAGATTAAGGCCTGGACAGTAGGCAGTGCTGACATATACATCCTGTTGATGGTTTCTTATACCCTCTTATAAAATATCTGATTCCAGCAAAGACAGGTTACTAGAGTTCAGTGAACGTGTTTTCTGATTTGATGGCAATTCTTGTGTTCCCAAAGGGGAAATACTCACAGATACACATCTAGGGGCTTTTTTATGAGGTTCATAGGGGAGATGAAATTGTGGTGTGCTCTGCAAAGAAGATTTCCGTGACAGCTGCCCACATCACTCCAAAGTTGCCTTTCAAGCTGTTTCTCTCACTGTCTGGATCCTCTTTTACCTGTACGCCATCAGTTATGACTTTTCAGAAGCACTTCTCAGAAATTACTTGCAAACACTATAAAGACTTATATCCTTTTCTTTTTTATAGTGAAGTTGAAGATGTTCAAATCTGTAATCCAATATCAAACCCTTCATTTTCTTATCTTTCTTTTCTGCTTCTCCCTTTTCCCCCTCTTCCTAATGCTTTTCCCAGGTATTTCAGTTCAATCACATAATCTTTTCTGCTTAAGGAATTGAAGTTAGTTGACTTTCAGGTTTTTTTCATTAGTTAAAAGCCATTTTATTTCCCCCAATACTCTGTAGAAAAACAATTCGCTGACTTCAGAAGTTGTTGTCAAACATATCGGAAACTTTCACTGCAATGGAGGAGTAAGGCTCTGGAAGATAATTGGTTTTGTGTCCACTCATATTCAAGCAGAGAGTCAAGGAGAAAAATTTAATTGCAATCACACAGAGCATTCCACTAAAATTCTATATCTAATTACAGTTGTGAATACACAGCAGGGACACTAGAAAGAGGAGATATCTTTAAATCCTTCATCTTTAAAGAGGCCTTTTGACACCAGATGTGATTCAAGTTGAGAAAGCAGTCTCCTGACAAGTTATACCCCAATAAGTGTGTCATTAATGAGCAGGTTGTGTATGAAGCATATGTCACAACATACATATTCTGCCTAATTATTAACAGAAAGTGTATTTCCTCTCAGTTGTTTTCCAATACTAATTAACATTCTTCCATGTTTTAAGACTGCTTGACAATTTGAATGCTTAATATATCACCGTGACTTCTGTTCTTCATTGAAGAGTCCAGATGAACCATCCAGTTAATGTAAACAATTCTGGACTTTTATATTGCGTCTCCTGTGTTTGCCATAGGATATTATTCTTCCCTTTTACACATTTGTTATGGGATTCTGTAACTATACAACAAATGTGTTGCTATAAAAGTTGTAGCATACATACTTGTCATTGTGGAAAGTACAACTTAAAATGGCTGCATGAAGCATTAGAACAAAATATTCTTTATAGCAACCAATGTAAAATACTCAATTGACTCTCAGGAATGAACCAAACTTCAGCCTGCCACCACTGATCCTCATTCTGCAGCTAATACAAAGGTTTACAGCAATAATAGCTAATAAGCAATTCTATATTAACAGTTCCATTTTTCATAATAAATCCTTTTTTACTGACTTTCTCCTTTTAAAACACTTAGAATATTTTTTTCATGCTCTCGTGATATAGACCATATTTGTATTCTGAGCATTTTGGATCTAAATATAAGATAGTGCCCTCATAATATTATTTGCAACATCTCCTCCTGAAGTGTTGAAGTTACATGAATAAGAACATTTGTTCTTTAGATATTTAAATTCTATCTGTTGAGTCAATGAACTAACCAACCATTCAGCCAATAGCCTGCTGGGAAGCCTAAATATGATCAGAAAAACTAAGGATACTAATCAAAACTTCTAAGATTTAATTTCTGGAACTTTCACTGAAGTCTTTTAATTGCAGCGAATATTTACATGGAGTGACTTCCCAGTATTCGTATCTAGGAAAGGCATTTGTAGATCTTGTACTTGTACTTGGAAAGAAGAAATACATCTAGATTTTAACAGCATATACTAAAATATCCACATCATAGGATTCCTTTGATGTTTTGGAATGCATTACATTGGAGGAAAGGGTCTTAACAAATCCCAAGACTTAATTTGTAGTTGCATGTTGTGTAAGTACTGGTTTTGTACTGTGCTATTGAAATCCTTCCCATGACTGAGTGATTTTTTGTCTTTCTCACCAAGTAAGCCTTCAAGAGATAGCTGTATGTGTGTGTGTGTATATATACATGCATACACAATAACACATATATATGTATACACACACATATATATGCTATATATACAAACCTGCAGGGAGGCAATTTGATACAACCACAAATCTGTGCTTATATTTTACCTCATGGTTTTTTAATACATGTATGCTTTGATGGTCTTGTCTCATGTTTACTTAAATCATTCTAATCCTGTCTCTGGCTGATTGTGTACAAAGAAGACAGAAAACCCATGTACTATTAAAGACAATCAGGACCTCTAAGGGGATAGAAAGGAGATTATTTATATTTCAGGTAGCATTGGTCAGCATCTGGCTTATTCAGTTTTTGAAGTGTTAACAGAATTTATTGTAAGCCTAGAATCATAAATCAGTAGTTTTATATTCAAGTGCTTTGAAATCATAGTAGTGTAGTATACTATGCCAATGTAGATAGAGAACTGCAGGCTTCTTTGGAAAGGTGATCCTAAAAAAAGGTTATATTGTTGAAACCAGCACTGCAAACATGAAGTAATGTGTGGGAGTCTATTCTTGGTTTGATAAGTAGAAATTTTAACATTGTCTTTACAGAAGTCCTTCTATTTCAATTCACTTTTTGTTAGGAAAATGAGGATTGTTCTTGAAGATCATGGTTGCTTTTTTTTATGTTGTTTCCCCTGTATCAGGTTTTTTAAAATGGAATGCTTCTAAGTTTTCAGTCCTGAGGTGCATAGGAAAACAAGAGCAGTAGAGACAACTGAAACAGTGATGGAGTTGGACAAAGCTCAACAATTTTTCTCATGCATTCTTATTGTGTCATGTTGTATCTAGACTACCTGCATAGTATTTCTCTCTTTCAGAATCTCCAATCTTTATTTTTTCTAGTACAGACATCTCAGTCAAATAAATCAAGTAGTGAGCTTCCAGAGATTTTACTTAAAAGTGATGCAACAGAAGAATCACAAGAATCATGATTCTTTGCCAAAATTAATGATTTTCTTTGTAGTTTTGTTAACTGAGAGACTTGTATTAGTTAGACAAATGTGAACTGTCATTTTAGATATAGGTGACCCCTTTAGAGCTGATGGGAATATGCTTGAGAAGCTGTTGACCTAGCTGTGTGCATCTTTGGAGTACAAAAGCTCAGCCTATAAAACTCAGGCTTAAAAAAGAAATTGCTATTTCTTGTAGCAAGAAATAATAGAATAGAAATTGTGTGACTGAAATAATAGTAAGGGAGGGAAGAATATAAACTGCAGGTTGAAAGGAATTAAGAAGACTAAGTACAAAAGTTGTCATCAGAGCCAGATTCATGGGAATCAATGTTATGTGATCTCCCTTAGCTTGGATGATTTGCCCTGCAACCTGAGTTCGAGTGCAAGACTGAAGGGACAAAGTAGAGAGGCTTTTATGAACTCACAACTAGCATTCCTAAAACGATTATTTTATCTAGTTCTAAGGCATCAAATTCTTTACATTCTATCTTTAGTTGCTTTAAACATTTAACATCAATATCAGCATTTCACCAGTTTTAGAATGAAGAATTTTGTGTGTGGACTTTTACTACCTTCTCAATAAAATAGGAGATGTATTAATGATAATACCATAGCAAAAACCATTTGAATGTGCCTGAATTCAATATGCTTTGATGTGACATTAACAGCTATGAATTGCATTTGCACAATGAGGAATCCTGCTGGTCCAGATGAGAATAAGTGGCCGTCCTCATTTTCAGTCGGGAGTTCCAAAGAGGCATTGAAATAAAATACCTTCCCAATCACAGTATTTCACTGAAAACATTATGGCCCTTCGTTAATAAAGACAAAAGAATACATCAAAACTGCTGAAGTACATTTGTCATAAACAGACAGTGTGTAGCAGAATATGTTTTTTCATACGCTGCTTGTTTTCCTTTCCAAGCTTTCATGCTGGACAACAGGTGCTAGTGCTCAGGAAACCTCTATAGCAGAAACACTGGCTCTCCTTTGGGACCAGGAAATGATTTCGTCGTCCTGACATCTGAAACCCCTCACTGCACCCTTTGTCCCTTTGCATCCTTTTCAAAGGGCAGAAGATCAGGTTATGTGTCATACTCAGAGAACCTGAGGAGGAGATGTGGTTAAATGACAACTGTTTTAGTGACTGGATAAAAATGAACACAGTGGCTAGCCAACAAGACAGATACTAGGATATTTGCATCATTGTAATTCATTTGTGCATTTTCACAAAGCTGAACTGCACTCATCTCTTACATGATTACCTACTTTCAGTTAACAAAAATAACTGTGAATAATGTCAGCTTACTAATGGGTCCAAGGATGGAATTTCTTTTGCCTGTTTGGCAGGCTTGATTCTTCTGCACAAATCCATGGCTTGCCCAGCTATGCCTGAAGGCAGATATACTGCTGTGGGCTTTTTCAGTCCTGTTGATGGGTGCTGTTCCGCCAACACATTAAGCTGTTTCTGTAGATAAATCATGCACAAATAAAAGAGCATACGTCAAATCTTAATCCTGTTTCAGTGTGAATGAACCACTATTGCTAAAATAAGACCCCCTTCCCTCCTACACTGAATCTTCACAGAACATTTGGGTCTCAAACGGTCATATATTTTCATAAATATTCCTGGAGAGACATCCGGCCGATTCCTTATTTGTTTAATTTTAATCACTGCAGCAAGTTTTCTGAAAGGAAACACTGGAACAAGCTACCTCTAATAGCATCTCACAACAGTTGGTGTTCCTTACTGCAGAAGAATTTAAAGCCTTTGGGTACTACTGTGATGTAGGCACATGGCATTGTGGAGAAACTGCTACTAGGTCTCCATGCTTTGCAGGGAATTTGCAGAGGCCTACCAGCTGGGTCCCCAAAAACCTAGGATAGAGCACAATCCTGCCAGCACGCTTGGAGAGCCAGCTGGTCCATCTGACCGCCTGCAGAAGATACTGAAGGGTACAGTAAACTGCTGAGCTAACCTAGTAAAACTGGACTTACTTGGTAAATCAATTCTGATGGGGATTAAGTACAGTTTGCAAGTAATATACTTTTATGTAAAAAACATAGCAACATATGCAATAGGCCCTCAATAAGGAATGAAAAGAATCAATGATTTCCCTCTGCTGCTGTTCTCCTTAAACCCTGTCTCCAGCACTCAGCTGGAAGACATGTTCTAACATGAGGGTGGACCTGGTTAACGAAGGCCTCATGAATCTGTTGCACAGATACATGGTCCATGAATCTTTGGCAGTTTGTCTTTTCCTGTAGTCCAGGGCTCATGCTGGATCAGAGGAGCCTGGTTTATACACTCTGTTTCTAAAACACAGATGAGACATTAGAACTGGTGAAAAGTATTGAACAACGTATTTGGTTGAACAAGTATAGTTCCAGTGGTCATAATGTGTGTTATGTTTATGCTTATCTGTCATACCTTAACTGGAATATTTTTGATGAGAAGAAATCTTTGATCTGTTAGGAATTAATAAGTGATTAACCATTTCACGAAACTATTTAAATGAAATGAAAGCCTGCAACTGTCACAGAAGTAAAGCAGAAAAATGCATATTCACAGATTCAAAGTGCTTAACATTTCACATTACAATTGTCAGGGTACTACTCAAAACCCAGGAACATATATTTAGAAAGAGATCTACCTTACAGATCTGATGATATATAAAGATATTATTGTCAAGGTTCCGAAGGTTTTACTTCAGATTAAACTGAGAGGAATGGATCTTGTCTTCCTTTTCTTGTACAGTTTTCATCTGTAAAAGATACCCAGAACATATAATGGAGTGTTGCAGTGCACTTGAGGTAAGACAATTTTGTTATACTCATGCTGGGTATGGAAAAAGGACAAACATTAAAAAAATTCACTCACCCAGAATTTCTGAAGTCTCATATATTCTCTGGTAACTTGATTCAAAATCCAGTGGTGGGTTTCCATTTCATTAAAGAGACTTCAGTATCAGCCTTTACTGTCTTAAAAACACCTGAAATCTTGCAGTGATGTAAATACATTGTTAGAGTTCTCTTCTCTTGTATTGGTATTTCTGTATATGTATTTTTCAGTTTTCTGAAGACTAGGAAGATGGTTTTCCTTTACATGTCAACTATCAAAATTCTAAGAATTTCAGCTTCTGCATGTTTGCTGTAAATGACCTAGTTCACGGTAGAAATACGTTAAAATTAACCCTCATAAAAAAAATCTATTTTCATATTATAGAATATCTTTTAGCCTGTGTCTTTTTGTATTTCATAAAGTGTCTTTCTCTTCATGCTTAAAAAGCTGGTGTTGTTTTGCTTAGCTTTGATCAAGACACGCTCATTCTGACCATGACAGCCTTAATCACATCCAGAGATATGGTAACAAGTCAGACTATTTTCTACCTGCTATACTTTATATTTTATATCACTGATCCATATTTTGAAATATTATATATTCTTTTGTTTGTAAAACATAATCAAATGATGGAAAATTAAGGTTGGGTTTTATTTGTTTTCCCTTTTAACACATCTGTATATTAGCTTTCTGAGATAAGCAGAGGTGTGTAGTATGCTCACACTTTATGGGTAAAAAATTCACATGGTCTGTAAGGAATCGCAACTAAAAATTCCTGATTGCCCAATGTGACTTTTTATGACATGCAATGTAGTAAGTTTATACTGATCATGTTCTTGGTTGGTTCTATTGACTATATTCCACCATTGTTACAGATAAGACTTGTTATCTGCAGGGTTCTTAACAATGACACACTGCAACTCTTTATTCCTATTTTTAGGAAAGCTGTAACAGCATGGAGAAAGGATTTGTGTGCTTATGCAAACATGTGGTTGCCTGAGAGCTTTCTGAGCTATGTCAGAAACCATAATAATAATTGCTGGTTTTTACTAGTTCAGATTTCAGCACCACTATAATTGTCTGTGTAGTCTCATGTAGGACATGGAAAATACATTACTACTGTTTATGAATTTGCTGTAAAAAAAGTAGTTGCTTTCAATAGTTCGAATTCAAATATACAAAAGTTCATGGACAACAGCTCAGATTAGATTTCTGCAGAGAATTCCCTTCTGAACAAACCTAATGCTCATCTCGGCTCTCTGGCTTTGATCAAAGTGTAAGCCTCAGCACAAAATTAGATCTTGTTTAGCATGGACAGGTACAGGAGCAATGGCTCACAGGCTGCTTTTTTTTACCCCAGGCGGCTTTTTTTTACCCTAAGTAGCCATCTTAATTAAAACAACAGGTGTTTGTAGAGGGTGTGGGTCTTGACCACAGTCACATTCTCACTGCAAGTGACCAAGAAGAGGGCAGAGCCTTAATTCTGCCCTGGAACAGCTGGAGTGGTAGGCAGGGAAATTGCTGTGCTTGGTAGTGGTCAGTCCAGATTACTTTCCCATAGAAGAGGCAAAATGCAATTTAGTTTTCTTTGACATAGAGGAATTATATGCAGAAGTTTAAAGTTTATTGTACTCCCACAAAAGAAGTAGAATAAATGCTGAAAAATTATTAGCCTGTTTCACTCCCTTTCTGCTGGTCAGGAAAGGATTGTTGAGTACTTACACTTACAGTACAAAGGTCTTGCCCACTCACTTTACTCTAAAAGTAATTTTCTTGCTATGATTATTACCTCATTTATACTCTAATAACACCCAAGGGTCTCAGGAATATTTAGGGCCTAGTTTCTTATGCATTATACAAATAAATAAGGAAGGAATAAGGACTTTGCTTAAAGGAGCACATAATTTTCAGGGTCTAAATTTAATTTTCCTCAACACATAAATGACTAAGGGCACATGTATACTCTGTAATGAAAAAAAAAAAAATGGAGATCCAGTTTGGACTCAGGTGATAACTCTGTGAAAGGATATGGTGAGAGATTTTGAGATTCACATTTCCCCCATGGTTTAATAGGTTGTTTCCTACCCACATAATATAGAGCAGGTGTAATGATATATAGAATGATATATTGACATATAGAGTGATATTTCCCAATGTCATGTAAACTAGCAACGTGTGCATGCCTTTTAGCCCTGTTAAGTGTCTTGTTTGCCCACCTGCTGACTTGGGACGCTAAAAGAACTGGGTCCTTTACTTCATCTGCGGTGTCATTGTCCCACAGCAGACAAAATATATGTTGGCTGGTGAAAATAATCAGTTTTGCAGCAGGTCAGTTGTGCTAAAGGTATGTTGGGTATGAAACATTATTTTGTTTTATGCTTGGCATATTTTAGGACTTTAGTATTTCATTAATTTCAGTGACAACACAGAAACATTCCAGGGCATGACCATGCTGGAGCAGTGGTAGGATTTATTGTTAAACATAATTTTACTGTAGAAATTATGATGCACTGGGGAGAAATGAGCTTTCCTGCAGATGTTCCTTAGAGGTTAGCTTTGTAGCGGGGCTTGTTATTTTAAAAAGAAGTTTAGGAACACGAAGGAGCTTCATAACCAAATTTTTTTGTGGTTGTTAAGCAAGCCATTACCTGACCAGTTATTTTTCCTTTTAATTTGAGGTAGGGTTGGGGAGGTTGATATGTTTTATATCATGTGAAGTGCTTCTGGCATTAAGCTATTAAGGAAACTGAGATTGGTTTACCTTCTAGGTCATGGTAAATGAATGCAGATGCAAAGACTCTGTCAATTGTGTCAGTGGTGAAGGCTGTACCACACAGATTGTGAAAAATTAGAGGAGGTCAGGAAATAATTTATTTTTCTAACAACCTATTTCCCTTTTACAGCTTGTACCTGTTGAAGCTGAAAATGCTCCCCTTGTTTTGTCCTTTCCCTACTGGCTGTCTCTCTTCTTTATTTGACAGATATTCAACACTTGAGGCCCTAAATTCAGATGAGTATTATTAACAGCAAGCATTATGGTCCCCTGGGGATTAATTTTACTTTGTGTGGGTGTGTTTTGACAACAGTTTCAAGATGCTGGAATGCAGATATATTTCTAGTTAAAAAAAATAGTTTAGACAGGTTGATTCATTTAGCTTCCCAGCAGGATCTGATTGCTTTTCTAAAGTTAATTCCCAGTGAGATTTTTCGCAACAGAAGAATACTACAGTAGCTATTGCTATGAATGTAAGTAATAGTTTTCTTTCAAAGAAAAGAGTGAAAATTTAACTTTCTTCCATATCCTTTCTTTAATACCTTTTCTTTCAAGTCACTCAAATTAAGATATATTAAGCAAATAGACATTTCCAAGATATTATTCATGCCATGCCTTGTTTTTCAAGAGCTAAAATCATTAAGAGATTGTTTTTCTTATTCAGACACAGGGTGTTCTTTTGCTTCAAGTTTGTCAGGTTTGGGGTGGTTGGTTTACTTGCTTGATTGCAGCTGACAATGCAAAAAGACCTCTTTGCCCCTCTCTCCAAGCTATGAGTGAACTCCAGTGGAATTCTGAACAGGTAAAACAACACTTTATGTATGTGTTGCAGATGTGCTAATAACAAACTCTTCTCTTGTTATGGACTTTCTGAGCAGTAACTATGAAACAGAGATGACAAGTATATGCTTTCACTGATGGTGGTGTTTACATGGTGTTTGACACTCTCAAAATAAAAAATGGTCTATTACCATACTCTCACTGAAGGCTGAAGTGCAGATTAAAGTTTCTTATGTATTTATGGGTTTCACCTAGGCAAAATCTAATATAAATCAAATTGCAATGGTGGCTTTGATGAGAAAATCTGCAGCAAATTTAATAGTTTGTCACATACACCAGTATGTAGCAATGTAGTTGAGAGGCTTAAAGCATAGAGCCAAAAGTAACTTGAGCAGAAGAATTTCATGTAGTTCAACTGTGCTTGCAATGCACATATAGGAGTCCAGTGAAGGGCAGAAAAGTGTGCAGGCAAGCAGGAGGTATGGTTGTGCTTGCAGCATGCTCCTCACTCAGTCTGGTGCCTCTAAGCCCCACCAGGCTGTCCTTGGGTTGCAAATGGCCATGGTGGGATATTGAAATTTTCCTTTCTCTTCTGACACAGGGGGGAGGAAAATTTCAAAGACTAGGTACAGTCCAGTACAAGAGATAGCAATTATTAGAACAACAGTTGCAAGAAAGTCCATTGTGGGCAATTACAAAGACAGTTTTGAGCACTTTTTTCAGTTCAGTGCTTTCATGGTATGTAACTTGTCAGGACAGAGTTAATGGTCTACAGAAGGTCTGGAGCTGTTGGTCTGACAGTTGATGGTAACAGCCTGAATGACAGAGATTGCAGATCCTATCCTGCCCTCCCAGATTCCTCTCTGGGTTAAGTATGAGTTTAACACTTCATTACAATGATTCATGGAGTTTTAAACTGTGGCTCAGAATTCTCTTTAAACAACATAACAGCCCCCACACTATAGGCATCACTGTACAACCCACTCCAAAAATTACAGCCACACAATTTTACTGATTCTGAAAAAAAAAAATAAATTGGCTGCAGTTTAATTGATTTCAAATTTTGCATTTAACAAGTTTTAACTGAATATAAAAAGTGATTCAAGAAATAATTTAAATGGCATCGACTTGCAATAACATTCATTATTTGCAGAGGGTGGTAAGCTCAGGATTAGGGTAAGTGTTCATAGGGCAATATGAGACTTCTATCCTTGCAGTATTGTCCAGTGAATGTTAGTTAATGTGAACCACCACTAATACTATAGCATGGCTGAACCTTTTTGACAGTTATCTAGGAGCCAGTGTTTTCCTTTAATCAATTTTGATCAGTTGGATTAAAGAGGTCCTTCTCTTGCAGATGTTCATTAACATTTTGACAGGTCTTCTTTTGGTAGTGTTGCTGCCTACAGCGATCTCAGTCTTGAGTTTTATTCAAAAAGTCCAAAAGAAATATGAGAGAAAGATAGTAACTTCTTATTTTGATCACTTAGGGTTCACTTTCTAGTTTCTATGTACAAAAAAAAAACACAAAAGGAAGGATTGGGATTTAAATAACAAATCACAAGTTTATTGTGTTGTAGAACTGCAATTACAGAAATAAAAAATCTTTCAGTATGAAACATTTTTGCAATGTGTGCAAAAATCCGACTTGGCTCTTTATAGTTATGAATCAGGCATCATGTTGATCTCAATCTCAGCAGATTCCATGTGGAATTTTACAAAGCAGAGAAATATATACATTTTAATTGTTGCATCTCCTTAAATTTGAGGAAAAGTAGATGTAGCTTTGATATAAATATTAATGTAACACCTTTAGGCAAAGACAGTGTATTTTAGAAACCTTAATTAGCATCTCAGAAGGATTTCTTCCAAGAAATTGTCTGATACTGCTGTATGGATGGTTTCAGATAGTGGATTTCCCTTAGTTTGACTGGGAGATAAAGTATCTGAGCACCAAAATAGGAACTAGACTTCACAGTGGGTTTAGAAGCAAATCTCATTTTGAGACCGGTAAAAGAATAGACTGGTGTAACTTCAAGGGAGGGCATTACCCACCAACAAACCTAGAAGTGTCTTATATGTAAAGGAATCAATTGAAATTTATGACTTAGGTAGTTTGTGTGAAAAAAAGAGCATATAAATGATGTTGCCTAAATTTTAGCTAAAATTCTCTATTGTTTGAAATTGGATCACAGTTTGCTTAATTCAGAATCTCAGAATGACTGACAAATTTAATTTGTTTTAGTCCTGCTTTCATTTACTTACAGATTTGGTATAGACAGTCACCTTGGGAGTTTCACTCAAGGATAGCCTTTCAGAAGGCCAGGTTGACATCTAATCTTTAGAGAAGATTCTTAGAAAAAAATAAAAAGAAAAATGATCTGAGATTACATCATTCTGGATTTAATTGTGTGGGTCTCACAATGGAGAGCAACGAAGTCCCATGTTTGGAAGTTGTTGGTAGAAGTATTAACCTGGAAATAAGAGTTAGGAAATACATCTTTTGCTAGTGTATACATGCAATTTTTAATCATATGCTTGGTTTCGCTTTAAATATCACTTTAGCATGCTTAAGGACAGTTTATGTGTTTCAAGTAATAGCTATCATTTATTAAAAGAATTGTAATAAACGTTCTGATAAAATAATTTTAAATTGGTGCATAAACAAGGTCAAAAGTAGGTGTATGCAATTTTATTTTAAAAAACCTAAAATTTCATTTACTTCAGATAAAGTAATGCAAAAACTTAACTGTAGATCATTAATTGGGATGTTAGATATGAGTTCAGGGTCTAGAACAAGAGAAAAGATACTCTGAAAATGGTGGCCTACAAACTATTTAGTAAAAAGCTTAGCAATTAAACTGGAAAAGAATTTAGTAAACAGTTCAGTGCAGAGAAAAATTTAAAGTTGAGTCATATATATATCTGCTTCTCTATTGCATACATATCTGAGGTGAATTTTCACAGCATATTAGTGCTACCACATGTCTGTTGGTGGATTCTTCATACAGGCTGCAAGTGATTATTAAATTCACTTATCAGTTTCTAATATCCAGTAAGTGTATTCGTACATTTGCTCAAATAATATATGCTTTCTAAGGCACAGTCTGAAAATCACTTGGGGTCTTCTGTGGCCCCTGGTGTGATAACTGTGCCAACAGCAGAGGGAGCATCAAACTCATTGCCCGCGGTAAAGTGTGGGGAGTGAAACCCATGTTCCTATAATCCTTGTATGGGTAGGATGAGCTCATTAGCCTTCTGGCAGTCATCCTAGGAGAAGGAAAACTCTGATTCCAAACCCAGGCAGATGGAGCTTGTTTAGCCCTGTAAGGCCTTCCATCTAAGAGACGGACACTCTAATAAAACCTACGTCCTAAGGACTTCGCTGCCAGCGTCCAAGCTTGCTAGGCCCTGGCAGATGAACCTTAGGACTAAAGGGTGGGTCCAGCTCTGTGCATGCTGTGTCTCACCTAAAAAAAAATCCATTGCGCAGGCTTGAGGGTGCTATCCGGTATCCTCTTTTTATCAGTGCGCTTGGAAAAGGCGCTGATGAGGAGCGTGGGTGGAGCCCTCCCTGGATCTTCGTTCACGAAGCCTAGCCATACATATGCTTTCTACAATTTACTTCTGTATTATATCTTTTATGGAAATTCTGGGGAAAATACAAATTCTACATTTATTTCTGGAATCTGGAGAGTTTTTAACAGTATTCCCAGTAGTTCTGTGATGAAAATTTTCCTCTATTGGAATTGTCAGTTCCAAGAGCTCCAAAATCATGGCAGGTCCCAAAGAAATAAGTAATTGCTCCGTTCAGACATGACAGAAGCTCTGCCATTTGAGTAAGTGCAACTACAGGTTTCTTCAATGTGAAATTCCACTATTTAAAGAGAATTAAACATTGCTGGCAGCTTTAGAACACAGGAAATACTCTGAATGAATCTCAGTGGAACTAGAAGATAGCAGAAGTGAAAACATAAGAATATGTGTGTTTGACCAGCGTAGAGTCCCATCAGGATGGAATAAATATAGGTAGCAGTTTGGGATTGTAAAGAAGTCCCAATTTAACAAATAGCTCGAGACTTGAGTCATAAGCTCTTCCTCTCTTTTGTGCATTACAGAGTGTGCCTAATTCTTGTTTTTCATTGAATTCTTGTTTCCAGTGCAGTCATTGGAGATAGGATTATTAAAAATCTGTGACATAAATCTCACTTATTTTGTGATCTGTGTGTCAGAACCAAAAAAGAAACTTTGTGTTTAACAAAATATGGAGCTAAGCTTAATCCTATAACAATTCTGGTCCTGGCATCATTCTTGTGTCATCCTCACTAGCAGAGATACTCTGCCAATGTTGCTCAAAGTAGCTATCTTACCTTTGACACATGATGCTTACTTATACTTTCACATCTCTGCATGAGATGAAACTACTATTTCAGTGCAAAGCGGTTCAAAGTCTCCTTGTCTTGTTTGTAAAGTGTAAGCTGAAATGCAGACTGCACTCCCCATTTTTTTCATATTGGAAACTATCTACACTGATTGTGCATTTTTTTCTGAAGTCTTTAGGGTGGAATGAACCAATTAGACTTGTTTGAATCATGGGCACAAGATTTCTTCTTTTAAATACAGGACAGGTAAGTGGAGTGTGAATGAACCCAATTTTTATGAAAATTCACATGTAGATTGATTTAAAAGTACACTTCATGTCAGAAATGCCCTTAATGCTTATGAAATATGAGTCAGTACACAGAATAAGTATGATATTTTCAGGGGAAGAAGAAACCATTTGGAGAAGAATAAATAATCAGAGAAATATCTCACCGTCAGGCGGTCATCCTGTTTCTCACCTGTGGTGTAAAAATCCTATAGGCATGTTACTTTTAAACAAATCATCAAATACTCCCTGCTCAATCTTGTCAGCTCCTTGTAAAGGTGCAGAGCACCGGCAGCACACTTAGAAAGTGCTGTAAGCCTGAGGCTGTCCAGGCAACCCATCCTTTTGGTCTTTGTTGTTTCCCTCTATGCTTTCAACAAAAGGCTGTATCTGTCATGTTTTGCCATTAAGAAGGTATTTCTGCTACCTTGTGTCTGGGTCATGTCACTCCAAAGTCATCATTATGCCACATCCTCATCAGGAGGAGTCAACATGATGCAGCAGCTAGCTTCCCCTCCTTAGTAGGGTCACACAGTGCCCTAGTGACTTCCCCATCTACCCTGCTGTATAATGTCAGACAAAGAATTTCCAGTGAGAAAGGGTTACTAAACATGGTTTCCGGCTGATTGATCCTCTGTTTACTGAGAGTTGTTGATGAAGTACATCTTCCTTAGAGACTTTGTCCCTCCAGGTTTTTGGACAACTGTCTAATGAAGCATCATTTCCTTTCTCTTGTTTCCTCCTTTCCCCTAGAAGATGCTGTCAAAGAGCTCTTCCTCCTGTGACTGCACTTCCTCCCAATGCCCAGAGATGGTTAGTAGCAAGCTGTCTATTTAGTCTGGAAACACTAGTGCTTTGTGTTTCTTAACTGGGACATGCCAAACTCTATTTGGCAGTTTGTGTGTGGTTGGTTGCGTGCGTGTGTGAATAAGCACCTGATTTGTGCACAACTTCATGTAATAGAGAAGAATAACTGTTGTCAGTCTGTCAGGCCTTGTGTAGACACTTCTAGGAGATGGCCCTTTGTTTAGGTTTGCTGATGAAATTTAAACACATTAGAGATTTTTGTCGAGTGACCTGAGTAAATTGGAGCCACAATGATATCAATTTGAAACTGAACACTGGGTCAAAAAAAATGGAGCATTCAAAGAATATTGTACATGTTAGTCTATGTCTGTGAGTTTTTACTCCAAGCACAGGCTTCTGAGGTTCAGTGTCTTGTTTTTTGATTGCCTTATTTATAGATTATGTTAATATTTGAAGCTGAATTTTCAAAAAAAAGATGAATGGAAAATGATATAAATCAATAACTTTTCTCAAAATTTTGCATCTAATATGTATTAAAAGCATAAAAATGGTGTTTATTGATAGAGCTAAACCCTGAAATCTTCCTGTGAAATTTTATATTTATATTGCTAATATTTGTGGTTGATGTAACTCTCCTGTAAACCGTTATACAGGTTTGGTTTTTTTTCTGTTTGTAAGTACCAATATGCAGTTACACAAAAATATTATAAAGAAAATAAATATATTAATTACGAGACACTTCACAAGAAAACAATTTAATATTTTAAAAATAATACTAGAGAAAAAGCACGCCACTTGCTCTTGAATTGCCTAAGGTGAAGAAAAAACAATCAGCTGAGAATTAATATGGCCTCTTTGTGTGGATAGAGTGTCACTTCATTTTAGAGTAATAGAACTGCCTTTATTTAGAAGATTGATGTGAGACTACAGGCACACAATCCAGGGATTCTGTTTCACTTATTTATTTTTTACTTTTTGAAGGACTGCCTAGAAATATATTGCATCTAATCTCAGCAGATCAGACTTCTTTCTATTTGCTGTTACTACATAATCTGAAATTAAAAAAAAAAAGAAAAAAATGAACATTCTAGGTGAACATGTACAATAAAATAGTGGATAATTTTGATCATATTATAGATCAAGCTTACATAAATAGCTCACAAATCATTTTTCCTTAAGTTGTATACACTGAATCACAGAACAACCCGAGTTGGAAGGGACCCGCAAGGATCGTCAAGTCCAACTCCCATTTAGGCATAGGACAACCCCAAGGTCACACGAGGTGACTAAGGGCATTGTCCAAGTGCCTCTTAAACTCCACAAGATTTAGAGCCATGACCACCTCCGTGGGGAGACACTTCCAATGCTCCACCACCCTCTGGGTAAAAATCTTCTTCCTAACACCCAGTCTGAACCTCCCTTGGGACATCTTCATGCCATTCCCCTGTGTCCTGTCACTGTTCACTAAAGAGAAGAGTTCAGCCCCCACTCCTCCTTCTCTGGTAAGGAGGTTATAAACTGCAATGAGGTCCCACCTTGGTCATCTCTTCTTCAGACTGAACAGGCCAAGTGATCTCAGCCTTTCCTCATATGACTTCCCCTCCAAGTCCCTAACCATCTTTGTGGCCCTCCTCTGGATGCTCTCCAACAACTTCATTTCCCTCTTGTATTGCGGTGCCCAAAACTGCACACAATAATTCCAGGTGAGGCTGCACCAGCACTGAGTAAAGAGGAACTATCACCTCTCTCGATCAGTTAGTGATGGAGTGTGTGATGCACCCAGGATCTGGTTGGCCCTCTTGGCTGCTAAGGCACACTGCTGGCTCATCTTCATCTTACTATCTATTAATACTCCCGGATCCCTTTCAGCAGTGCTGCATTCTAGTCTAACATTCCCCAGTATGAAAAACTCTGCTTGTTTTTCACTGTAGAAAATCAGTATTTATTGGTTAAATGTTGTACAGTTTAGCTCTGCTCATTCTTTTTTATCAAAGCCGTTCCATTAACAGAAAGTGATGAAAAAATTGGATCTAAAAGATCAATTTTTTTAATGAGATTCCTTGTAAGTTTATTAATAAATACCACCCGCATGAGCTAATACATAGCGAATAATACTAACCGGTTTGTTTGCATCTACTAAATTGGTTACAACACATTTTCTTTCATTGTTGTCATGTAATCTATAAATATTGGCTGACATACTTTACTTCCTTTTTTGGTACAGCTTGTTATGGATTTCTAAAATATGCCCTCTGAACCTTAATTTATACATAAGTAAGACCTAATTATTCATGGGTATGTTGAAAATCAGAACACTATGTTGATAATTAGAGTGGATTTTTTTTTTATTACATGCAACAATGAATATTTGATCACACTTTTTTCTCATTTTTCCTTCTTTAAACAAAGCATCTATCTGGATAAGCTTTATGTTGCTTAAAATAAAATTTCTGAGAACGAAATCTGACAAAAGACATCCCTGTCTATTAGTATTGTTATGTCTCTACTATGACTCCTTGCATTCAATAACTTATTCTGATATGATGTACAAATTCAAAAGACTTATGTGCTATTTGGAATGACTGGCAAAGTCAGCTGCTTGATGTGAAGTTACATGAGGTTGCCTTTTGGTTTTTTTACACTGCTTGTTATTGGTAACATTTTTTCAGATAGAAAGTATATGGAAGATTGTCATGGGCAGGTGTTTATAAATGAAGTAAAACAAAATACTGACTTTACTAACATCGCAAAATAACATTACTTGAATTCATATGGCATCTTTAAGAAAGGGTTAGTTAGGGTAGACAAAATCGATGGAAGGAATCTTTACTTATTGTGTGTTGTAAAATGAAGTTTATTGTGAATTCCCAAAATCATAATGAGAAAATGAGTTTATGGATAGAACATATAGATCTGTATCTATTTTGGGACAAGTTCAATAATACCTGTATCGGTAAGCTATGGGCTACATGAATCAGTCTTCTAATTTTTGTGACAGATGCTTTGAAAATCTGATGCAACTCTCTTGTTTTCCTGAAAATTGTTGGCTCAGCAAACATAGGCAAACACTGATAACTCCAATTGTAGGAGTGCTTAATATTTTTGAATATAAAAGTAGGGGAGGGAGTTTCCCCCCAAGTCCCTGAAAACACACACAAAGTAGCATGATGATACAGTCTGCAGGACAGATTTTGAAAATAATTAATACAGTACCACAAATGGACAAGACACTAAAGACAACACCTTTCCTTTTACTGTTTAGAATCATAAAGTTATACAATAGTTATAACTGAAAGGGACACGTAAAGGTCATCTAGTCTAACCCCCTGCAGTGACTAGGGACACCTTTAACTAGATCAGGTTTCTCAGAGCCCCATCCAACCTGACCTTGAATGCTTCCACGGATAGGGCACCTACCACCACTCTGGGCAATCTATTCCAGTGTTTCAACCCCTCATTGTTAAAAATGTCTTCCTTACATCTAGTTTAAACCTACCCTCTTTTAGTTTAAAACTCTTAGCCCTTGTCCTGTTGCTATAGGCTCTACTCCAAATTTTGTCCCCATCTTTCTTATAAGCTCCCTTTAAGCATTGGAAGGCCACAAAAGATTCTCCATGGAGACTTCTTTTCTCCAGAATGAATTGTCCCAACTTTCTCAGCCTTTCTTCATAAGATCGATCTTCCAACCCTCTGACCATTTTTGTGGCTCTCCTCTTGAACTGCTCCAACAAATCTACGTCTTTCCTGTGCTGAGGAATCCAGAGCTGCACACAGTACTCCAGGTGAGATCTCATCAGATTGGAGTAAAAGGGCAGAATCATTTCTCTCAAAGTTCTGTCATGGTTCTTTTGATGCAGCCCAGGATACTGTTGGCTTCTGGTCTGGGAGCACACACTGCCAGCTCACGTCCAGCTTTTCATCCACCCGTACTCCCAAGATCTCCCCCACAAGGTTACTCTCAATGTCTTCTTTCTCCAGCCTGTATTAATACTGAGGATTGCCCTGACCCAGGAGCAGGACCTTGTGCTTGTCCTTGTTGAACCTCACGAGGTTCACATGGGCCCATGTCTTGACTGTGTCCAGGTCCCTCTAGATGGCATCTCATCCTTCAGGTGGGTCAACCACAACATTCGGTTTGTTATCGTCTGCAAACTTACTGATAGTGCACTCAATCCCACTATGTCAGTGAGGAAAATCAATGTCTATGTCATTGATGAAGTTACTAAACAGTACTGATCCCAATATAGACCTCTGTGTGACACCACTTGTTATCGCTCTCCATCTGGACATTGAGTTGTTGACTACTACCCTCTGGATGCGACTATCTAGCCAATTCCTTATCCATTTAATTGTCCATTCATCAAATTGGTCTCTCTTCAATCTAACGAGAAAGATGTTGTGGTTGTAGGGGACCATGTCAAAGGCCTTACAGATGTCCACATAGATGACATAATAGCTCTTCCTTTGGCCACTGTTGTAGTCTCTCCATCATAGAAGGCCATTATGTTGATCAGGCAGCACTTGCCTTTTGTAAAGCCATGCTGGCTGTCTTGAATCACATCCCTGTCCTCCATGTGCCTTAGCAAAGCTTCTGGGAAGATCTGTTCCATGAACTTCCCAGGCACAGAGGTGAGGCTGACAGGTCAGTAGTTGCCAGTGTCCTTCTTGCTACCCTTTTTAAAAATGAGTGCAATATTTCCCTTTTCCCAGTCATCAAAGACTTCACCTGACTGCCATGACTTTTCAAATATCAAGAGTGGCTTGGCAATTGCTCGTGTATTTCCATCTTGCCCTTTACTTTGACCATGTTATCTTACACCTGAGGTTTGAGAGCTCTTGTGCTCTATGGAAAACCTTTTCCGGGGAGGGGGCGGCCTGTCTACTGACTAAGTCCTTGAGGAGCTGGAAGTTTGATTTCCTAAAATTCAGAGTTCTGACTTTATTCTATGCCTGACCCATTGTCATGTTAATGGATGAGATTCCAACCCAGAATTCTGCCTACTTCAGCGGCAGAATTCCCTCAGGACTGAGAACTCCATCAGTGCATGATCATTACAGCCCAGGCCACTTCCAATCTTGACATCACTGATCAGCTCACTTGTTTTAGTGACCAGCAGGTGTAGTATTTCATCCCCTCTGGTAAAGCGCCTCTATTACCTGGTTTAAGAAGTTATTCTCAATTCACTCCGGGAGCCTTCTGGATTGTCTGCAGCTCACTGTGTGAGTTTTCCAGCAGATATCCGCGTAGTTGAAGTCCACCAGTGGGATGACATACTGTGAGTGTGATGCTTTGTATAGCTGGAATAAGAAAGCTTTGCCAAAAAATTCCCCTTAGCTGTAGTAAACACTAACCACTGGGCTCCCTTTGCTGTCTTGGTCTCTAATTCCTAATTCCTAAGCTTTATTAAGCTTTTGACCTGCTCATAGCTATACTTTGGAGACAGCTTTTCACACTCTACCCATTTTGTGACATAGAGGGCAATCCCTCTGCCCCTCCTAGTGTCAGTAATGGCAACCAGGTCATAGCTTTCTAGGAGCATGGTGACTTCCAGCTCCTCCTGTTTTTCTCCCATACTGCTGCCTTGGTGTAGACACACTTCAGCTGGGCTCTTGACAGTTTCACATTTTTAGAGGGACACACCTCAAATCCTTTGAGGTATTTCAGTGTGGTACCCTGTTGGCTCCTATTACCTTAGAAGCCTCTAGTTCATCTCTGTGAGACTCCAAGTGTGCTGCAGTGTACCCAGTACATCTCAGAGCACAGACTGAGAGCTGTTGCTAGCACCCTGTCCCTCTAAGCTTGACATATCACCCCATGGATTGTCATGGATGAGCGTATTACCTCCCTTCCCCTTCAAGCCTGTTTTAAAGCTGTGTCAATGAGCCCTGCTAGCTGATGAGCTATGACCCTCTTCACCTTTTGAGAAAGATGAATCTTGTTTGATACCAGCAGGTCTGGTGTTGTATAGACCATCCTATTATCAAAACCACCAAAAATCTGGCAACTGCACCAGCCACAGAACCATGTAATAATAAACTGGGTGCATCTGTTTCTTCCAATATTGTTTCCTGCAACTGGAAGGGTAAATGAAAAAATTACCTGTGCTCTGGATTCTCTTACCAACCATCCAAGGCCCTGAAGTTTCTGTTGGTTGCCTTTGGACTACCTGTTTTGGCTTCATCATCACCTACATTGGTAATGGGTAATAGTCTGAGGGCCACACCAGACTAGGAAGTTTCCTACTAATATCTTTAACCTGGGCTCCAGGAAGGCAGCAGACTTCTTTAAGATGAGGGTCTGCCAGACATACTGGTCCGTTCCTCTCAGAGGAAAGTCACCTACAGCTGTAACTTCTCTTTCCTTCCTCAAGGAGGTGGTTGTGTTATGACAGATAGGCATTTCTGGCCTTGGCAAAACTCGTAGTGTAGATGGACCACACATCCAGAGCCTCCTATCTGTTGCATAGAGGTACCTAGGAAGGCAAGTTTGGCAAGGAGGGGGTTTGCTTGCTGCCCCAAGTGTAGGTTTGCCTTCATTCACTCATTGGCTTTAAGCTACTGCCTTCAACGCAGTGGTGGTGGGAATAATTTCACCTAGAATTCATTGATTCCATGGTAGAGACATCTAATAATTATTTCTTACCTACTTTGTCAGTAGTGCAAAATCAAACTAACATATTTTCCAGGCTGAAAAAAATTACTTAGAAAGTTTTGAGCTTCTTCCCTGTGATCCCCTGATTTAAACATGTATAGTTCTTTGAGAATGAAAAATGTCTAGACTGGCAGGGACCTATGGAGATCACCTGTTTCCATTTTCTGTTGAAAGTAGAGCCTTAGATGAGCTCATCTGGGACATATTGAGATGAATTGAATAATTTTGGTGAAATAGATTTAATCACTTCTCTAGGAAACCTATTGTAGTACTTCACTGCTTTTATGGTAAACAGTATTTTTCTTATATCCAGATAGAACTTGAAGCAACTTTTTCCTGTTGCCTCTTGCCCTGTCAGCATGATTGTTTGTGAAGGGAGCATCTCCATCTTTCTTTCTGCCTGCTTTTTAATGAAAGACTATGATCATATTCCGCTTTTTAAAACCTTTATTTGTGTGTCTATAGCCCCTTAATTAGCTGGGTGGCTTTCCTTCGCTGAACCGAACCAGCTAGTGTGGTTGGTCACAAGTACCCTGCAGTAGCCTTGGTACACAGTACTCCAGATGGAGCCTCTAAAATGCCAAATGAGTTGAATAACCACGTTCTTTGGTGGGTTAGCTATATTCCTATTGATTTGGATTAGCATACAGTTGGCCCTCCATGCTGCCAGATCTCACCACTCATTCTTCTTCAGCTTGCTCCCCACCAGGGTATGAGGACATTTCTGGCAGAACTATCCCCCAACCATAAAGTTCCAACTTGTAGTCAGGATTGTACTTGCAACTTAGGATTTCCACCCCGGGTGGAATTTTACATTTTGCTTTGCTTAGCCTCTTGTAACACTTGCTGGCCCAGTCTTCACATTTGCCCATGTCAACATTAATGGTTCTGTATAAGACTGTCCATCCTTCCACCCGTGCTCTTTATTTGTTATTACACATAAATTTGGAAACCATGCATTCAGACCTGTTGTCTGAGTAATTTATTAAGATACTTAAGAGTACTGGAAGCAGCATTGACTCTGAAGAGCTCCACTCGCCACCAGATGCCAGTTTGACTACGAGTCATTGATCACTATGTTTGGAGTGCAGCATTTCAGTCAGCTTTCCACCCATCTGGTGCTCGACTTCTCTGGTTAATAACTTACCAGCTTGCTAGCAAGGATGTTCTGGGATGCCGGGCCAAAAACCTTGTTAAAATCAAGATAAGTGATGCCATGGCCTTCAATTCACCTACTAAACAACTTGCTTAATCACAGAAGATAATTGGACTGATCAGTATATCATAGAATAGAATCATAGAATGTTTTGGGTTGGAAGGGNCATGCTGTTTGCTCGTGTCCAGCTTCTCATTCGTCACCACCCCCTTCCCATCCCCCATCCTGTATTGATAGTGGGGGTTTTTCTGATCCAGGTGTAGGACCCTGCACTTGGCCTTGTTGAAGCTCATGAAGTTCACCTGGGCCTACCTCTCCAGCTTGTCCAGGTCCTTCTGGATGACATCCTACCCCTCCAACTTATCAACAGCACCCCATAGCTTGGTGTCATCTGCACACTTGCTGATGGTGCACTCAATGCCACTGTCGATATCTTTTATAAAAATATTAAACAATACAGGTCCCAGTACGGAGCCCTGAATGACACCACTTGTCACTGATCTCCACCTGGACTTCAACCCGTTGACCACTACCCTCTGGATGTGACCAGCCAGTTCCTTATCCACTGAACAGTCCACCCATCAAATCCATAGCTCTGTTTTCATTGTAAAAGAAATCTTAATCCATAATTCATGGTGGTATGTGAAGCAATGGCATAAAATAATTTGCCAGAAGTTCTTGCAGTGAGATTGAAGTTTTGAACTTGATGTATTTATGAAAGACAGTAGATGAAGTAGCTGTCTGGGATGATAGAGGATAGGATGCAAGAGATCCTTCAACATCTGTATGTCCTATAAAAGAAACTCCAACAGTTAAAATAATTGAATCTACTGTAATGTTGATTATGTATTTAGGAACATTAGATAGTTTCATGTTCCCTCACTGTTTGACGAGGAAATGTTTAAATGTTTTTAATATTGCACATCTTTTGCTCTGTGCACTTTAATCTCATCCATCAACACCTGGCTTTTTAGAACTATTAGATATGTTTGAGTTTTTTTCAGTGTACCAAAAAGGCAGACTAACTTTTGTCATCAAAATAATTTCGTAAGAATCTGGTCTGAGAATTTTAATGTAGACTTAGTATATATTTGAAAGGTTTATAATATAAACCATGAAGAGATTATATACTAAAAGTTATCAAGAAAACTTCTTTGAAAAAAAGACCATTAAAAATGAACTATGTACTTCAATTGCAGTCTGATAACAATACTCTCATGCATATTTTGATGCAGGGTAATGTCAAAATGTCTGTGGTTTCCTGTTGACAACTCTTATGTAGAGAAGAAGAAAAAACATATGCTATATATCTAAAATTATATATTGTATGTATTAATAAATTTATATTCTATAGTTATACTACTAGTATTATAACTCTCTCTAGATACATATTGTAGCTTTCTCTATATATACACATTCACACACACAAACACATACACACACACAGAGGCAAAGTCACAAGCCACATATATGAGCTTTTGACTCTAATTTAGCCTGTTCAGCTTTTATTTCCATCTTCAATACGGTTTCTAGAAAATGTGGAAGGGATCCAGGTACTAAAATGTCCCACCCACAGTACAGGGACTGTGAAAGTTATTTTCAACCAGAGATGAGAGGGATATGGATCACTTCTAACTAGTAGGGTACAATGCAGGTAAAAACGTCAAAAAAGTTAAAAGAATATGTGGAAATTGTTAAAGCAGTTGTTACTCACTTCAAATTCTCGGACAATTCTTCTGCTTCGTTTTGTTGTACTTTCCTACTTACTTTATTGGAAGAAATAGATATAAATGCCCTATAAATAGTAACATTAACTTGTCAAGTGTAAGTGAGAATATTTGATGTAGTCTTATGTGTACCTGGAACAATATATTCAGAAAAAGGTATTTGTAGTTGTTTATAGCTGGGCTTACAACTGTTACCACAATGTCTTCTCTGCTTGCCTCTACTAAACTTAGACATAACATTATGTGAAGAAATTTATGAGACATAAGAAGAAATTTGGTATTTTTGCATGATCATCGCACAAAAGCTTTTATAACAACACACTGGAGTATATGAAGGAGAGGTTGAGCAAAGCATGTTTACAGGGACTGCACTAATACTAAGTTGTTTTTTATACTTTCACAGCTATCTTGTATAGCTGTATGAAAGGTTATTAATTTATTTTTTATCCCCTTAATGATGTTGTTCAGTCTTCTTGCATACAGTTTTATAGTTTTTAAGATAGATTCCAAAATTAATTTCAGACTTAATTGAACCAAATAATGCTTTATAAAGCCTCGTTTTTTTCTTTACCTTTTTTATCAGCTCCCATTTCTAGAACAGAATTCTGACGGATAATGGAAATTAATAGTAACAGTGAATATATTTAATGCTAATGCAAGTCCTACTAGGAGGAACAGATAATTTCATCTAAAAATAGAATTCTTTTATGCAGTTGTAAAAAGATCTTAAAGAATAATCTTCAAAGAAGAAAGGTGATGTGCACTTCTTAGTTTGCAATACCCCTTGTTAGTTCATTTTGAAATCTCATTTTGAACATGTTTTCATACAAACTGAAGTAAAAGTAAGCCTGGAAATTCTATCTCATTTACAAATGCTATTTGAGTAATTTTAGCTTGTAGAATGTGCAACAGGTTTCTCAAGATCTTGGCCATATCACACTTGTTAAACAAGTTGCTGTGTAAAAGAAGACTGTTCATAGGAGAAGAAGAAATATGTGTGTGATGTTGGTGAAGGGAAAGAAAACATCCTGACAAACCTAAAAAAACAAAGGAGAAGTAAAAGGTCACAACATGCAAATGGTGACTGTATTCAGACTTTTTTTGAAACTGAAGCAGAGATGTGTGCTATGGTACCTTCCATGTGAGTGTTCAGCATGAGACTCGACCTTCAGCATGGACCCTGTCTTTGTTTGAGTTAAAACAGAAGCAACTCTGTTCAGCTATTCTACTTTTCAGCTAAACTTTTCTAATTAAATGCACTTCCTGAACTAACAACAACTTTTCCCAGACAAGAGCCTGCTTCTAGTATTGACAAGAGCTAGTGTCATATTTATTGCTGAGGAATAGCATACAGATGAAGGTCACAGGTCTTCTGTACTGCAAAGGGTTTTGCAGAGTAAAAGACTACACCTTAAGGAAGAGAGGAGTGTCTAGACCTTGAAGTGACCAGCTAGGTATTCCATACCATACGTGTCATATTCAGTATAAAGCTAAGGGGGAATTTCCTTCCCATTTCCCCCTTTTCTCTTTTTTCGGTGGCTAGCATCTGAGCAGGTCTATATCTGTCTCTTCAGTCTGGACTGAAAGTTGCAGAATCCATCTCTCCTGCTCTATGGCTTGCTGTTGGGCCTACTCAATATCAGTAGTGACATAGCTATCAAAGGGAGGGGTTTGTGGTTCGATTTTGGCTTTGTATACATCTGTAAATACTTGTATATATTTTATTTTCTTATTATTTATTTTTGTTAAAGTAGTTTTTATTTTATTTTCCAATGCACAAGCCTTCTCAGTCTTTATTGTTTCGCTTTCGCCTTTCCTGGGTTGAGGGAAGGGAAAGGAGGTAATGAGAGTGGCTGTCGATGGCTTAGGTGTCCCCCTAACCCCTAACTGTCAATCCTTAGAACATGGAAAAAACCCTTATAACCTTTTTAGACTTTGAAGAGATAGGAAAGTTATGAAAGTGACTAGTAGTGAGAAAGTGGAGAGAACGCAAATTGTTTTGCATTAGTTATATCATGCTGGCTCTCTGTAGGAGTTGTCAGAGATGAAGTAGCAATTGTACTTTTTAATTGAGGCTAAGGGTGCCTAGAGGTTTACAGATGAGCTGATTCAGCTTCAGATACGCAAACAAGATTTTTTTTAACACATATTGGTTTTCCCGGGACATTGTTCTTGTAAAGAAAAATGTTCCTTTTCTCATTGACTTAGATCAGAAGGTAGGGTTTATTTGCAGAACAAGCTGTGTATGGGAAAAAAGTGCATTTCTCACTACTGAGAGCCTTGTAGCACAGGATGAGATTACTTTCTTCTATTTCAGGTTAGGTGCACTGAGAAAAAGTAGTTTAATGCTTGACATTTAAACCTCTAGGGCTTGATCGTTTTTTACAATTCTGTTGGCCTCTTGTACTCTTATACAAAATATACCACCTCCAGGACAGGCATTAGTTAAAGGTGCTTCGAGACAAGTTATAAGGGGTGTTTGGAATGGGTAATTACAACATATTCATGGAAGATTGGAGTGGTGGATCAGAGCTGTGTTGTCCTGTCATAACTGCATTACAGGTGTAAGTCAGAAAAGGAGAGATTAGGTCTCAATTGCAGCACAGTTTCACCTTTGGCTTTTGTATAAATATAGAATTTCTATGCTGTGTATTTGCACATGCATTTGTTGATGATTTTCTGCTCCTCAGTGCTGTCTGCATAAAGTGTGCAGTGCCTCTCTGTTGTAATGGCTTTGGTCAGCACAAACCTTTGGACACCCAGGCTGTATCCTGTGTTCTCAGATTCAGTAGTAAGAGGAAGAAATCTTTCTTTTCTTTGCTGTAGCCTGACTGCATTCTCCCAAAATTTGTTATGTCTGTGTTTCCTTCTACTACTCAGTTTTAGACAGATTTATTTGAGGCCATGATCTATGAAGATAAGCAGAGATATTTTAATATTAATTTTATGTTCAAGATGTTGATTTGGGAGGAAGTGTTCATGATGGGACATGTAACGGGATCAACATAAAATATCCTGAATGCAATATATAAAACAAACAGTCCTACTTTATGTGACATTATTGGTGACAGCTTTCCTGTGCATAAGTCACTCAGCTGAAATTTCAGACCTAAATTTACAGGCACGCTGAAGATGTTTCTTCCACTCACACCAACAGTGCTTAAAGACAGAAAATGTTTCAAGAAATGAAACATGCTTGAATGTGACCTTTGAAAACCAACTGAGATAACAAAAAAGGTTTAATAATAGTGACAGATGATGATGTGTGTTTCTGCTGCTGGTAAAAGGTTTTAAGTCAACTAAATTTGATCTTATTGACCTTGTTTTCACATTCCAGCACTTCTAGAGCTTTCTAGCATGATACATGAAAAAAACAGAATCTATACTACATACTTTACTTTTTTATGGTTTTTTTGTTTGTTTGTTTTGTTTTAAGCCATTTCTAGCAAATAGTGAAAAAACACGCAATATGTTCAGGGAAATATACAATATATTCAGAAGTAAAGAGAATGGAAAGCAAATAGGAATAGTCATGTCTCAAAGCAGTACCCTTCAGGTGTGGTTTTATTTTGACTATGCGCTTCATAATAACACAAGTATTGAACAGCTGACTAGTCCTTCTGAGGTACTGCCGAGTCATTACATCATCAGAGAGATGCCTCAGCCCCCTACTTACACAAAGAAAACAAATGTATGAAGAAAGCTAAAGCATCAGAAAGTTTGATTTCGCTACAAAAAGTGACAAGCATCAATGATGTTATTGGTTGTTCATTAATTCTTCCTATGTGCACTGTGCAGCTCCCTTCCATGATGCAGCATCTGTCCAAGAAATGAACAACAAATTCTTTTCTCCACCCTCTTTTACTATGACAATTAAAAGCCTCTTGGCTTTTAGAAACTTCGTCTTCTTTTCTTTTATTATGATTTTTTTTTGTGAATATCTGCCCGTTAAGGAAATGGACTTTCCTCTGGCTGACACTTGTGACTTGAAACAACTTTTACTTAAAAGGCAGAAAAATGAAAATTTTGAAGGTGGGTTTATACAGTGTTTCTATTCTATTGACTGCAAGGCAATGCTTTTTTAATGTACAGTTTAATTTTTTTTTATGTGAAGCTGAGTCTTTTGCAGATACATTTCATTAAACCTACAAGACTTTTCTTCTTACCCCATTAAATTCCATTATCAAAATTACCAGTCTGTGGCTTAAAGTCTTTAAGTTATACTCCTAATAATTGAGCAGTTTCTTTCAATATCAAGTACAATTGAAAATGAAACACAGCTATTTTCTCTGCCAGCTGTAAATCTTGTAGCTGTAAATGATCCCAAAATTGCAGAATCCCTGTCTCTCTGACAAACATTGACTTTCACAATGTGATCTGTCTAAGAAATAAAACCAAAACCAAACAGAAGTAGCAAACTGCCAATAAGGGAGATATTTAGAGGATTAAACAGAGACAAGCTAACCAGTTCACTGTACTCACATGAGTAAGTGAATAACAACTGTGTCTTGAACTTAGCTAGGTTTTCAACCACATAAAAAAATAATTGCGGTTTTGTCTGTACCAGTTCTTACCTTCACTTCCAAGTATAGAGTCAAAGAAGAAAGACAACCTGTAGAGGATTTAAGGACCACACTCCCGTGTACTGATTTTGGTTCCCCAAATATTAATATGTTTATCTCTCTTTCCCCATTAAGAAAAAAAGGATTAATTTGTCCTTCTAACAAACCCCCAAACTGTCTTGCTTTTCAACAACAACAAAAAAATAGTCCATATGGTATTTCAAAATGGATTTTATGATTTTTCTGATCTGACTTAGCCAAGTGGATAGTAACCATCTGGACTTCTCAATAAATCAATATGCGTCAGGCAATGAAGAGGCATTCTAAATGGAAAAGTGAGTGTTTGCAGTTGCTAAGATTCTTAGCCACCTTTTAGTCAAAAGACATTGAGTTAGAATAATATATTTTATACTTGCAATAAGCCCAGCATTAAATGCATACTGTTTGTTCTAGTTTTGATATAGCCATAAAAGCTCCTTCCAGTGAAAGAAATTAGTCATCACAGTCAGCACATGTCTTTTGGTATTGTAAATGATCTGTCTGTGTTGTTACCTTATTGATTCTTAAACTGAGGTGAGATAGTCTCTTTTGAGTGATATTGAAGTACCACATTTTAAGCTCTCAAAGCTGATCTCTCTAAGGAAGATGGACATGTCATGTTCTACAGATCCTCAAAATTACATTTTAAAGAAGATCCACTGGTTTGGTGCTGTTTTGGTTGGAAAACAAGTTGCTCCAAAAGATTACATGACTAGGACGTGAAGTATGTATCTATGCTGTACAGTGCAGGCATCAGAGCTATTAGTTTCGTCGAGTGTAGTGTGACAGTTCTAACTAAAAACATTGAGGGGTGATGGTACTAGTTACGTTTCCTAAATCTACTTTTCTGAGAAATCTTACCTGTTCTTAAAGTTTTTCCTTTTGAAAATGAAGTGTGAACTCCTTTCTCTGTATGCCTAAATGATGAACATGAACATGAAATTACCTTCAGTCCCAGAATCCAGTAAATGCCTATAAGCAATAGCTAGACCTAGGGTATGGTTGTGTTATTTCCTGAGATGCTGCATCTGGCTTAGTTCTACGTAGGTGAGCACTTCAGATTTTCATTGGTAGCTCTCACTTAGCCAAAATTCAGTGTATTAGACAAAGCCTTGTTTAAAGTCTTCCTGGCTTGACCTTCTGCCTGTTACTTATCTATGGTTTCATCCCTCTTCCTAATCTGCTTACATTTCACAGTAAGAATTGTTCTGACTGAAAGAAAATGTCACCTAATTCATGGAGAAATGCAGCAGAATATCATCCAAAGGCTAAGCAGAATCCCATCCTCAACCTCATGACAATCAGTTAAGTGACACAGAATTGCAGTTGCCCCTGGTAAATTACATGTGACTAAGGCACTCCCCCCCCCCCC
>VWZO01001332.1:0-20804 GCA_013396975.1 Bucco capensis
CCCCCGTGCAGAGACGCCACGATGATGGTTTGCAACTGCGCCAATGCGGTGTTTTGATTCTCTCTCTTCCTTATCAGCTTCTCAGCTCCTCCCGGCAAATTCTTTCGGCGGGGAAAGAGTTCAACTACTGAGTCCTTAAAGAAACAGTGTCCACATCCAAACTCAAAAGTTCAAAAGGGAACATGACGTACACTCTTAAATTTTAATCACTCCAGGACATAGGGCTAGGAAAAGGGCTGGACTTGATGATCTTCAAGGTCTCTTCCAGCTGTAACTGTTCTATGATTCTATGATTCTTTTTCGTTATCTATACTACCTCCGCTTGACAGAAATTTTAGCTCCTTTTTTTTTTCTTATCATCAGTAAGCAGTTTATTCCTGTTCCCTTTGCAGCTAATCATGCTTTTCTCTTATGTTCTGCAAGACTGAAGAAATCACTGGTGCACCTCCTGCATGTCTAAATCATTGATAGCATCCTATTTCCACATGTTCCAACTTCAAACAAGGAACTCAAACAGCCATCAAGTAACAGGTTTTCCTATTTCCAATTCACATTAATCAGGTGTTGATGTACAAGGAACTGCAGTAGATAATCTGGCTACTGAGTTTAATTTCTTTCTGTGGTTGTTTTGGACACAGTCACTGGAGTTATGCAGCAATATGAAACCAGCCAATTGTGGCTCTTTTTATTCTAAATATTGTAAGCTCATTCTAGTCTTTTGATTGGATGGGGGCACTGCATCAGCAACCGTCAACTTGTCCTCTGGGGACAACAGCAAAGGAAAAGTGGAAGAAGGAACCTGATGATCCTTTGACTGAAATGAAACTATGACTTACAAAATATTTAAAAGCTGTTGGGAACCTTGCTGCTGAGGAAATGCTGGGAGCAGCTGATGAAATAGCCAGGAGTGAAATAAACCCGTTCCATTGATACTGAGACTGATCTCTAACACGCATTTCAGAATTTAGAAGAGATACAAGAAATATTTGAAATGCATTGATGTTTGTAAAAGCAACAACCACTTCTTTACAGCATTATTGTTAACTTTGACACTTTGAAGCATGTAGATTTAAGCAGACAAATTGTGTCTAAAGACATTTTGCAGATATTCATCTGTGCAATTTCAACAATAATAGTGGATTTTTTACAGAGATGTACTAGTGAGGTTCAGATTCTAATATAGTCAAGAATTTTCTGTATTCATCCAGGCATGATCCTGACCTAAACCTTGAGATAGCTGAGTTCCTGGGTTACTGATGACAAAAATGTAGCCTGTAAAAGCTGCTAGCATCTGGCTTTAGTCCTTCATCTTAGAAGCAAAGTCATTTGTTAACCTTCTAATTTTTACAAAACAATACTGGCAAATACAAAAAGCTCCACTTTTTCCTTATATTGTCTGAACATATATCACAACATTCAACTTGGAACAGTTGCCACCACAGAAGAGTGCAACCTTTTGACTCCACTTTACTATTGGAGTAAACTTGCCTGCTCATAACAGGAGGAGACCAGCCGTCTAGACTGAAATTGTGCCTGTTTACGACAGTATAGTTCACAGTGATTTCATGCAGAAGAGAATTTTATTGCAGCTTTGAAGATATGCTTACCTTTTTTATATCCAACTGGATGACAGAAGAACAAAGCAGATATGAAAATAAAAATACTATAGAAACTACTCTCAAGCCACCTACAAAAAGGTCTTTTTGATTGCCAGTAAAGTTAATTTCCTCAGGTGAATTGATCTACTTCACCATAACAATCTTTTGCTACAAACTTTGAGTGTTTTTTGAGGGGTACTTTGCAAGCCACTTACTCGAAAGAAAAACAGATTAGTCCACTCCAATTGCAATTAAACTCAGTTAGAGACAAAAGCCATTTGTGGACTTCTATGCCTACATTTTCATAGTCTTTTAACTTATCTACTTATTGTAGAATCATGGAATAGTTTGGGTTTGAAGGGACCTTGAAGATCATCTAGTTCCAATGCGCCTGCTCTGGGCAGGTATGAAACCCACTAGACCAGATTGCCCAGGACCCCATCAAAACTGGCCTTGAACACTACCAGGGATGGGGTATCCAAAACTTCTCTGGGCAATCCATTCCAGTGTGTCACCACCTTCACTGTAAATAATTTCTTGCTTGTATCTAGCCTGTACCTACCTTCTTCTCGTTTAAAACCATTACTGCTTGTCCTGTCACAAGTCCCTTTTTCAGGAACTTCACCTGACTACCATGACTTTTCAAATGTCGTGGAAAGTGACTCGCTAACTACATCAGCCAGTTCCCTGAGGACACTGGGATGCCCCTTGTTAGGTTCCATAGACTTACATATGTTCAGGTTCCTCAGATTATCACGAACCTGATCTTCTCTTACAGTGGGAGTGCAGTTCATGCACTCAAGACGTGTGGGAAGAGAGGTTTCTGTTCTAGCTGGTAGCTCCAAAAGGAAGACAGAAGGCTTCTCTTCTGAAAAAACCTGCAGTAATCTTGAAAATTCTGGACTCTCAGTTCAAAACCTCTTCTTTTTCTCAAACTTTTCCCTACTATTCTGTCTTTTCCTGGTGGTTTAGAACAAATCCAAGCAATGACAGCAGCTTTTTTTTTTAAAAAGCTTCTTTTTTTAAAAAAAAAAAATAGCTGAGCCCAAGGCTTCATTTTCTATTACATAGTAGCTTCTGTTCTCTGCAGAAGATATCTGAATTTTATCAATCTTCTAAAGTAAAGATGCCAAAGAAGATTGCCTGAGGAAGAGCTACATGTGTCTTTTCTCAGTTGTAAAAAGCCCATGAATGTACTAATAAATTCACAGAATTCAAAACAAAAACAAAACCAAAGAATAACAACAAAGAAACCGAACAACTTAGAGGAAACATATGATCCAAATCTTAAAACCAAGTGCATCTCTTCAATTTTGCCTCCTTTATGCAACTGCCTTTCTGAAACATTTTCTTTCTTCGGAATCCATGAATCTATCAATATCTTAACCAATGGAAAATACTGTTTGAGATTTAAAAGAAGAAATTGGAACTTCATTAAGATTGAATCTGAATTTGCTATGAGACTGTGTGATGCAGAACAAATCGAAAAGATCAGACATGAAGGCATGTACTACATAATGCAACATCTGTGGATCTCTTGCATTCCTCCAAGAGGCAAAATGATCCCCAATATGCTATGCTTCCCCCCATACTTAGTGCACTTCCATTGATCTGGTATTCTGCAGACTGAAGCAATATATTTTTATATGTATATATATACTTTTAAAATCCAAGTTCAAGTGGGTACAAGACATTTTTAATATTAACTTGAGCTATCAACTCCTACTCATGAATTTTTCTTCATTTGAAATAATCCCATGAGATTAGATTATACTGAATATATATACTTTAAAAAAAATATTCATCTTTGGGAAGAACAAGAATGACAGAACACAGCAGAATTTAGAACAGCTGCTTATGTAAATCCAGCCGGTAAAGCAAAACAAATCACATTGTTTATTCATTCTCTATTTTCTGTGCCCTAATGAAGGGTTTGATATGGTCATTTAAATGTTTATATTTGCAAATGTTAGAGGCTTAAGTAGCTTTTAGAACATCTACTTAATGAGCACTGAAGATACTCATTACTGAAATTCAAATATAACCTTCTTCTGGACTCTTTATGTTGACTGTGAAAGAGAAAGTGTTTATTGAGAGATTCAGTTAAAAACAATTAAATTGTTTTGTGAGCAGAGAAGTTACGAGACCCAGTTTCGCAGGTGTTTCTGTCATGTCCTTCTGATCCTGGCTAACTCCTTTCTCCCCTCTCTTTTCCTGATTCTTTGCAAGGCATCACAGCAGAACTCTTAAGTTTCTTTTAGCTGAGACACAGCATGCGCAGAGCTGAACCCACCCTTTAGTCCTAAGGTTCATCTGCCAGGGCCTAGCAAGCTTGGACGCTGGCAGCCAAGTCCTTAGGACGCAGGTTTTATTAGTGTCCTCTTAGATGGAAGGCCTTACAGGGCTAAACAAGCTCCATCTGCCTGGGTTTGGAATCAGAGTTGTCCTTCTCCTAAGATGACTGCCAGAAGGCTAACGAGCACATCCTACCCATCCAAGGATTATAGGAACATGGGTATCACTCTCGACACTTTACCATGGGCAATGAGTTTAATGCTCCCTCTGCTGTCGGCACAGTTATCGCACCAGGGGCCACAGGAGACCCCAAGTGATTTTCAGACTGTGCCTGGGGCCTTGAGTATATATTAAGAAAAATTACATGCAGGTTAATGAAACTGCCTTAGAAGTCTGGCTGGTGGCCATCAGAGATGTCTGCAGTGTGAGACATAGCCCTTGCTTGCCACTTCCAGAAATAAATTAGATGCTTGTCTCACAGTTTTTCTGCTTGTCTGGTGAGATTACTTCTTTGTTCAAATGTTTAATGTTAAAAACAAAAAAGCTTTTGGCTGTGGTCTATAATAGATGAAAAATTCTGGTGATTTGTACAGACGAGCAAAAGAAGAGGTCACTGGCCTTACTCTGTGGTTACTCAGACACAGAAATATATTAATTTTCTCTGGGACACAGTACAACAGTACAGATTTTTGACCATGTTCTAATACTGTTTGCCTGGCTATAAAAGTGTCTGCTTTGAAGGAGTTAGTGATTGTCCTTTTAGTAACAGTTTCTTTTCACTTCAATAATATGTTCTATGAATTGGATATACAACTGGAGTATAATTGTAAGTTAGCAGTGCTGTTGCCTTTAACATAAAATTAACAGAATCTATTGCTGAATGGCATTGGATTTTTTTTTTTCAGGAAGTTTTTTTCTACGGTTCCTTAAAGAAAAATATTAAAAGTTACTTTTCACTTGAGTGAAACGTATTCCATCAAAGTATATTCAATTATCTGTGCTTTTCTGACTACATGAATACAGCGTCTGACTATATTCTGTCTGCTTATCTTTGTAGGGGAGAGTCCTGTGCAAATATGTGGAAAAATTCTCATCTACTTGCCCTATGGTGTTTGTGTGCTTAATATTCCCAATGCTGCTGGGAATTCTTACACTTTCCAAAGATGGCAGCAAAAATGGTATAAAATGAGAAAAGAGAAACAGAAAGATTTGGCAATGAGGGATATGGGCTGAGGTTTCCATTTGTGGTCTCCTTATCTTTGATGGTGACCAGCTTGAGAAGATGCTGCCTTTTATCACTGTTTCTCTCTTGCTGTTTGAGTTAGTTTCCTGTCTAGTACAGAAGCTACTTGTTTGGGGACATCAAAATTTTTGGCCCCTTTCTTAGCTGTTTCCTGAAGATAGCATTCCCATGTAATAAAAAAAGTGAGATAAGGTAATGCTTCTAGATTGCTTTTTTCCCCACAGGAACCTTATGTATTTCAGTCTGATAGAGCATCTGATTCCTCATGATATCTAGATATTCTAGACTCTGTAAGGATATTATAAAGCTTTATGGAAGGAATGACAAAATACAATTCTGTGTTTGTTTAATATATTGTATTTTCCGTGTTTCCTTTGGTAATAACATTTCAAACACTGTGACTGTCTTTCCATAGGCAAAATCCACCTCCCATCCTCAATAACCTAGACAGCTATGATAGATTAGAACTGAGGATCATTTGTACTTGATTTGTGAGTGCAAATAATATTTGTGTCAGAAGTTTTTTTGACCAAAGTTTGAATTCAGGACTTGTGAGGCATGGTTCACAGTGTGTAAAGAATATTGCCACATAGTCAACCGACCAGGTTTGCTGTCTTTCTTTTAGTGATACGATATTTCTCCCTTTTGCTAACTTTTTCTAAAGAGGCAAATAAAATAGCAAAAATGAAAATGAGACCTAAATCACAGCACTGAAATAATGGTGATTTAAAAAGATTTTTCTTGCAGCAAATTTCAAATAAATATAATAGAGTTACATTATGAAAGAGTTTCTTGAATTGCATGGGTGTTCTGTCATTAAACTGCAGCAACACACAAAATGTAAAACTTCTATCACTGATAAAAGACATGATCTCTCTCTGTATTCTTCAGGGAATGTTCCAGTGTTTCAATGATCGTTTTGCTTGTAAGTTAGGCTATACAAGAAGACCACAGTTTCTTTTCATAAACTGCAGGGTTTCATTGTGTCTTTTTCTAATTGTCCTTTTTTTATTAATTTCTCTTTTCTTCTTCACCATGAGGCCACCATTTATATAGCCTTAATCCAGATGTACATCAATCACTGGAATTCTCAGGACGGCACAGGAACACTTATTTTCGATAAATTTCCACATTAAACATCTGCTGTTAGTAATGTCTACAACAACTTGTCATGAAAAATATAATGGAATTCATGCGATCAGAGCTATAGGTAGGCTGTGGAAGGCACCACACAAAAATACACAGATATCATTGTATCTGTTTTGTGTAATGGTAGGAAAAAAACATAATAAGATTTTGTTGCAGAAAAGTGTGTTCTTTCAAACTTGGTTCATAAGGACTGTTATATAGGATGTTTGGTAATTTTACATTGTCTACTTATAGAAGTGGATTTTGTCTTTTACTGAAGATCTGCTCTTACTGTACTCTTTAGCACTGTCCAAAGAGATGCTTCAAGCTAAGTACTCAAGTGATTTTCAATTCTTAATCAGTTGCAGTAAGATAAAATAGTGGAAACTACTAAGTACATCTAGGAGACCAGAGGTAGAAATCTTAACAAGAAATCAAGAGTAAGGTCATACAAAAAAACTGACCATGATATTTTTAAGCTCTTTACAGCAGTATCTTTTAACATGTATTCTCCCCAACTGTTTCATGACAATGGTTGCATCTACTTGATCCATCGTCTTTTGAAAGCAAGACATGGCCTTTTCCTCTTTGACTGATGAGCCTGTAAGTTACAATGTTGCCAGAATCATGACCAGCAGATTTTACCTCCTTGTTTGCAGACTAAGAAGGGCTTTCACTGAACAGCTGCACAGAACCAGACCCAAGCAAGGACGCAGAACTGCATGAGTACATAAATCTCTGGGGCCATTGATTCACTTATCTAAGCAGTCAGATCAATTATGTGCCACAGTGCTTGTAATGAGATTTTCGATAGTATCAGCTGAGTGTTAACCCTTGGTTGCCTATTCTGGGTTTTTTTGTTTTTATATGTGAGTAATTAGAATGTTGTCTTTCCAGTTCTTCAGTCTCGATTCTACTTTGGACTATAATGTAAGCACAGTGTAATTATTGAATGAATCTTACTTTTATTGGAAAATTACATGTTAATTTTTATGCTCACTTTTTATCTGGTTGTTAAACTAAGAAATTTCATAGACCATTCTTTGATTTAATTTTCTTTCCACATGCTGCCAGCTACTGCTGTGTTTTTCAATAGTGGGAATTTCATAAAACGTTTCTAGGCTGTATGCCCATAAAAATAATGAAGACAAATAAATCTTTCATGCATAGGCCTTAGTTAGCCTTGTAGAAGTCTACATATCAATTTGAAAAAAGTCTATTTGTCTCTCTAAATTCAGGAAGGCTGCAAACCACTGACCTATTACATCCTAGCACTACTTTTGATTTTTTTTGACTCCATAGTATTAGAAGGACATTGGAAAGACTCTAGATGTGTATATAAAAGAATCTTGTATCCAAGCACTTAAAGCGTTGGTTTCCACAGGACTGAGAGAGGTGCCATATGAGTACTAATATCTCTGCTTGCAAGTGGATGTAGATATATATCACATCTTTAACTGAAAGGAGAAAATTTTCCAAATTCAATTTAGATGCAGAAATGTGACAAAAGCAGCCATTCACAAGGAGATTAAATGTATGAGGTTTTTATTACAAATCACAGCTGTTTTCAAGTTTTGCATCTAAACTCTAGACAAAATTTGGCCTGTGTCCATCTACATTAATTTCTAGTAGTCTTGTGCATTTTTCTCTGAATAAGGGTCATGAGTGCACATAAGGGAAGTGCAGAATGCTCTAGCCTAGAATATGCGTATTTACTTCCTTAATAATTTTGATTGCAACATGATGTTTCTCATTTTAAATTTCAGAAATACACATTTAACATAAGTTTTAAGTTTTTGCACAGATCTGTATTTTATAAAGTATGATGTAGAGAGAAAGAAAGCTGTTTCGAGGATGTACAATTAGAATATTTTCAAAGCACTGATTTAAGTTGTAACTAGAAAATTTCCAGTTGTCCCCGGAGAATTTTCAAAAACTATGCTCTTTATCCAGGAACTCTGATGAGTGAGGATATACCTGCTTCCAAGGAATATATTGATATTTGCATTCAAAATGAAGCCATGTGGAAGATATTGAGGCTTGATTCTTGTTAATAGATGTCTGTCTGGCAAAACTCTTAATGGTGATCAGAGTCAAGACATTGCAATTCTGTATTAAAGTCCTTTGAGATTTGGTAGGTTTTCTGTAAGATAGTTACAGTATGTTTGTATTCAGAATTGCTAAGGAGCAAAACTGGATCCTGCATTGTGGTGGCCAGGGGAAGACGTTTACATCAGCATGACATATTATCAAAGTGCACGTCTACTATTTCTCCCTAGTTAATGGCTGAAGCTAAATAAACAGAAATGGAGAACTTCAGGGTTGTCTTCACACCTCAACAGTGACATCCTTTGTTCCTTTTCTTCTAAGTGAAACACTTTGCTTTTAGCCCTTATTTTCATGAAGTGTCATATTGGTTGGTGCAACAAATAGTTTAAATCAGGAGACCTATCTAGGAAATACAAAGCTGTGTGTGATGATCCCACAACAGCTGAGGATCTGTCTGTGGCCAAAAATTACTGGAGGACAACCCTAATTCTGTAAGGAATTAGGTGCAGGTATATCAAGAAACAATGTAGAGGGGGTTGTATACATTATATGTTTATCTTCTTCCTCTCCCTGTGTGGGGTGATGGCTCTACATTTCATGGCAATGTCTGTCTTTATGTATTTGGACAGTACAGTCTTCTCCCGAACTCTGTGTATTTTAGCTCTGATTTTTCTCTTAATTTGCACACCTCTTCAGTGTTAATGAAATCTTCCAGGACAGGGTTAAGACTTAACATGTATAAGTATTAATGCTCCACTTTTATAGATAGAAATGCAGCTTTTACACAGAACAGTACAACAAAACACTGCAGATTGCCAGTAACACAGCATGTAACTGGATGATGTCAGAGAGAGTGGTGGAGACTAACTAACGTGAATAAACAAAGTGTACCTCTGTGTAAGATAAATAAGAGGAAGAGGAATCTACATCTCCTGTCAGCTGATTCGCTGTCAGATGACTTTTATACCTGCCATTCAAACCAGAAAGTTTCCTGCAAAATACACTTATCCAAGACATTTTTTTGTTTTTCTTTACTTTTTATATATATGGTTAATCATTACAATTTATTTGTTCAGTGCTGCTTAACCTGAGTGAAAAAGTAATTTGTCCAGCTTTGTGATGTGCACAGGAATCCTCTCATTGTCATACTTCTCTCAGTCATATAGTAAGCACAATTCTCTTATTAGGAATTTCTGCTTTAATTCTCTTATATGATTACATATCTTCAACTGTATTTGGTTTGGCTGAGATGGAGTTAATGTTCCCATAGTTTTCAGAAACACTGTGCCTCGGATGGAAGATAAAATCTGTGATGTTGTGACTGTTGCAAGGCTGGCACAGCACCAAGGCAATGGGGGGTGGATAAGATCCTGGGAGGGGACGTAATCAAGACAGCTGACCCAAACTTACCAAAAAGCTATTCCATACCATATGACGTCAGCTCAGGGATAAAAGGCAGAGGAAGGGCTAGAGGGAAGGGGGCAGGAAGAAGACGTCTGCCCCCCAAGCAACCACTACGCATTCCAGAGCCCTGCTTGCTGGGAAAGGGCCAGACATCACCTATTATGCGAAGTAGAGACTAAAGCTCAATTTTGCTTTGCTTTGCTTCATGCGCGCGGCCTTGCCTTTCTTTATTTTGCTTATTAAACTGCCTTTACTAAAACCCATGGGCTGTTTCCATCTCGTTCTCTCCCCCTTGTCGTGCCATGGGAGGTGTGGGGAAAGGACGTGATCGAGAACCTTGGTGGGTACCTGGCGCTCGGCCCAGGTAAACCCACCACATCAACTCTTCTGCCATTTCAAAGATTAACTTCTTACCTGTACGGGCTACTATGAAACATAGCATCTTAATAAAGCCGTACTTCAGGGCCAAATGAAAGTCAGATTTCAGACATAACATTGCAGTCTGTGAATGCAATGACTTATAAGCTACCCTTGTATTTTTTCCCCAGTATTGCTAAGTATTCTGATTTGAAACTAATTTTTTTTTCTATCAGGCCTGTCACAGATACATTAGCATTTCCATAGCAAGAAAACAAACCTAAGAGTTCTATATTCTGTGCAGAGTATATGTAAAGTTAAGTGAAAGGCTGACATACCATTACTAAACCTTAAATTTAGGGCATGTGCCATACCATATCATTGTCTGAAGTATGGGAAATACAATCTTCTTCCTTAATGAAAATTAATAGTGTGCAGTACTAAAAAGAGATTATTGATGTCACTGTTCAGAGGTGCTACAGCTAGAGACCTCACCAGACTACAGTGCCATGCACTGGTTAAAGAAGTTGTGGCTCATGGTATTAGAGAGCATATTTATTTTCTATGGGAGGTCAACCCTGCTTGCAGCTATCCTAAAGCTTGTCTGAATGGTAGATAATGTTACTGAGGTGATCAGAAACCTGATAATTTCAGGTCTTCAGATGAAGATCAACACCAGTAAAGGGAAGTGATGTGTCAGTGGTTGACAACCCCTTCCTTCTGTGGAAGAGGAAAACTGTCTTTAGAAAATGCCTTGCTCCATTTAATCACAGTTTGAAGCATCAATAGACCATGAACTCTTGATTTTCATGGCTCCTATGGACTAAGCACAAGATACGGAGCCAGGCAGATGCAGATGAGTTAGAAAGTCTGTTGCAGGCACCTTTTTTAAGGTACCTCCATCATAGCCTGCCACACTTCAGCTGTTTTATTTCCAGATTCCTTTTGCAGAAATTAGTAGCTGCTGACTTGCTGAGCCAGTTGGTTTGTAGAGTATCTACTAGGCTAAAAACATCACTGTCTTTCCCCTGTGATATTAGTATTCTAGGCACAGGAAAGACAAGTGTTCTACTTTATGTTACTGGAATTCCATATTAATATGATCACAAAATAATTCTGCAAACATTATTTTTGCATTTTTTTAGGAACCATATATTTCACTCAGTCATGTATCAAAGTCTAGCTGAGCTTCCTCGGCAGTATAACTTACCTGAACTAGTTTTTTCAATTTCCGCAATATTTTACCATTATTCTAATCAGTACAACTTAAAATATATGGACTTAAATCCTAGATGTCACTTACAGTTAAACTTGCTAGTGCCAGGACAAACAAGTGCAATAATAATGCTTCTCAGCGCTGCCAGCTGCAGGGTACTTACAGTCCTCCTACGATTTTGATTTAGCTTATAGTTGGGAATTTTTTTTTTTTTTTTNCAAGTCTTTCTGGAGGAATTTTTTAATTCGTATTACGTGCGGTAACAGTGCCACCACGTGGCAACGGACACCAATCGCGCATCTTAGTGACTGGAAATTCTTGAAATTTAGACATGAAAAATTGAGGCTAGACAGCTGAATTCTGACCAAAGATTGTGTAGTAAAACAGGATACAAAAAAAATATAAAATCATAGACAAAGTTCTACAGAAGAATCTATTGTCTATGAATTCTCTCCTCCACCCATGAGTTTAGGGATATTCTTGTATTTATTCCCTCCTTTGATCCACCAGAAGACTGAAGTTCACACAAACTTGGTTTTTGGCAACATCTAACAGTGGCACGAATCGAAGTCCTCTGATTCCTACTGAATCACTAACTAAAATTGTTATAGTCTTTAGCTATCCATACCATAACATCTGTATGTTTGGTTAGTATTTCTTTGTCCACATTAGTCTTTTAGAAAGGTATTTCTCATCTTTATCCTTCTGGTATTTAGAAATCTTCACCTTGCCAGCCAGTATGTATACAGAGCCTGTAGCAGCCATATTTTTGATTACTCACATCACATTTTAGTGTAACCCTTATGGATTTGTAGAAAGCTGTCATATTCCCTTTCAGCTTTAGTCTGCTCTCTAGCAACCTAGCCACTGTAAGAGATGATCCTTGTCCTTGAAGATACTCATTGTTTATCAGGCAATATATATTCACAAAATTCATTGTAATATCAAAATATTCAGAAAGTCTGTGACGGAAATGATCTTTTCTATTGTTTGGAGCAAGAAATTGTTTATTATAACATCCTTTGAATTTATGGAGCATAAGAAATTCTATGTTGTGAAGGAAGGGTTTGTGGACATTGCTTTCAACATACAAATGTGTGATTAGATATAGATTAGCATGTTGTACAGTTTAGTTTTGCCCTGTTACATGCTGCTGTGTTTCTGTAACAGTAATTGCCGTATCTATGGTTTACTTGGACTTTTCCAGCAGTCAGTAAAGTGGGAGGCTGGTATTCAGCACAAAGGCTGCTGCAGAAGCTTCAGATTCAATGTGTGGTTTACATTACTCTACCGCACATCATTCTCAAGATGTATTTGAGCCAAGTTTTTTGCAAAACATTAGGCCTTGCCACTGTTTTCAAGATTAATGACTTTCAAATATAGCACAGCCAGAGAGCCAAAGATGAAGTTAGCTCTAGTTTGCTCTGCAGTGCTTTGAATGCAACTGTGTACAGCTGCTCTGTCTTTGCTGCTGTGTCATAAATCAGGGAAGGGAGAAGCAAATTGAGTTACAGCCAAGAACACACTTCCATTTAATTTCAAGTCTTATGTACAATAGAAAATAAAGCCACTTTATGAGCTAAATTCAGAGCTACTCTAATGGCTCCATTTTCCAGATTAGCTCATGACCTAGGAAAATGGGATATGCTAAACACAAGAATAAATCTAAACTTGCTCTGCATTTAAACTTTATGTTTGCTTTTCTGATCTAGTGCTGGTGCTGGAATACACAGGAGAACAGCATTAAAAAAAGCTGTGTTGCAGCTGGCTTTTCTTTCTACCAATTTCTTCTTACAATTCTGACGTTCATTATTGCCATTAATTCAGCAGATATGTTAAATCACAAGAAAAATTGCCGCAGATAATGCAATACATAAAGAAAAATATGGAATAGGAACAATAGAAAACATAATGAACATTTCACCTGACATATCCCTTACATATTTTGAGGAACAAAGAAGATATTTTGTAGGTTGTCAGAATGACAGCAGGATGAATCATCCACATATTACTTTTAATTAAGTGTAGTATGCTTCGATTACATTAATAAATGACACCTTAAAATAATTGCCAGAGTTTTCCAGGACTGGCTACAGAGCACAAGGTGTGGCTGTTGTTTTATAGCAGGTATAAAGCCAAGTCAATTTCGTTTACCGCAGAAGAGCCCTTTGTGCAGCACAATCCCATAAAACATAAACCAGAGTGGTGAAGTATAAATATACCAGTGGCTCTGTGTATTTCTGGAACAATTTTTAATGACAAGAAAAGACGGTACCTTGACCAGGCTATTCTGAAAGATGAAAAAGCCCTGTCCTATTCCTCCTTCCTCCTTCCCATGACACTAGCAGTTGCTCACTGCCCAGAGAGTCAGATCAGCAACCAAAAATTAACTTAATCAAAAGGAAGTAATTCTGCAAGTTCTGTATCAGGTGATTTTGTACTATAGTTTACAAAACATAATGAAGAGTTTTATTCTAATTATTACAATGGGATGTGTACACACTATACAAGATATAGGTATAGTTTCTAATTACCTCATTAACTCTCTGTAAGCCTTTCCTTCTTTATTTCCTTCCCTTCCCAATTTAGATGTAAAGTATGTCCATATTATTCAGGATTCCATAAGAAAAGTTGACATTTCTAAGAAATCAGTAAAAAATACATTTTAATACAGTTTTACATACTTTTTTGTTCATGGTTTTTAATCTTAAATTTTCATTCTAAGTTCTATTTTGGAATAAAAATTAACATTAAGTTTAGACAACTTCTTATGTTGGAGGAAACGTTTGAGGGGGAAGGCATGTTTATCTGGAGCCTTACTTAAAAAGTAAGTAACATGGCATTCCAAGATCATTGCCAACACTGTCACTGGTTTTATATTTGTCTTCCTGGGGTAAAATGACAGGGCTAAACAAGGCTTTAAAGCTAGCCAATACCCTTTAAGAAACACAGAAAGTTTGCAGGCACCGGAAAAAACAAGTTCCCCAATCTGCAGATCAAAATATTTCACTGAGCTGTTGATTAAGGGAAAAAAAGAAATCATTGGCTGACTGCATTTTTCATATGGTAACATATAAGTACTTTAAAATGAGAATGGAATTTTCTTTTTGTTCCCTGAGAATACATTTAAGATCCACAGCATGAGATCTTTTAATGCCAAAATACACTATACGTTTAACATTCAAATGCCTCCTCTGAAAAACTATTTAATAGGCCATTTGGTACCATGTTGTACCAGTTGTTTACTGACATCCAGACAGATTTAATTAACCATGTCTCTTGTTTAGAAAAATCAGATAGCAAAGAAATATATCAGGCATCAGCTCTTTCATTAGCCAAGATTCCATTTTCTTCCAGTAACCCCTTCTGTCTTATTTACCCATCATCTTTTAATAAGTTACCTCTGAAAATCTTACTTGTAAATTTCTGCTATATTGAAGCCAGAATAAAAGCCGGTATAGTTACCCAATTAATGTTTTTCTCTGTCTTAAAATAAATTCTTAGATTTCTTACAATTCTAGTAGTTCAGTTGTTCAGTCATAATATACAAAACAAACAGATATTTTATTAGAAAGCTGAACCACCAACCCTGAAGTATGTTTTCCAGTATTTCCTTTTATGTTTTTCTCAGTATATTTTAACAATGGCTTCTACAACATATTATTAGTTAACTATAAGATATATCTCAAGATCAATTTTTCTGATGAGGAGAGCTGATTTCCTGTTCTTCTTCTCTCTCAATCTCTATATAATCATAAATTCTTTCTCTACTTTAAAATAGTGTTAGAGTTACTCGTGTCAGATAGAAGTTTAAATACTAAGTAGTTTTTCCCATACATCTATTTATGGGGCAGAGAATATAAATGTCGGTTTACTGTTAACAGAATTGAAGGAATAGTATAGTGCTGTGGAACAAGATGGAAATAGACACTGTAAATGCTTTATGTGTTGCACTATATTACTTTAAGAGACTCTTAGAGTATTGAAATAAACTCTTTGTAGAAGAAGTTGATAAGGAAGGCTGTAAGATTCTATACAATATATCCTCTGAGTATAGATTTTTTATTTGCTTTTCATCCAGTAGTCATAGAAAACTATGTATACATATTTTTATGTACAGTGATTGCGTTCCTCTGGTTCGCATAACTACCTTCATGCAGATTTTACGAAGAGGCTTCTTCATCCCTGTGTAAGGAAGCCTCTCATTCTGGAAAATATGGCCATTTTACAGCACATCTAGTCTCATGCAAGAAGCTGAAATTCATATTGTTATTTGTGAAATGTAATGTATTCATGGAAATAGAAAGGATAGATCAGGCTTCATTTAAATACAGATATCATTTGACATCTTCAAGAATCAGCAGAAACCCACGTACAATTCTCCTCATTTCTCTACGTTTTGTGAATTTTTGCTTTCATAGGATGGAGCTTTAGCATGGGTTCTGCCTACCAGTTCCATAGCTGGCGAGTATTTGTGATCGTCTGCGCACTGCCCTGTGTCTCTTCTGTGGTAGCCCTCACCTTTATGCCAGAAAGCCCACGATTCTTGCTGGAGGTACAACTTTCCAAACAGATTTTAGATTTCTGTGTTTACATAATGATCTCTATAAAAGAGATATTAGGATTGTTCAATAACTATAGTGAATATCTTCATTTGTATGTATGTTTTGTTTAAATGTTTTAATCAAACTTTTAGGTTGGAAAACATGATGAAGCTTGGATGATACTCAAGCAAATTCATGACACAAACATGCGAGCTCGTGGTCAGCCTGAGAAAGTCTTCACAGTGAGTACTGCTTTTAAAGCTAATCATTTAGCTTATCAGCGAGCTTGCTGACTGCAGGGTCTGTAAGGCTTAAGCAATCAATATTAGAAGTCTGCATGATAAAGCCAATTATTTGTGCTCTAGATACCTAAATACAAAACTGAATTCCTGCCAAAATTCTTATATATACAACAAATGCTAGGGTATCAACATGTATAAATATATTGGCCAGCATATTCTTAAGCCTATGAACCTACAGTGTGATAATTTATTTTGTTGTATCAAGATACATAATAGACTCCATATGTATTTCATTTATTAAGTTTAGTTCACTCTTGATAATAAGGGTAATAGAAAGAATAAGCACATAATGCCCAAATCAATTGGCTGTTGTGTGTTTAATCTTCTGAATTTTTTCTTTTATCAGTTAAACAATAGTTTTTAAAAATTCTTTTTCACTTTTGTGGAAGTTCATTTAATTTTTTCAAAATATCTTAGAAGCTCAACTGCATCTTGTTGACTTGCAGACCTGATGATAAAGCCATATTCAAAGTATTGATTGTAGTTTCTATTTGGAAGAGAAATTGACAATTCAGATGTGGTAGTTTTTAGTGACATTTTCCTTATTTATGAAGAACATACACAACAATGTTGTCTTTGTGGATACAATAGGACAAACAGCAGAAGGAATTTTCTTCCTTTGAAATCTGATCTGCCTTTCCAGCTCACGCTGTGCTGTGTCAATGCTGGCATTCTGCTCCCTCTCAGAGCCATATGTGGGGTGTTTTTTATCTTCTGGAGGTTTTCTTCTTACTTTAATGCACATATAACTCAATTAAGAAATCCTCTTAAAGTTCTGCATTTGCAGGCAATCTGGAGGAATGACCATCTGACCATATAATTATATTCGTTTGAAATTTGTAGTTCATTGTCTTGGATGTAGTTTCTGTTGCCTCCATTTAATTTTTCACATGAAGATGCTCAAGAACTCCTGTATTTAGCCTGAAAGAAGGCTGACTAGCATGTGTGTCATGTTAAATCCACATTTATTGATAAACTGGTGACCTACCCCTAATCCCATCTAAACCAATATTTTATTTTCTGATTACATTTACAAGTAAAGCGATTTGCCTAACACCATAAAGCTAGGGTGCAATTTCACAATTGGCTCTTGCTGATCTGAGATGCTTTCAGACAGAATATACCTGCTACCCGTCACTCTTTGTTTTCTTCTACCAGCGTTGATATTCATTGACAGATTGCACAGTCAGCTATAGCACAGGCTCTGTCTCCCTATGGTATTGGTTTAGGCAGGAGGAAGACAGAAATGTGCTGGAACAAAAGGTGGGAGGGAGAATCAGCCATAGTCTCACATCAATTTCATGTAATTGTAATCACATCCTAAAGCAGCTGCAGAGAAGAAAACACTTTCTTGTTGTTTCCAGTTCTTGTGATATGAGAATTTTTTTTTACAGTTGTTACAAAGTAACATTGAATCATGTTGAACTCAGCACTTTATTTATAGATATTTTTGTCTTATTCAACCATAAATAAGACATGAATAAGGAAAATACAGCACTTTCTTGGGATTTTTGCCAGTTTCTGCCATGAATATTAGGAAAACTCAACTCCGTATATCAAGGGGTTGAAGAAATAGAAATACTGTACTGTATGTCAAGGTTATACACATATAAAACTTCCTATTTTTATCATGCACTGATATGATTAAACAATGCATCATTATCCCCTCAATGGACAACAACAGCACTTCATCTTATAAAAAGCAGAAAGCCAAGAACTTGTGCACAATTTGTCTGGGACAACCTTTTATTCTCTCTTCTTTCTTAATATAACTTAGTCCTGAATATTGTAACATTTTGTCTCAGTAATATATTCACAGAGCTCTCCTAAATGCTTCTGCTTCATCCAGCACCATTGTATGATTTATAGGTTACTATTTTCCTCCACTTCATGTCACTAATTAACTCTAAAGCTCATGTAACTATTTCTCTGTTATAGTTTTAGTATATTTTCCTTTTACATGTTTTCCTGATTACGTTGCTGTATTGGGTTTGGCTGAGATGGAGTTAATGTTCCCATACAGTTTTCAGAAATGCTGTGCCTTGGGTTGAACATAACCTGTGATGTTGTGACTGCTGCAAGGCTGGCACAGCACCAAGGCAATGGGGTGGACGAGATCCTGGGAGAGGACACAACCAAGACAGCTGACCCAAACTGACGAAAGGGATATTCCATACCATATGACATCAGCTCAGGGATAAAACATCCATCCAGCCAAACCAAATACAGTTGATATAAGCTTTTTTTCACAAGTCATGTTTATTCTTTTTACTCATTTTTTGAGGATTTTATATTCAAACCTTTAAAACAGAGAATGCATTGGTGATGAACAGTTAGTCTTACTGTTAGAAATTCCAAAATGTATGTATTCTAGTTACTGACTGCCTAAGTGGTGGCTCTTACTTTTAAAAATCTCTCCTGAGAACAGTGATGCTGCAATAGTAGTAAGTTGATAGTATATCCTACTATGGGAGTAACAAAATTAAATATTTATATACTTGCTTAACTGCTTTTTTTCAGTCCTTAAAATACTATTGGTTTAAATGTTTAAGAAGAAAAAATCTCTGTATCCTTAAAATAAATATTCTCTCCACTCAGTCATTTTTTTCTGCAAACATTTTGCTTTGCAGGGTCTTGGTTTGGTAAAATTTAAAACCGTTACATATTTCTAGCCATTGCGTTTGAATAGATGTTCCATTTTCATTAAAATAGGTATTCTTTATTGGTTTTTCTTTCATTCTTCATATACTGACAGCTGAATTTGCATGGTCCAGATGGACCATTGTCCTGATTCAATAGGATTTTTCTTATGTTAAAGAACCATCAAGGCCAGGGCTGTTTTGTCCCCAGGCACATACAGTGGTCCTGAGACATATAAATGTTTTCCCCAACCTCTGCAATTCCAAATGAGTCAGGTGGCTAGAACAGTGAAAAGGCTGCCCGTGAACATACAAGAGTGGTATTGGTTTATACAACGGCATGCTCCTGCTGCCCAGAGGTGTGGCATGTGAGGATGTGTCTGTGCGTACGAGGTTTTAAAAAACCTTGAAGCACTCAACACAATCTTTTGTATAACATATTTCATAAAAGCAGAGAGGATTATTGCTATTGGAAAAGGCATGGTAAGAAGGGCACAGGCCTTTGGTAAGGTCATGGGTTTGTCGTTTGGCACGACAGTGAACTGCAGTATTTCAAAAATTAATGGGATTACAGCTAAAACCACTTAGTGGGCTTTTGTTTGTTCTTGTTCAAAGGATGAGCCTGCTGGTGCATCTTATACAGTGCACAACAGTAAAAGCATTGGGCTGGAAACTAGAGTTTTAGCATCAATACTGCTGTTCCCTGATATCCTGTAATCCACTAATCTAATCCATCTGTAGGTGGTGATGTCCTCCTTCTATTAAGAAGCACAAGCTATTGCTACGTTCAGAAATTGGAGGCAAACACTGAATGCTTAGACTCTTGCTCTCTCCTTCCTCATATGTCAGTCCTTTTCCTCATTTATTTTCTCTCCATTCTCTATTTCTCTTCTTTTTAAATAACCTGTGGATTAATACACTGCCTTTTTTTGATATCACTGTGAACCTGGGATTGGAGCAGAAGCCAAAACCAAACCCATACAATCATACATGTTTCCAAGGCCCAGTGTTTGGAAAAACAATAAAACACATTCTTCTGCTGCTGCACATGACAGTGCAAGTGAAAATTAGCATTGCAGTCAGCAGTACACTCTCTGCCACTCTGTATTTTTCCATGATGTCTGTTTATCTCATTTCACTTTAGATTGAGTAGATGATTGTCCATAACAGCAATAATATGCATAGTTCCAGATAATTTCACCTAACCATTTCTCTTTTTATTAAAAAGGATAGTTAAAGTCAATATCCAAAAGACGAAGAGAGTTCCCTGTCTAACACTACCAGAGATAGGAACAAAAGAAAAATATTATTCAGCTATTAATTCTTGGCATTTTAAATACTTTTGTCTTCATTACTGTATCCTTAATCAGTAGACTTTCAACAGTGTTGTGATAGCAAGTCAGAAACAACTTGATATCCAATTTGGGACGTAGTTAACCGAAAGTTTAAATAATGTTTTCTTCTTTGTGGCATTAGGAATATGTAAAGCATTATTCTAGCACAACCTGACACTAATAGCTTGTTTAAATCAGAAGAAATTGATTTCCTGCATGCTTTGAAAGTAGAGGTTTTCCAATATAGTTGCATCCATAATGAAATTTGGCATCATAGTGTGCTACTATTCCTTTATATTTCTAATGCATTTCTAATGTAGACACAGGTTTAATAGCTGCTCATTTTTAGTTTATGGGGTTTATTAAAACCTTCCAATGTAAAGCAGTTAATGATTNGTATAATTACTGTTCTTCTATTTAATTAGCCCTCAGAAATGGGATGGATTTACTGAGTTTCTGCTGGTGATAGCTGCAGTACTACATTTTCCATGCAACTCGGAGATTCGGGAATCAATGTAAGATTCTGGTTTACTGACTTTCACACAGAATCACAGAATCACCAAGACTGGAAAAGACCCCCAGGATCATCAAGTCCAGCCTATGACCCAATACACCACAACATCTAAACAAAGCCACTCAGTGCCACATCCAATCTTTTCTTAAACACCTCCAGGGACGGCGACTCCACCACCTCC
>VWZO01001343.1:0-11326 GCA_013396975.1 Bucco capensis
CCCTGGAGGTATTTAAGAAATGTGTAGACATTGTGCTCCAGAAAGTGCTCTAGTGTTAGGAATGTAGGGGTGTGTGTGATTGTTTGTATTTTGGTTTTGCTGGGTTGTTTTGGTGTTTTTTTGGTTGGACTTGGTGATCTAGGAGGTCCTTTTCAACCATGGATATTCTGTGATGTTCAACCAATTAGAGAGATGATAGTAAAATTAATGTGTCATGCCTCTAATCCCATAAGATTCCTTAAGTATGCTCATGTCCTGGTTAATTAATTAATTAATTAATTGATGACAAACAATTTCATGGACAACTGCATCATCGGAAAATGCTGTTAACTGAATGAATTTTAGAAAAATACATACCATGCGCCTTTTCCATTTTAAAATGTCTGAGTTTAGTGTGAGCTTTTATAATTTTAAATTGCCTTCCAGTCACACAGATCTTACACTAAAGGTTGCCAACCTTTTGATTAGGAATCAAAAATGGAAGACAAAAGGAAAATACATTCTAAAAACAAACTCAGTTCTAAGGGTATTTCTGTTTTGAATCTTGTATCTAACAAAATGTTGCACGACAGCTAGGCTAAAGTTAATCAGTTCTCATCATCTGTTTCACAAACTCCAGCAACATGCAATGAAGCTTAATTATTGAGATGGTAAATTGGGAACTGCTTATTTATGCTACAGAACTAATATATTATACATTTAACACACTTCCTCCATCCAAATCTAGCTCAAAATATAATAGATTTTATTAACCTTATGCATTCCATGTGTTGAATTGAGTCAGGGGGATTGGGGAGAGTTCACTCTTTACAGATGTGCTTATTAAAAGCTGTACAGCATAATGTCAAGTTGATTGTCTCACATGATTTCTGTTTAGTCTTTTAATAAACATATACTTGGTCTAGGGAACTTTAAAGGTTGCAAAGAGGGTTTGGAGATATATTTCTTTTCTCTTAAGGTTTGCTGCTTGTATCCTAAAGGAAACAGAGCACATGGCCTTTGAAATCACTTGAGCAGAGCACGCTCCAGAGGGATGGTGACTTTCACCCAGAGATTGTACAGACCATCACTGGGGATGGCACATTGCAGATGCTGAGGTGAAAGTTGGTGCCTTTCTTGTCCCAAGAAGTGTCCCATCCAGCTAGAGGTTATCCATCTTTAGATACAAAGTCATGGGAGATACGCACATCCAGGAACTGCACCCACCCATTCCCTGATGTCTGATCAGGATCTTTGCCCTTGCAGAGCAAGTGGTGGGTGTTGGTCATAGGAACACAGCTTGGAAAGAGTGAAACTCAAACCTCACCTTGTCGCTGTGATGTTCAGCATCTCAATGTGCCATCCCCAGTGATGGTCTGTACAATCTCTGGGTGAAAGTCACCATCGCTCTGGAGTGTGCTCTGCCTAATATACAGGTAATACTGTTTCGCAGGGAGACACAGAGACAACGACGCGAAGAGCTAGCAAAATCTGGAGACTAGTCTAGTCTGAAGAGAAAAAGGCAAAGGTACATGCAACTGAAGCAGAGACCTGGGAAAGGGTAAGAACAGGGTGAGAAAATGCAATACTCTCCCAATGAATGCTCTCCCAGGATATTTTTAATTTAGATATTTTCTTCATCCCTGTATATTTTACCTTTTTAACAGAACTCAAAGTGTGTATTTTCCAAGCATTTGTCTATGCTCTGTGGAATCCACACACAGTTTTTGCATCCACAGTAATATTGATAAAAAGTTCCACAGGTTTACTGGTTTATATAAAAATGTTTATGTTTAAATCTATCTGTATTGCAGTAGGTCATTTTCATACTGCTGGAATTGCTGCCAGTGATTAAGTTTAGCACCCTTGTTTCATTAATGGCTTGCAGGTGCTTCTGAATTTGCCAAGTATTTGCAATTCAGGCTAAAGTCTTTAGGAATCTTTTTTTTTAATATATATATTTTTTTTAAATTACATTTCTCAGCAACAAGGCATGATTATTTCTGGAAGATTTATCCCAGAAGAAATACATACATTCTATAGGTTAAGAACAGACTGTCAACTATTGAAAAAACTATAGGAACTCTACTTGTAAAATTGGGCAAAAAAAGTTAACATATAGAAAGGGAAATGCTTTGTGCCAGTCTTACAACTTCAACTACATGAGAAAAACATATTTTCACATACAATGAAAGTAGAACATGTTTAAAACACAAACGAACCCCCCCCCAAAAAAACAAGAAAAACTCAAAAAAACAACAAAAAACCCCCACAAACTAAAATTCAACAACAACAAAAAACACAAACCCCCCTCCACCTCTCAGTTTGAAGACAGTCTTAGAGACTTGGCAACTGAGCCAAGAGCACTCAATGAAGCTGAGGTCTGGGGGAGAAAAAGATAGTGAATATGGGAGATGAAAATTCATAGTAGTGGACCTTCAGTTCAGTATAAGATTCAGTTCATCTAAATGTTAGTGCCTAAACATTTCAAGTCGAGTCTGTGCATTACCCAGACTGCCTCCATAGGCAAGGAAGCAAAGTAGGCACCCCCAAAGGGCATCGTACCTCCTAGAACGAGAATTATCCAAGACAAGGGGAAGGGATTTTGTCCCAGGGATGACTATTTCTCTCCTATGACAATGGAGCATGTTGAAAGGTGTTAGGATAAGCTATTACCCTCTGATTTCTTTTTCTAAGATTTTGAGGACAACTTTTATATCTTGGCACTAGACCAAGGTCAACCCACCGTACTGAACATCTGGTTTGGGCTTATCTCTTGTTCTTAAATCAAAACCACTCATTAGAACAGTGGTGATATTTCTTAATATCTTCATTGTTAAAAATACACTTATAGGATAAAGAAGTAGCTGATGATCAACACCTAATGCACAGCCAGTCTGTGTCACTTAGCTTTGCAGGAGATCACATTAAAACATTATATAGACCTTAGTCTTAGTCTTACTGAGGTCAATGAAAGTTTTGCTACTGACATCAATGAAAAGAAGCTCAGTCCCAGGTACAGTAGCTATCAAGTCTTTGTCATTGTCTCAAGGGAAGAGAAAATTGCCCTCTGGCACCTATGCCCTTGCTCTTCTTTAGACTTTTAGTTCCCTTTATCATTAAACATTTTGTTTTCTAATTCACTCCCCAAATTAGGGAGTCAATTAGGCCCAGTGATCGTGTAATTAAGGCACAGACATGAGGGATGAATCAAGAGTGCACATGCTACTTTAATTCTAGCACTTCTTAACTATTTTGTGCTTTACTTTACAGTCTTAGTTTTTCTTTAATGTGGTTGTACTGTAATTAATAAATATGCTTAATGAGACCATAGTTGGCATCCTTCCCTTAGCAGTTATGAGAACTCCCTGCCTGACTTTCTATTTGCCACCAATCATCATCCTTTGTACTAAGTGATTAAGGTACTTCAGCAATAAAACCTGTGTTTACACAGCCAGGGTTTGCTTTTACTTGTAATATATGTGGCATTCAGCCTATTTTCTACAATAGTGCTAGAGAATTATGGGGAAACACTTTGTATTTAGAGATTACTCTCTCAGCTTGTCTCAAAGAAATGCTGGAAAAATCTGAAGACTGAAAGATGAGGTATATTTGAATTATTCTGTAGCATGTACACTGCTATCCTATCCATTGTGAATGATTTTGCTAAATATATAGAGCTCTCAACAGCTTTTCTGAGACCTGGACACATTTCTGATTAAGCTTCTGCAGCTTAAAAAGACACTATCAGAAAGGAATTTTTTTTTCTGAATGTATATCATCATTGTCTTCACCAATCTAAGGACAAAAATATCCTGGGAGAGCATTCATTGGGAGAGTATTGCATTTTCTCACCCTGTTCTTACCCTTTCCCAGGTCTCTGCTTCAGATGCATGTACCTTTGCCTTTTTCTCTTCAGACTAGACTAGTCTCCAGATTTTGCTAGCTCTTCACATCGTTGTCTCTGTGTCTCCCTGTGAAACAGTATTACCTGTATATTAGGCAGAGCACACTCCAGAGCGATGGTGACTTTCACCCAGAGATTGTACAGACCATCACTGGGGATGGCACATTGCAGATGCTGAGGTGAAAGTTGGTGCCTTTCTTATCCCAAGCTGTGTCCCATCTAGCTAGAGGTTATCCATCTTTAGATACAAAGTCATGGGAGATACGCACATCCAGGAACTGCACCCACCCATTCCCTGATGTCTGATCAGGATCTTTGCCCTTGCAGAGCAAGTGGTGGGTGTTGGTCATAGGAACACAGCTTGGAAAGAGTGAAACTCAAACCTCACCTTGTCACTGTGATGCAAAGCTTCTCCTCTGTGTCTTAACTTCTTGTAGATAATAACTGTAAAGATGATGTGTGTAGAGAGTTTTTTTGAACTGAAATAGTTGTTATCTTACTGGTAGCAAAGGTTTGGTTAATAGACAGCTGTTTTAGGGAAATCATCTGTAGAGTACAGTACATTACCAGAAGGAATTGTGCTGTAGTTAGAAAAGGGAAGGCAAGTAATATTTATATGTGGACAGAAAATGTAGGAAGTTCCACTGTTTCTTTTCTGATTCCTACCACCAAATGGAAAACAAAAGATTTTCCTAAGATTAGAAGAAAGAGTAGAACCATCTGAGTGGCCTGCTGCTCTTTTGAACACCTCTAACCAGTTTAACTATTTTATTTCCAGTAAATTTTAGTGGTGGTACAGAACATCTTGACCTTTACAGATTAGATGCTTGGCCACACTTCAATATGACAAAAAAAAGTCATCCCAAATCTGATGTGTTTTAACCTACATATATAGGAATAATCATAAAGTCATTCTGTATAGTTTACAGTGGCTTTAGCACTCTAATTACAAACACTGTGAGAAAGGTATTGTGTATATGAAGGGAATTTTGAGAAAATCATCTTGAAGATAAGGTGGAGAATTACAAGGGAAATTTGACCAGCTGATTGTAAATGTAAATCATTTAATATTGAACTAAGAAGGTTCTGAAGAATATTCTGTCATCCTGTGTTAGCACAGAGAAAGGCAGGATAATCTTACAGGGCTTTTTTTCCTTATGCTAATATAAGATAAGATTCTTATTTGCCTTACATAAGGGTATTCACCATATGCACCTTGAAGTATGTTACATTAGGAAATTGTATCTGTGTGACTCTTCTTTTGAATCAATCTCTTGCAAATAAGAATCTCTATTTAAAATTCACTGTCCTTAAATTTGTTACATTTCAGCCCCTACATATTGGGCATATATTATGTGTTTCTCCAATGTTGCAACAAAATGTATGTTCAACATAGTCTAGTAAACTACAGTTTAAAGTATTTAAGTAGAACTCTCATAGCATACAAGACTTTACATGTGTCCTGTCTGAAAGACACCATAGATGAGAATAAAATGAGGAGAGCAAGAAAAACAGAAGGATTCTAATATACAGGATTTTTTTTTCAGTTTTAACTTCTGACAAGAGAAAACTTAAGTTCACCTGAGAAGAAATAACTGTTCTTGTCACTTGTGTGACTAGGCACATTTTGAAGACACTACAAGACCTGAACTCAGAACAGATTTTGCAGATATTTGACAAGTTAATCACATTTCTACTGCTAAGACAGATCAACTCCTTTCCTCTCTACTTTACAATCACACGTTTTTAGGATTTTTTTCGTGCCCTCAGGTGGACATTAATTGTTACTGCATCTGTAAGGCAAAAAAAATGTGCCCTAACATTTTACAGAGCAAACAATCTTTAAGGGCCCCTGCGTTGTTTTGTAAGAGCTTTTTCTGCGAAAATAGTGGGTTATCATAAACTCACTGAACTGAAGGATGATTCCAATGCAGTAAGTAAAATTCTGTACATTTTCTGAGACAGATTTTTATTGAAAAATAATTGCTTAGCAAGATGTTTTCTCAAGGTAGAGGAAACTTTTTAAGTTTTCTATTTGAATAGTTTGTGAGAAAAAATTCAACATACTGAAGCAGAAATTACAACATAAGTGTATATTTGGATACAGCATCCTGGTGTGGAGATACTCCTGGGTGAAACAGACTGTCTTGCTAGAACACTCAAGGCATAGAACATATACATATATGCTCAAACTGTCCATAGATATCTCAGGATGCATCAGGTCCAGGTTTCCACACATGCACTTTTGTTAACATGTGTTTGTTTGTTTAACTTTTGTCATTTCTACACCTTTCATTTTCCACCAATTTGTCTAATCAGTCTCAGAATAAATCCTTCTGACATAAGTTCATAGAAGATGAAAATGGCTCGTGACATTTTAATTGTAATAAATAGTAAAGAATATTTGACTGAAAAAGCAAAAACTCTGCATTCACCCAAATACTTAGCCAAATATATGGAACACACATTGAAAATTAACTTTAATGTTCATACTCTGATCTATACAGCATAAAATTTTCTTTGGTATTTATCCTGAATTAATGCTAAATGATTTATTTTTTTCAGTGTTATGGGCCTCTTACTATTATTAAGTCTTTTTCAGAGTGATTTTCTTTTTCCTAATTTAGTTTTTCTTTGAAACCATAAATTAAATAATTCATATGGTTAATTCTTTGCTTTTAAATTTATTAAAAAAACCTTACTATTAATTTCTACAAGCCTTTGTAAAAAATCTGAAAGTTGCATGATTATACGTGTGCTGAATAACTTTGCTACTTTCTTCGAACATACTACCTTAACAATTTGCATGTTACTCTCAATCACAGTATACACAGAGTCCATTATTTCCATTAACATCCCTGGCAGTACAATCCTTACCCAGGGTAAAAATGGAAAGGAATGATGAAGTACTGCTAATTCAGCCAAACAAAATTTAGTGAGCCATAAAGACAGGTTGTTCACACCAGCACAGCATCATTATTGTCAACAGAGTTATGTTAGTTAATATTGGTGCATTAAGTGCAATAGCTTGAAATATTCACAGGAATCTAATTAAAATTATGAGAGTTACTATTTAGTAATACCATTTACTTTATCAACCATGTAATGGTGCTTGGAACCAGCATTTGTAAACAGCTTTCCAGTGATATGTACAGAAAGCTTCATAGATCGTGCTATTTTTTTCTTTTCCTATGCAGATATGTTTATTATACGGCAGTATTTCTCTCAAATATTTTCAATCTGAAGTTCTCTTCCAGAAGTTAGATGTAAACACAAAACCCAAGTGGGTCAATATCTGATGTTCCGGATGAAACAACTCCAGAACAGGGTCAGTGAGATCAGCGCATTGATTTTGAAGATTACAATCCCTACAAAAGTTGTCACCAGCAGCTGGCATTACAGAACATTAGGTTTTTGAATCTGAATCTTTGGTTTCTTTTTTGAACACATTTCAAATTAATTAGCAAAAAGTTCTGCTTCTCATTATAAGTGAGACTCAGACTGTGAAATCCTCCTTGCAAAGTTGAAGCTTGTGATTAATGAGCTGTCTCAAGGTGTGTGGGGGGGAGTGCTGTTGCATCAAAATTCCATGGTTCTTCACACACTGTTTTGCTGGGCTACTGTCAGACACACAGAGAAAGGGAGTTATGTTGTGAAAGGGTGTCATACTTGAGCACAGGCATATTGCACTTGCAGAGCCTGCAGAACTGTGTTTCTGCATAGCCATGCACGATTTGCTGTAAACAAAGCATTTTAGTTCAGAATGCTTGGGGATATTTCTCCCTGCAACAGCACGATGTATCATGGACTATTCCAAATTTTCAGCTTATGTGATCAGCAGAGTTCAATGTGTTCATCAAAGTTATGCCAATTTACTCAAAACTGAGAATGGAGTTCTAAAAATTTGGAGGTTTTGCCTTTGCAGTTTTGTGGGCAAAATACTCATTGTTTCCACCTAGTAGCTAGAGAAATAGAAACTGGTTTTAAGCACATATTACATCTTGCATTAGGCACCATTTTACGCCTTTGCATGAATACCATTTAGAGGAGGTCAAAGTTATTCCAGAGTGTGTGTGTTTCCTGAGAAAAGACATCCCAGTGATGCATTAATATATAGTCTGATTCATTCTGAATCAATGAAGTAATTTAACTGCTGTGAGCCTGCGGCCAATCATGCATAAATCAAAAGACGGGGCCTCACAACATTCATGCTCATATGCTGTCAACATGATCACCACAGCATTCCCCGTACTTACTGTCGTCACTTTCAGGACTATGTGTCATTTTGCCTATTGTAACTGCTCAGAAATTGTTTTGTCTAAAAGTAGGCCTCTCCAGACTACAACACACCACATCATCAGTCTCTGACTGAGAAAATACAGGCATTCATAGGTTACAGTTTGTTGATTTTAGCCACTCACTGGTAATTCTGCTGGTTTGGCAATTGGTTGAAAGGTTTGTAGTGCACAGGGCTGTGCAACTTTGTTCAGGCTCTGTCTTGACGAGATGAATTCTAATGAATCCCTGCTCTACATGTTGAAGCTTAATCCCTATTCAAAAGGGATTAGTATTCAAATTTATCATAGAATCAAGAGTGATTAGTGGTCTATCACATAGAGTATGTCATGGAATATTCACTGGAAAGCTTGTGAAGTTTCTTGTTTATTTCTCAATTTTTATAATATTCCTACAGTTAGCGGGGTAGCTTTTCTTGCTGTTGTCATTTAACATTAGAAATCAGTGATTAAAATGTTGTGAGGAGCTGGTAGGGAAAATTTCAAGACTGACTGCGCTGTGTGACACTTAGCAGCTGTATGCAAATGACGAGAAAATTTCTTAATTTCCTGGGGGAAGGTCAGTATGAATTCTGGTTGGGTGCATTGGTTTGGTAAACACAGTTTTGATCCTGCCTGTCTAAAGAAGTTTCTAATGGGGCATTTGATCACAACTATGTGCTATGGTGGAAGGCTTGTAGTGGAGCTTTTGACAGAAGCCTTGAAGATGCAGGACACACATAGTCAATAAAAGTGCTCCTTTAACATTCCTCCCTTAATAAAATGGAGCTATGTTTCTTCCAACACTTGTATAAATTTGAATCCTCTGGGGCATTAGATGGAATTAGTTTTGATAAAATGGAAAGAATAGTGTAAGTAGGTAAGCACACCACCAATCAGTTTCAACTGACAGTGATTGCAGCTGCAAATCAAATAGTTCCTGAGTTCAGAATAACACTACCTAACTGAAATTTCAGCACAGGAGTTTATGCTGACTAATGACCTAGTAGTGGGCTGCAAGATTCTATACGTGCATTTCAAGAGCACCTCTCTGTCTCCTACTTTTCCTACCCAGTTCTCATAACAAAAATAGCAGGAAAATTTTTTCAGATTATCTCTTGGAAACAGGAGTTATGCACAGAAGTAAGAGCAGCATTTCTTCAATATTGTGTGGGGTTTGCTTCTTAAGAAGGTTGAATGAGAACCAGAAGAATAGACAATGTTTTCAGGCCCAAAATAATGACAGAGCACTTAGTGTATAGATCACTGGATGTAAAAACAACAGCTCAGTATTTATTACTGGTATATTGATACTATCAAGGAATTGCATCTCCAACCAATTTCCTGCAACACCTGCATGTAGACCAGCAAGAGCAAGAAACAGTAAGGGAAGGCCTAGAAGTATCAATGGTTGTCAGTTCCCACTTAAGCTGGAAGTTGCAATCCGTCAGTAGTGTAACCTTTCTTTGCATTTTCTTATACATATCTTGGTGTGTGATATTTCCTAATCCAAGACACTAGGTAAATACGACTTCTTTGGTGCCTGTCACTACATTTTAGGGCATTCTCTCATGCTGGTATTGTACTTACAGGAGCAGCAAGGTGTTAACTGGAAGCTTAAATTGTTTAATGCATCACATAAGTACCTTAAAAATTTAGTTTGCATATATATAATTAGCTCATACTGACTCTTAAATCAGATGTAGGTCATGGTCAAAGTGAACTGCTAGTTTATATACAGAGAGGGACTTCATGCTCTTAAGAGTTACAAAAACTGGGCCACTCCTTTGTTGCAATGAGATTCAGTTCACTTTGTTATCCCCTTGCTTAACATCAGTACTCAGTCTCTCAGAGTACTCAAAGCCAGACTCTCAAGTGATGTAAATTAGCTTACATCAGCTCAGCATTGGTATCATCAGCTAGCAATACTACCTCTGTAAATGGCTGATTATACTGAAGGAATCAGGACAGACAGGAAAATTGGAAGCCATATAAAGAAGGATGAGGATATCTCTAGGAGATTGCTATTATAACTAGCCAACCTGCATCATCTCCTTGGTCACACTGAAGCCAAAGCCAAATAAGTGTGGATTAGGCCTGTCCCCTCCTGCTGCAGTCTCCAGCAGCAGTTTAGTTGAATGAGAAATACAGTGTATACTGGAGCTGGGCAGTTATTCCTTACAACTAGCAAGCAGTCATTTTACACTTCAGAGCATAGAATTAAATTATATTACCTAGCTAGGTTCCTGAATGTTGTGTTGAGGTTGTGAAAAGAAGTCTTATAAAAATCTACTGACACACACATATTTTAAAATAATGGATCATTTTGGTACATTGTCAATGAAAAAAATATGAGGGAACAATGAATGCCAAGGATCTAGAGGAGAGAAGGCACTAAGAACTACCAATGGCTTGGAAGATGCTCTGACAAGAGATGAAAAAAGGAATTTTGGTTGGAAATCCTGCCCTTCAAGAACAGAGAGTTTGAATAAACCTCAGGAAGGAAAATAAAGAACTGAGTCACAGTGATTGGTCTCTCACAGTAACTAGTCTTACAGTAGGCAAAGACATAGCCTGTCTATCTTGTGAGGGTGAGCTACATCTTTCTCCATTCCAAGGCAATACAGTTGAAAAAGACAGTGTGGTCCATCAGTGTTAATTTCCACTATCTTCATGAACCCTAGCAGGAACAGATATTTTGACTCATCACAACTTATATATTCCTGACAAGACTGTGCTCTTGTATTTAAAGTGAATGGTCTAAAAGCCCTTATCAGTGAGAAGTATGAAGACAGGCCCCATCCCTGGATGCATTCAAGGAGAGGCTTGCCAGGGCTCTGGGCAACCTGATCTAGTTGGGGATGTCCCTGCCCAGTGCAGGGGGGTTGGACTAGATGACCTCCAGAGGTCCCTTCCAATCCAAACCATTCTATGATTCTATGATTCTATTATTCTATAGAAAGAGGTGGGTAGGGAGCTCCTGGTAACTAGTGAGGTAGTGTATGGTCAACAAATGTTAAAAGAGATATCTGAGTCATCCTTGAAACCTGCTTTCTCCTGACTACTCAGATCACTTAACATCTTCATCCCTCTTACTGGAGACAAAATACCTTGCTAATACATGCCAAAGTGCTGTTTCATTTAAAAAAAAAAAAAAAAAAAAAAA
>VWZO01001344.1:0-29252 GCA_013396975.1 Bucco capensis
GGTGGCACATCATGTCTTTCTAAACCCTCACTTCTTCTTTCTCTCACAACCAAAATCTGTGGGAGAAATTTTAACAAAGTGTTTTTAGTTTAGACATATTGAAGAGTTTACTTTGTACTATTTATTAGATACATGCACTTAAGTCTTTGTCCCTTTCATCCCAGGGTGTTTTTTTTCCCCCCCTTTAGTGAGTTCTTCCCTCTGCTCTTTCCTGTAATGCATTGAATCATGCAGCATTGATTAATAGTGTTTATGTTTCTAGATAGGAAGAATAAATGGGAGTCTTGGACAGAGGGAAATGCAGACAGAGTAACTCCCAGAGGGAAAGCTTTGGATTGTCTATATATGAAAGTGTTATAAAAAGTGATATGTGTGAGTATTTTGACTAATTTGTAGCAAATTATTCCAGATTTTCACAAAACCCCCTCATTTTCATCTCTGCTGTAGGTGTGAATTGCAGAAGAAGTGTATATAAGGTTATTTAGCAAAACATTTAAGAAATAAGATATATTTCAATGAGTTTCACTTTGGTCACAACTATTTTGTGCAGTGATAACTTTGTTGTTGATAAAAGTATCAATTAAGGTTTGCAAAATGGAAAGTAGTTAACTAAGGAGAGTTTAGTTTGTTTGCACAGTTGTTGCTAAACTGACCTTGACTAGCTTTCTATTATCGATATTTCTAGTATGCTTTCTAAATACAAATCTGTTTTTTAAGGCAATACTGCAATTAAGACACTGGTTAAACAGATAAATTACCATTCCCACAACAACAGTAACTGCTTTTTTGCGCAGTATTTTTATTTGTTGTTACCATAACCCTGAAAACAGTAATGATAAATGTGTGTTGCGGTTTGCAGAGGTACAAAGCCTGTAATTTCTTTGCAGTGTTAATTATTTGTGCATCTTAATTGCCTAGATCACATCTACGAATAGGACATAAATGTTTACATTTCAAAATGCCTTGGTGAACCTTTGCCATAGAGCTCAGTGATATGACTACTTCTGCGTGCTTTAATGCATTTGATTCCAGTGTGCAGGGCATGAAGGACAACACATTTGGAGCTTTACCTGGTGGAGATGTGGAGCTTCCTCCATTAGAGATCTCCAGGAATTTATATGAATGTCTATCAGGAGTCATAAAGGTTTAGCAGATCCTGCTTTATGGTTGCTAGATGGATTAGGTGACCCCCTCAAAGTCCATCGTAACCCTGAAAGACAAGGAATGGGCTTCTGGCTTGAGAGATCTGTAACTTCACTTCCCAGTGCTTAAATGTGTAAGACAAGATTATTTGTTCGTAGTTATTGGCTCACTGAGAAAGTAAGTGTAGTTTGTAGCCAAAGGGGGATTTTACCTAAAAAATGAACAGAGAGATTTGTAAAGAAAGAATTTTGTAGTTCAGATTATCCTGTTCATCAGAGTTTCTACTTTGGTTGTTTCAGGGTTACAGCTCTAACATCAGAAAAGGAAGACCTGTGACACTCAGTTCTCCCATTCTGTGGGTGTTAATGTGCTTCAAAGTGACCAAACATTTTTGGCCTATAGTGATTGCAATTAAAAATGTGGGTTTTGAGAAGCAGATGATTTGGACTGGTCTTACTGCATAGTTTTTTGTTAAAAGAGGGTGGAAAATTTTGAAAATGTCAGTCTTTCAGTTACTTATTTTGAAGCTCATTTGAATTTAAACAGATTTTTAAATGATAAGAATTAATCCTCAATTACAATGTTTTATTTAATATTGAAGAGTTTTTAGGTTCTGATTTTTTATGTTTTCAGAATTTGATTCTAGCCATCTTAAAAAGAGAATCCGTTATTCACAAAGAAACAAGTTCTGCTTCTGCACAATATAACCTAATAAAAATGATACACAAGAAAATTGACTTGGAATGTAGAGTTAGAAGTTTTTCATAGTTCTTTTATGGTTTTTGCTTAGGCATAATTAAAGCACTGGCATAAAAAAAGAAATAATTACCTAATAAAATCAAATCAGATACCATGAAATTAAAAAAACCCTGTGATGACAGATAATTGCTCACTGTGTACATCAACTGTATGTAAGGGAGTCAGATGGTGTTACTTGCTCTCATGACATACTTACATATATGAAATGGTTAAAATCACTTTTCACAAGTTGAATAGGAAATGTCTTCCAATGTACATTTAGTAGAGCATTATGTCTTACAGCAAAACAAAGCCCTGTTGCTACTGGCTTTGCTTAGGCACAAACAGTTCACAGTGGAGTCCTAAATGTCTTCGCTCATGATAGTGGCATTTTTAAAATCAATCATGACGTTAGAACTCTCTTTATACAACTTTATTTTCTGTCCTTATCTGTCCTCTGTGTTCTCTTTTTGTCTCTTCAGCTGCCATGCCTCCTTCGCTTATCTGACACTTCTAAATACTTGCTCATCTTTCACAGCCAGTGCTGGTTATGACTACAGTGTAATGTAACTGTTGAACTTTTTTGCTGTACTTGCTTCCTGCTCTGTGCTCTCTGTTGGTTTTTGAACTTCAATCTCTGAGGGCAGTTCATTTTCCAATCTCTCTAATGCACAAAGACACTGTTCCAGACCACTTTTTTAGTAACTTTGAGGGATTTGAGAGATACCTTTCAGGAAATATTTGTTTGTAGGTTTTACAAAGTGCTTTTGAAGTGTGGCTAGCTAGCCTTTTTGTGGAAATATTGTACTACAAATGATCCTATATATGCTAAAATGTTTCTGTAAACAGTCTCAGTTTACAGAAAAGTCTCAGAGACCCCCATATGTGGGGAATACACAGAGGGTATTTCTACAAGAGGGTAAGCTAAAAGACTGTAGTTATTGGATGTTTTGACCTTAATTTTAGTTTGAGATGCACTTGATTGCCGTATTTTGGTAGCACCTCCTTAGTTCATGACTTCTTTCCTTAGCACCTTCTTCCCAAGAAGTGTATAAGGAAGGACAACTGGTCTCTTATGCTATATTGAAAAACTTTTTCCTGAGATTTCATTGATGTGATAGGAATTAATGAAGAATTAAAGCCTAACATTTAATTTGCTTCAATTTTTTAAATCATGTTCCTTTTAACTTGCCTCTTTTTCAGTATCCTTATCCATCTCCTAACTTACTTTCCAACAATCTGAAGTATGACTTTACATATGGATTCAGGCATTCATTATGAGGTTTATATGTGATATTTCCTGTTCCCCTGTACTCACCTGCCCATCTCATACATATTTCAAAACGTGTGAAGTCTGAACATTTTTTTCTTTCAGTCAGCATGGAGTATTAAATTGTCAATAAGAATTAGCATGAAAGAATTATTTTAAGTCATTGGGGTGGATTGTAGAAGCATAGTTGTTTTTCCACATATTAGGTGATTCCAAAATAAGCAGAAAGTCATAGAATGGAATACCAGACATATTGGGAGCACAATGTGAGTGCAGAGTGCAAAGAATTTCCAAGAAATTGGTGTTTTGGTGAAGGTTGTGTTTTAAACTGTGTGTCAGACTCTGGAAAGGCACTTTGTGTTATAGAAGGTACATTAGGTAGCTGCAAAGGGCACTTACTGCTGTGCCTATGCTCAGCATCTGTCACTGAGCAGAGATTAGACAGGGACACCCTTCTAATAACATACTGTGTTCAGATATCTCACTTCCATTATTGTAACTGTGTGGCATTGAAGAGCTACCAATTACATGCTGATAATTGACAGTTTTGTTCTCCTTTTCCCCCTTTCTGTTCCCCCTCTTTGGCAAAATAAATAGCAACAAAAAAGCAAAAATAAATAGTTCAGAGAGCTGTCTCAACAATAGTTTAAAAGTTCAATGAAATCATTTGTTACCTTAACTTGCAATTTTCAGACTCTGCTATGCTTTTTTTTCAAACTCTGGCCGCTTCAGTCTTTTCTACACCACTGAGTCCATTTCTTGGTAGCGTCATCTTTATCGCATCATATGCAAGACCGATCAAGTTCTGGGAGAAAAACTACAAGTAAGACTGTTCAAACATTTTCTGCACTTGGTATTTGTAAAGGTTTTGATTTAATTACTTTCATTTCTGTGGGTATTTTTCTTTCTGAGGATAATCCTTAAATTGTTTTAGGGCATGAGATGTTAATCTTTGAATCGTGATTCTGGTGTTTTACTATTTCATGGTTATTTGGTTATTTCTGAAAATGCATCTAAACAGTTTTGGTACTTTACAGGTGAGATGTCATATTGCATTAACTGTACAGACATACAGTAATGAAGCTGTGGAAAAAAATCAGTTAACCTACCAGTTGTCAGCCATTTTTGTCTTGCAAGCAGCTAAATCTGTGAAACCTTTGGCACTAGAAGTCAGGCTGCATTAATATATTTTATAGTAGCCTGATTAAATGTTACCATTTGGGATGTGGCAGGTAACTCTCATGATGAACTGATGATTCTGCATTGTAATTACTTGCTACATCTGATCTTGGAGTTCGACTTAAGAATCGGTTGATATTGTTAGATTTTAGCTGCCAGTTACTCAGTTTGTCAAGGGCGTAAACATGGAACATTGAAAAGGTTGAATAAAGAGCTTCTGCTCCTCCTACTCAGCAGGAGTTGAAGGCTCTTGGTAACTGGAGTCTGTTGGTCTCCCAACAAGAGTACTGGAGATGAAGAAACACTTTCTTTTCCAGATGGAGATAGATTTTGCAGACCTCTCATCATCCCTTGCAATGCATCATCCCTTGAAATGTGTGAGCTCTTCACCCCTACTAACATGTAACAAGGCTCAGAGTAACTTATTGCACCTGCAGACCAGTGGTTTGAGGCACAAATTGAAAACTGTGTTGGCCAAATCAGGACTTGGCCATACCAGTGAGAGTGCTATGGACTTACCACACTTCTTGTATAGGTGCCACTGATGTTTCTGAGCACCTTAAGAAAATTCAAAACTAGAAATTACAGTGATTTATTATTCCTTATTTTAGGGGAAAGGGTCTGATTAGTTTGAAGAGTTTTGTACATATGTCAGTGAGTGAATATGTACTCATCTATGAAGAAATTAGAAAGTGAAGTCAAATTTGTTTTGTCTTTGTTTCTATATATGTTGAGATATGTGGAAACCTGTTGTGAGGAGCTGAGTTCTGTATGCTGGGGTGCGATCTTAACACAGTTCTCTCACACACAGCTTTCTTTGGGGGTCAACCAGTTCATTATTTCATAGAAGTGAAATTGAGGGGAGTCACGGAAAGGCAGGAAGCTACCACTAATCCCAAAGACAGCTTTACATTTTTGCATGGAAATGTTGAATGATATTAAGTAGGAAGTGGAGATTTTAACATCTGTTACATTTTACTTCACAGGCACAGTCTGAAAATCACTTGGGNCTTCAACCAGAGCATTTTGAAGACATGTTGCTTCTTTTCTAGGTACTGCTTACAGAATCGAGCTTAGTTCTGGGTACACTTAAGTTAGTGTAGAATCTGTAGGTTATTATAGATGAAATTAGAGGGAACCATTTTCATTTGCTTTTGATTTGTCTAAGACTTTTGGGACAAGATATTCAGAGGAAATTTCAAAAGATGGTTGATGCTTGATACATAAATAAGGGCGAGGGGTGTATTGTTTTCATCATCACTGACCACCTCTGATGCCAACTAAGGGAAGTGAAGATGTTGGTGCTAATAATTTTTGAAAGCAAAGCTGATTATTTTACCCATAAACTGTAAAAGCCCAAGTGAAAATAAAACAACCCTTTTAATACTCTAAACCACTACTACTTGTCCTTTCAAAATAAGCAGTAACTATAACTTTGTCCTCAACATAAAGGCTTAAATTAGACTCTGTGAAAAAATCATACTTTATTGTTTGTTAGAAATTCTAGTGTGTCTCTTATGATTGTCTCACTTAAATTGTAAAAATGACAACCTTGCAACTCAAAAACCTTTCAGAGGTACAAAACAGCTTTGTGGAAGATCCAGATAGTCGTCAAAATGAAACAAATGTTTGCCTGAGCCTGTGACATTCTACAATATGCAAATATAATGACTCCTCCTGAATTTGTATTCATTTTGCCTCTAGCACTTCTGATTCTCCTTTGCCTCTCTTCCATTTCAGGATTTAGTTGCTCACATGAAGAACTGACCATAGTGAGTAGCGCTGGGCAGAAAAACTCCTGATTCATTAAACAGTGAAAACAGAAGAAGGCAAAGGGAAGGGAATAATTTTGTATTAAGAATAGGGAACTTTTTGACAAAATACTTAAAATAATTGAATGCAGTGAGATGAGCCTTGCATTACTGCTTTAAATCTTGACCCTTCAATATTCAAAGGGATGGCATAATTACTTTCCCTCAGAGCTGTTGAGTTAAATAGAATTAGGAACTGGAGTGGAAAGTTGTTCTGGCTCCCTCACTGACCTGTCTTTGGGCTGCAGTTGCCCTATAGCCAGATTTACACAGATTTGCCAGAGTTTTCAGGTACTGTAGGACAAAATAGAAAAAAAAAGATGGAAAAGCTGATATATGGATTTCCTTTTTGGAGTGCATTTGCAGTTTTGCCAAGTTCAGCTCAGAGTATTCATGGTAAGTCACAGGTTCACTACAGTGTAGTCTGAGATATGCTCATACAAAGCAGAAGCACTGGTAGATACATTTTTTGCTATTTCCATACTCACTGCCTGTTGACAGGAACTTTTATCTTCAGTATGCTTTATACAGTTCTTTGGTTTTGCCTGTTTTGCATACTCGTTTTCAAACACTTCCTTGCTGTACTGATGACTACAGGGCCTGTTTGCAAAGGCCTGGAGTGAAAGGACAAGGGGCAATGGTCTTAAATTAGAGAAGAGTAGATTTAGACTGGATATTAGGAAAAAGTTCCTCACCACGAGGGTGGTGGAATACTGGAACAGGTTGCCCAGGAAGGTAGCTGAGGCCCCACCCCTGGAGGTATTCAAGGTAAGGCTTGACAGGGCTCTGGGTAACCTGATCTAGTTGGGGATGTCCCTGCCCACTGCAGGGGGGGTTGGACTAGTTGACCTCCAGAGGTCCCTTCCAACCCAAATGATTTTACGATTAAATTATCACATTTATATTAGCTACACAAAAACTGATTTATGTTTATATGCAGTTAGAGGTAGTCAATTCCAGTATTTTTTGTATTTTTTATAATTTAATCTCCTAATTGGAGTAACTAAAAGCAATTTTGATCAAGTAGTCTGGATATGAAAATGCCATGGTTTTGCTTTTCTTCCAATTCATAAATTACGTGTCTTTCTTAGAGTGTCATTTTTGTTCATAAGTATATACACACTTCACTGCTGTCAAGCAATCTTGGTTTCTGCTTTGTTTAGCTTGAGAAAATTAATTTTTCACATCTTATTTGGGCCAACAATATGAAATTAGATGAGGAAAAACTATTGAGTTCATTTTCAGTAAAGTAAATCCAAAGTTGAAGCTTTGGATATTAGCAAGTAGAGAATACCACATTTATTAATGGAGGTGGTCCATTAGGCCAGTAACCTGAGTGGTGAGCAACTGCTCCATCTGTTCCTGAAGGTGTTGTTTTGGTTGTCTCTACCTGGTGTTTTCTGAATGCACACATACATGTCTTGCATTTTCAGTGTTTCTTTTAGTCTCACTTTTTCTGCTGGCTAAAGAAGAGTTTGATTTGTCAGGTTTCTGACTGTGCATCTGCTACTCTAGATCATGTAAGCTGGAGCTGAAAGTCTTAGAAAATTAAGATGATGGTTTGGTTTTTTTTTCAAGGACATGGAGGAACTCAAGCAAGTAAGAAAAAAAAAAAGATTAATTTTGGCAGTAAGCAAACTGTGAGATTCTTATCAAGCTCTTCAGAATTCAGAAATCCAACTGTTCCTACTCGTGCTCTTGCAGTGTGTGTGCAGAGCATGGGTGTTCTTCCCTGCACTCAGCAGATGCTGTTTATAGTGTGCACTTTGGTACGCACTGCATGCAGAGTTTAGTACAGCAATACATTACTGCAGTCAGGGATCTTCTAAGGGGAAAGGGAAGGATGACTTTAAGAAAAAAAAATAAGGCAGTAAGGAAGGTAAGAAAGAACAACTCATGCAGCCAAATTTTTGCAGGTTTTGCTGCATTTGTTGTTGAAAAGAGAGGAGTATAAAATCAGAAATCGGGCCTGCTGCTCATAAGATGGTTGCCTCATAGGAGTCCAACTATGAGAAATTTTCTCTTTTAAAAAAAAAATAAAAAATTGATGCGACATGGGCTTTGTCCTGCTATTAGTCTGAGTCCCGCTTCCCAGTTCAGAGTCCTGTTTTAGCCTTTATTTTCACAGCTGTTGCAATGATTAGTCTGTAGATGTCAGAGAGAGAAAAGGAAATAGCAGTAAATCTTGTTTAATGTATAGGCACTTTAGAGCATAAAGTGTTTGTTCAAACGCTGTTGTTCCTTTCCTCTGCTTTGCTTTTTTTCTAAAATACTTGCAGCCTGGCTTTGTCCTCCTACTCCCTTCCTCTTACCTTGCTTTGTATCTTGGATGTGGCAATGGACAGAACAGAGTAGGAAGTTTATTTCATTCCCCAGTGGGTCTAACTGCTGGATCACGTCAAGCAGCCTGTTCTCTGCTGCAGCTGACTTGTCCCTGTAAACAGCACAGTGCCACCAGGAGTCTGGAGATTCCGCTGCCTACAAGTCGCTTGTCTCTCCTGCTCCTTCCTGTTTCTATTCTTTCTCTGTCATCTGGTTCAATGCCTATTTTTGGAAAAGGCACAGTTTGAGTTTGCTTTGAAGGGTCTTGAGTGAATTACAATGTGGTGTAACTGAATTAGTTTGGTGTCTCTAAAAGAGGCTGTGATTAAATTGCCAGTTATCTCAGCATGGCATTACAGGCCACCTCTCTGCGTTTGAGAATATGCAAGCAGGACTTTCTTTTCGCCATCTTTTAAAAATCGTATCACTGTGTTATTTTTCTGGTCATTGTGGTCTGGAAAATACCACCCTGAGAAGGCCCGATCTCATCTGATCTCGGAGGTCAAGCAGGGTTGGACCCGGTTAGTACTTAGATGGGAGACCACCTGGGAATGCCGGGTTGCTGTAGGGTTTAGTTGGGGATGCCCCTGCCCACTGCAGAGAGGGGGTTGGACTAGATGACCTCCAGAGGTCCCTTCCAACCCAAAACTATTCTGTGATTCTGTAAGGTTCATATAGGTGGGAACCGAGGGTGAGGTAGACCTCATGTCTAGCACAGCTAGCATTTTCTGTTTTCCTACCAGCTCACTTAACCTGCCCATCATGGACAGCCTGCAGGTGGAATGGGAAGGGTTTTCCCAGTGTAGAAGTAATGCATAATTATGTACCTGTGTGCGAAAAGGAGCTGTGAGAAGTACCCATCTGTTCCCTCCCTTTTTCCGTAAAATAGTCAACCCTCCACTTGCAAATGCTTATTTTTTAACATACCTAGTGCACCTGGTTTCCCAGTGAGCCTGCTCATGTGTTACAGCTGCTAAAACCCCTGCTCTGAACACAAAATGTCATTCACCCGTAACTGTTCATGGACCTTGTTGGGAAGCTGCCTGTTCAGACCTTTCAAGTTATCCTTTTTAGGTCTAGATTTCTTTTTTTAGTCTTTTCTTGTTATGTCGTTTGATTCTTCACATGTTCTTAGACCTCCGTAGCGGTGATATTTACAGAGGAACAACTGCAGCAAATGTTTATAGTTCAGTAATGCCTCGGACATTGATTTATAATAAGTACTTTAAAGAAAGGTACATTAACCTCTGAAGTCAACAATTATAGCATAAACTAAGTATAGGAGAACCTTTTTTCCCCTAATTGACAGGAGTTGGTAATTGCCTTGTTTCCTCAACATCATTTCAGAAATGTATGTTGTGACTGCTTTCACTGCCTGTTCTCCTTGCTTAGGGTGTTTAATACTTCCAGCCACCTGGCATGAAAGCCACATTGCACCCATGACTTTTACTGCTCATTACAATTGTTTAATTTCTTCTGAACTGTTTCTCTGCTGTGTTTCTCTCTGGCTTCTTCTGTTTCTATACTATTTTCTATGAACTGGCCAGGAAGAAGCACTGCTCCAGTTGCATGGCTTTACTCTGGAGTGTACTGAGGTTCTAGTTCCTTTGTCATCAGCTATTACTCAGTCTTATGAATGCTAGCCCCTTTGATGGCCATGGCTCTTTTAAGTCGACCTCAGGGATCCTCCAGGCTTTTATTGAGTGTTAAGTTAACGTACAAGTCAAAACAAATAAGACCAATGAATGAACAGGTTTTAGTGTGTTGTCTTCAAATCAGAATGGCTGCCTGGTCCTGTTCACAAGGAATGTGTAATTTGGTGAGAGTCTTTCTGGAGATTTCAAAGGGATTTAGATTCTTTAACATCCAGCCCAGACTGGTACTGAGGGATGCTTGGGGGCTGGCTTTGATGCCTTTGGGTATAACATTCTTACTGATTTTAGCAGCACTCCCTGACTGGCAGTGATACAAAAGCTGAAACTTTTGCAAGTTTCTGCTATTTTTCCTTCAGTATTCTTCTCTTCCAACTGCCAGATGTCCCAAGGAAGATGAATTTTTTGGGGAAAAAAAGTGCTTCTCTGTTGAACCAATGAGTATATAAAGTCATTGGGAAGTTATGTTGTGTTCTCCAAGTGCATGTGAAGAACAAGCAACATCTTTGTCTATACTTCGGCCTTACTTCTTCAAAAGCCCTCTGATGTTATATGTTATTCATTAAATTTATTGATCTCAAGACCCTTCCCTGTCTCCTCCCTGCTGTAGTGCTTATCTGCTGTACATCTTTACATTGCACACCACCAGTACTGCTCGTGGATTTGTACCTGCAACACTTGTCTGGTTTGGGAATCTTTAACCCCTTCCTTTCAGTAGATGTGCAGGGCTTTGGGAGGGCCACAAAGCTACAGCATTCAGCTGTGGGAGGTGTTGCTTCAGATAAAGCTTCAGGCTAAAAGAAGCCCTACTAAAAATTACATTCCCCTCCTTGTCTTGAACTGTGATCACCTCTGGAGTAAGTGACCCTACCCTGTCTGCCTATGTGCCCCTTCAGCCACTTGCTGTATCACAGAGGTATGCGTGTCTCTTCAACACAGCCCTCACCTCATTGCTTAACTCCACGTGTGGAGTCACACTGAACTGGGAGAATGTGAAGGCTGTGTAGGAAAGGATGGGCAAGGTAAACCAAGCATCTTTAATCAAATAGATCTGTTATTAAGATAAATTTTCTCTTAGTTACCAAGAGTTTCACACTCAATGGGAGAATATACAAAATTCAAAGTTGTATTTTAACTGTTTGGCAGTACCTCTTTAACTGGTAGCATCTCCTCTTCTCAAATTTTGCCCCTCCCAGTCAAAAAACCAAATTGAAGCTAATCGAATAGGAGCCATATGCGTAATAATTAATTTGGAGTGCTTTCTGATTCAGTGCTCTATAGTTCCCTGCCGTGTTAAAGATGCATTCACAACTCCAGTTCACTGAATCATTCTAAGAGGATAGAATAAAGACAGAAGAGAGGCATCAGAGAGGGAGTGCATGCTGAGGCCAGGCAGGAACACAAGCAGAGATCAAAACCACGAGCAGGATAGATGAAAAGGGAAAGGGCTAGGCAAAAAAACCAAAAGCCATGCAGTGAAAAATCTGAGAGGATAATGCAACAAACATTGATAAGCAGGAATTTGGGCCTATAGAGGAAAAGAAATCATGAGCATGATAGAAGAGGACTTTAAAAGATACTTGGAAAGGAAAGCAGCAACATGACATAAGAAAGATGAGCATGGACTCAATCAGAAATAGGAAGCATGTAATATTTTAAGGGCTTGTGTGAATATGCAGTGGCACTAAAAATTTATAAGCTGTTTGTCTACTGCTTAGCTTCCAAATTATGTAAATCTAATGATATCAAGTAAACTCAGGAAATCTCTGTTGAGTATTGAAAACCTGTTGAAATGGATTGATAGAATTTCTGTAAGGATTAGATGTTCTCAGCAAGCATTCATCTCACTCACTTGGATAATGTAGATCACCTCCTGTTTTAGATTTAACTGAATCAAACAGTTTAGGGGCAAGCTGAGGTTCAGAGCACTGAACTGAAACCTTCCATTCCAGAAGATGCTTACTTGAACAATTTTTGTCAAGATGTGAAGACAGGAAAAAGCTGAGATCACAGAGGAGATGTGGAGCAAGTGTAACCATTCTAACTGAGGTGTTACACAAGTTGTGTACAAATAGCAGCAGGGAATAATCCTTGTTATAGCTTGCTCAAATTCTGGTTATCTCCCGATATACAAGGGTATGTAGTGGATCCAAATGGCCTCACAGCTTATAAGGGCAAAATATAAAATCTCTCTTGCTTCTTTCTGAGATAATGCAAAATGCAGAATGATGTCACCATTGCCACTGAGAATTGTCTCTGAAGCTCTATGCTAGCTGAGACTTGGTAAAAACTGGATGAATGCAAGAGGGCTTTCTTTTTTTTTTTTTTTTTTTAATCCTTTGAATAGTAATGTTTGCTTTCAAAATGCCAGAGATTTTTTTCAGTCTGAAGAATACTATAGAGACTATCATAACAACTGCTGTAAATTATTAACATTCTCAACAGTCCTTGCAATCAAAAAAAACAGGTATTCAAAGTTATCTCTGGTTTAGATCAGATTTTGTACATCTGCAGAGTAGCAGTAAGATTTTTCTTGTTCATAAGTGTAACAGCACTAATGCTGCACTTGCAGGTTTAAGGCACTGGAATAGCTTGATTAGCTTCCGCTTTGCCTCTCCATCTTTTGGTAAAAAATATTTATATGGAAAACCCCATAGTGAACTAAACTAGTATTTCTGATGGAGGATTTCTTGTCTTGTTCTTTTTATTTCCTTATACTTTCTTGCCATCTCTACCTCCTAATTTTATTTCTTAGTGGTCACGTTGAGTCTAAAAATGACAAGCATATGTTATTTTAACACTGCACACTGAAAAAGCATAGGAGCACTTTGTTATCAGCAATAAAGGAAGTTAAGAATGAATTCTGAAATGCCTTGCACTTCTTTCTTCTGTTTATGAAAATTGATACCTCATCTTCAGAAAAAGCCTCAGAATATGCCAAATAAACATACTCAATAGTATCTCAGCAAATGAATGCAATTCTGATTTTTACACCTACTTTAAAAAAATAAAAACAAAAACCCCACCAAACAAACCACACAAAATAACCCCAACCAAAAATCCAAGAAACTCTCAGAATGAATTATGAAAACTTTAAGAAAGTAAAGAAACCCTAAGATCATGAAACAGTATTGATAATAAAATCTTCCTATGTTTTCAACAGGCCCTTCAACAGTGCAGGCTTTAACTGGAACTTCTTATACCTTGACCCTCCCCCAGTTTTTTACTGTGCAATCAAAGCCATGTTTTATTATTGTTAGATGAAACACTTGTTCTTTTTATTTCCTTATACTTTCTTGCCATCTCTACTTCCTAATTTTATTTCTTAGTAGTCATGTTGAGTCTAAAAGTCAGTAGTCAGGGAAGGAGGGGAGGAAGAAAGCGTGAAAAATAAAGATTAGAGCGAGTGATGAGGAAGAAGTTGCTTCCGTTTTTGAGATCTTTCTTCACTAATGCGAGTTAAACCATGCAACTGCCCAGAAAACCTGGGCATGGTTATGCATGAAGGGACTGTCAGCCTTTGCTGCTATAATCACACTGAAGTCATTCCGCGGTTTAGATGAAATTGATTTAAAACTACTTGGACATCCTCACACTTCCAATTAGTACCTTTGGGTTTGCCTCTGGTGTCCTTCAAGTATTCATGGATGTCTGCTTATTCTACCATCTCCTCATTTTCCCTTCTGCCTCACTGTCACAGACTACTACTACTGTGTTTTTAATGCTAAGCCTTCCATTTATAGTGCCAGCAGTATAAGACATTCACATGGAATTGTTGAGGATTTTAGTTTTTTTCCAGACTCCCATGAATAATCATGGAGCTACAGCATAATAAAGTTTCTCTCTGTTAGATTTGCCTGTTAGATGTCATGGAAAAATGGATTAAAGTTCATTGGACACAGACAAAGGAAAACTTTGAATCTACGCTAGAAAGGCAGCTCTTGCATCTCCCAGAGGGAAAATGCTTTTCTTTGTTTTGTTCTCTCTCAAAGTAGAGATCCTCTCAGCAGGAATCCTGGAAATCTTGAATTTGTGTTTTGGAGCAAAACCCAGCAACAGCAAAGCAGATAGAACAGCTGCAATTTTATTTTCATCTTCTGGAAATAAGCAGAGGAATTTTTTATTTTTTTTTCCCCCTTTCCTCAATTTGCCAAATTCTCACTATCCACTCTATGTTCCCCAGGCTGCCTGAATCCCCTCACTATTTTTTCTACATTTCTAAGGAAACTGGAAAGAAAGTCTTTCCAGGTTGAAAAACGAGGCAGTATTTTTGGACAAGGGACTTACATGAAGTGAATTCATCCTTTTGCCAAAGGAAACAGTATACAATGGCAAGAACAGTGCTATGCAGACCAGTGGATTATTTCAGTGCCCATGATGACTTTAAAATTATTGAAGACTTAGCTGAAGACATTCAAATACAATCATTTGCTCTCTAGGGCAAGTGCTGAAGGACCTGCATTCAGTTTGCATAGAATAATGCAATTCTGGAAGAAATCCAATTACTGAGCTAATTATCACCTTGGATGAGTGGTAACAACCAAATCTAAATCAAGAGGCCACTGGAGGAAAGCCCAAATCACCCACTAGTCCCAAAAGTTCACTTTGAGAGATCCTAGTTGACATCAAAAAGCCCAGGAGTGAAGACACTGCTGCTGTTATTGTTAGGTACAGTGTATTGTAGTTCAATGCTGTGCAAATTCCCATTGCCTTCAAGAAGGTACAAACATAGCTTTGGTTACTAATAATTGTGGAACATTTTTCAAGTCCAAATTGGCTTACCCGACTGAATTTATTCAACTAAACTGAATTTCAGGACAAAAGTTTGCCTTACAAACTGTCTGTATTACACTTGGTCTTAAAAAAAGCAAAGAAACAAACAAAAAAACAAAAAAAAACAACCCTTCAGAAATCTGTATAAAGATAGTGTCTGAAAAGGTAATTCCTTCTTGTCTTATGTCCTGAGGCCCATACTTTAGCTGCTTAAGCAAATAGTTACTGTGCTTGGAATGGAGGATAAAGCACCAAGGGAGCCTGGTTTTGTCATATTTGTGAGAACTGTTCCGTTTCCTTCCCTTCTTCCCAGACAGGCTGCATTATCCATCTCAAAGTATCCTAAAGCACTCATGATTTTCCCTGATTGTTTCTCTCAAAACAAATAAACAAACAAAATTACTTGATTTGTGTGGTTCTTAATATGCCTCAAGATCTGAAATGCTTTGTAGGTTGGTAAAACATTGGAGTAAAGAATAGTATTGACTTGTACCTCATACTGCCACACTGATTTCAGAGGAACTGAAAGTTGATAATCTTAAAACATATGCATTTGGAAATCAGCAATATTTCTCTGCTGAGAACAGAAACTTGATTAATTTCCATAGCTTAGTCTTTACGCTTACTCCTGCATGTGTTGTTACTGCAAGTAGATGTATATCAGGGTAGAAGAATTATGACAAACTTTTTGAAGTAAAATCATTCTTTATATTCTGAACTGCTTAGAAGGCTCTCCTCTGTTGCCATTTTCTGTTGCATGGGAAATGAAAATTGCATTTACAATAAGCTGAGCTAACCATATGCAGGAAGATAAATAATGCATCAAATAAAATTCTAATATATGTAGATAATATACTAATATTAATTACAAATAATTTTAATTAAGACTCATATTCTCTTTAACTATATTTCTTGCAAAGTAAAGAACATGTCTTTTTAAAGCAAAAATCAGTTGCTAATAGGCAGTAGAAGCAATTCTCTTGTTGTGTGCAATTTTTCTTTTGATTGATTTTTCGAAGGTCTATGAAGGAGGCTTTAGAGGGAGGATGAAAAGGCTTTCTAACATTAGGGACATCAGTGGCATCCATCTAGTTGACTTCAGCATGAGCTTATAGTTTCAGCTCAGAAACTTCCAACCTTTTAAATAACTCTTGCATTGACACATGAGGATGATCAGAGGGCTGGAGCACCTCTCCTATGAGGACAGGCTGAGAGAGTTGGGGTTTTTCAGTCTGGAGAAGAGAAGGCTCTGAGGAGATCTTATTGTGGCCTTCCAGTATCTGAAGGGGACCTACAAGAGGGCTGGGGAGGGACCTTTTTAGGATGTCAGGCAGCAATAGCACAAGGGGGAATGGATATAAGCTTGAAGAGGGTAGATTTAGGTTGGACATTTGGAGAAGTTCTTCACCATGAGGGTGGTAAGACACTGGAAGAGGTTGCCCAGAGATGTGGTGGAAGCCCCATCCCTGGAAGTTTTTAAGGCCAGGCTGGCTGGGGCTTTGAGCAACGTGATCTAATGGGAGGTGACCCTGCCCATGGCAGAGGGGTTGGAACTAGATGAACTTTAAGGTCCCTTCCAACCCTGACAGTTCTGTGAAATCTTCAGAGCCAATACTGAGATGAGGACATGCAGACTCCCAGTTTGCCTCTGCTGTGGTTCAAAGATATAACCCTGGGTTTACTGAATCCTTTTTCAGAGTTATGAAAGCTATTTGAAAGCCTCCCATATGACTCACATCCTCTTTGACACAGTCTTCCTCTGGACACATCTTAAGTTCTCATAGTGAGTAGCTAAATTTGGGCTTTGTAAGTTGACTGGCCAACAATTAGTTGTCTAAAATCTTCACTCTGTCCTGTACTCCCCACCCTGTTAAGCTATATCCTAGGCAGTTCCACCTAGCCATGCTGCCCTCATTGCAGTTCAACAAAGGACATGATGAGGACCCTGCCTGGGTGTCTCCCTCTGTTCCCATGACAGAATAGGTGATACTTTGGCACTTTTCCCCTGCCTTTGCAGGCTGTTGAACAGATGAGACTCTCACCACTGTCACGTGTAGCCTTATGCTAACTATCGTTTGGCTTTGTCTTTACCCATTTTCTGCTTTAACACCATTTTCCAAGGAAGAATAATATTTACATACCTGATTAATAGATCTTCTGCTAAGACTAGTGATTGAGAATAGAACTTTTGAAGCAATATTCTTAATGAAGTGTCCTGAGATCTTAAGGCAGCACTGCCAGAGCAGTATTTAAAGGAAATTTACATTTACTATAAGCATTTCTGTTAGCCAGCCTTTCACTTGTACCCTGAAGGCCTGATGCTTTGGACTTTTCGTGTTGAATATCCCTGTTCACCACAACTACTCCCTTCTGTTCGATACAAGCTTGTCCACAGTGATTTACTCATTCTTTATTTCAGACTTTGTTAATGTCTTTTGTTGCAGGTAGGAATAAAAGGTCAATTCAATCTACCTTTTAGTTGCTTTCTTGTTTGCGACTATTTTTCCTGTGGTATTTATATCCCACTGCTACAATGAAAATACTGAGTAGGGAATGAATCATTCATAAGGTAGACAGGGTTACTGTTTGTATGGACTAAGACCCTGTAATTTACTCTTCTTCAAGAAGAAGAGTAAGATAAGAATGGCCAGGGACTCTCTCATTGCTGCCTAGCTATATATGAAACCAAATAAAGTGATTATTTGTGGGTTTTTTTTCCATAAATGTTATACAACCACAGAAATATTTTTGCACGAAGTAAATGCCTTGAGTCCAGCTCTTTCCCTTAAGGCTTAGAAGGGAAGAAAGAATGATTGAATATTCTTTCTGTTCACTGTTTTGGTGGCACCTGGCTGATGTGCTTCTAGAGCCAGTTCAATTATTTAAACATGTAGTACTGTCTCTTACCACAGATGCCAGGTTCTGAATGGACTCTGCCCCACAAGAAGGAAAATGGGGAAGAAAGAGTTTGAGGAAAAGGAGGAGAGGGAACAGACACATTTGTTTTGTGTGCCAATAAAATACAATATCAGTAGCAATACTGAACTGAAATAACTGTATGTGCTTACTTGGAGTAAATCAATGAACAGACTAGAGTGTGAGGTGCTTAATGGTATAAACACAGAATGAAAAGTTATGTTAAAAATAAAATAAAAATGTAGGTATGGGAGAATCTTACTTTTTTTTTTTTTTTTAATGGATTGGTTGTACAATATGTCTTTATTTCCAGCACCAAACGATCGGACCATTCCAACACAAGACTGGCAATTCAGATCGAAAAGGATGCAGGTATGGCCTGGGAGTTTGTTTTGCTTGATTTGCAGAATGGGATGTTTTTACACTATTGAGGCTTTCCTTGGGAAGCTGAAGAGACGCAAAGGGTTTAAACGTTTTGTGAACAAACCAGAGCATTTTAAATGTAGCAGAGCACTGGTTTAAGTCATGTGACTTCTAAGTAAATTCACTGTTCAGCTATGTGTAGTTGGGCTGAGAATTGCTTGGTTAATCATAACATTGCTCTTTGTGCAGACACCGTAGCTAGACTTGAAGGTCAGCTGTGGGCAGGGAAAGGTTTTGGAAAAAAGCAGCAGATTAATGATGTCCCTTCTGCTGAGCAGTTTGGGCTCACAGGTATCTCTTTTTCCCTGGAGAGAAACCTTTTTGGAGATGGGGGAAAGGGAAATTGGAAAATTTGCAGGAGGGAGTGGAAGAAAGAAGTAGAAAAGATGGTGAGCTTCTCTTCTGCATATCGGTGCATTAAATGAGTTCTAATCCATGGCAGTGTAAAGCACTTTCCTGGGCTGCACCAAGTGGTTCCTGTGAGACTGGGAAGTGAGAGCATTTTTTAGCAAGTCAGCAGACATGGAGAGTGTGTGATGGTACCTCAGCTGATGCTTTTCAGCACCTGGAAGGACAGAGCCCTCTCCAGGGGAAACTGATCCCAGTGTTTCATGCCAAATCCTAGTCCCATGGGTTTCTCCTGCTTTAGTGTTCTGCAGCTGATTTTATTTTGCTACTGAGATCTCAGGAGTTTGTGTCATGCAAATACATAGTTACATTGTAATTATTGCTATTATATTTTTATCCCTCCCCCCTTTTTATCCTTGTTCATTACCTCAGTAGCATGAACTGATACACATCTTCAAGTAGAAATGGGTGTAATCCAAGAAGGCGAGAGATATATTAACAATTTGAGGCATATATAGTGCTCTTTCATTATTTAGTATTTCAAGGCAGGTAGTTAAGATGCTTTCCAAGGCCATTTTGTCATCTGATAGCAATAACTTTAGCATTTTTATATATGCTAGTAAGTTATGTTTTAAACCCCATAGCTCAAGCAAAACATTTATTTTCTGTATGTGCTTAAAAGATTCATTTTATGGCTCATTTAGATTTTGACCAAATATATTCCAGAAGGTGTATAGCTGAGTATGTCTATATGTACATACACATCTACATGTACGTGGATGTATTATGGCCATGGTGATGAAAAGCAGCCTAGTAATACACCCAGTCCTCTTCTCGTTTTGAAGAGCAATTTGTAGGGGAAGCTATAGCCTGTCATCTTCTGATTATTTTTTTTACTATGTTAGATCTACTCCTAAATATGGACATATATAAATATGCATATGTACCTGTACATATGTATCCACATACACTCTTATATATACAAATATGCCTGCAAGATGTTGGTTTGTATGTGTATATCTGTTCATGCACAGGCATTTTAAAAAGTGTTGAAGGTAAGATACTGATGCATTATAGAAAAGAAAAGCAGTTCTCATGTCAAGCATATATTATGTAAAAGAGTACAAGCACAAGACAACACCTCGTTGGATTTTGTGGCATTTGTGGAAGGTTCATTCACTTTCACTGATCTATGATCTATTCTACTTTTAATCTAGTTAAATGGCATAGCCCTTTATGACACTTTTAGACAGTAATGTGATGTTTTTCCCCTGGACAATTGGTCCAAGCAACATGTAACTGGACAAGTACTATTTTTAAGGAAGTGTCAGCAATTTTAATGACAAATGAACCTAACTACATTCTTTCTCAATACACTAAGTGAACTCCTTTAAAACATGTATCCTCATCTTATAGTACCAACAGATATTTCACAGACAAAGCCTTGAAAACTTCTGAATGACTCGAAGAAAAAAATCCCAATAATATTGCTGGAAGCTATGTGACCTATTTCTTTAAAAATTTCAGAAATAATAATCAGATTTAAGCTTATATACTGAAATAATAATGATTTATGATTTCTTAACATGAACTATATAGACATTACCTTAGCATTGCAGAGACTTTCAGTGCAGCCAAAAAATTCTTGCTTCTGTAAAACATGGAGGTGATTTGATTCAGTCTGAAATAAGTGTTATCACTATTGTGATATTATGTTTATAATATTGTTCATTCAAAACAAAAGTTTCAGGCCTGATTCTCTGAAGGGCTAAAAACCACTTAGGAAATGCAGGTTGTATAAAGTATCAGGAAGGTAAAATCCAGTTAGAGGAGGAGGATTTATGCAGGAATAAAAAAGTACATGGGATTTTGTACAGAATGACTTAGTGTATTATAAATTTTTTTCTTTACAAATGTCTACTACTCTGGTTATAGGAAATGATGACAATAACCTCAACTCCATTTTTTATGAGCATTTGACAAGATCTCTGCAGGAATCTCTTTGTGGAGACTTGATTCTGGGCCGCTGGGGAAACTACAACACAGGAGACTGTTTTATTCTGGCATCGGATTATTTAAATGCCTTTGTGCACTTGATTGAAATTGGAAATGGCCTTGTCACCTTTCAGCTCAGAGGGTTGGAATTCCGAGGTAAGGATCCTTGATGATTTAAACAACAAAACCAGCAACAAACACTGTCTGGCTTTTCGGTCTGTCACAGTTGTATAGTGGAATCTTTCTTTCTCTCTTTTTACAAGCATTTGTCTGTCTAAAAGCTCTGTACTTCTTTGTATCATTATTTCAATGACAATGTTTTGAAATGTCGATGTTAAGAAATTTGGAGTCGTTCTACAGTATCGTTAAGACTTTCAGAAAGAAGGCATACTAAGTTATTTGCTTGTTTCACAAATCTTTTAGGTTATATTTAGTTATGTTTTAAAATTATTTCTTTCCCTCCATAACCATGAAAACCAAAATTGTTCTTAAAATTGTTCAACTCCCCAGGACTTCTCTCCCTCGTGAGGCCCCACCTGGAATACTGCATCNAAAAAACCCCAAGTATCATCAGACTCCTCCCACAGAAAATATCCTGTTTCAGAGCATGCAAGATACCATGAGGTGGTCTCTGTCACAGTAGAACAGGAGAAGCAAATCGATCAGGGCTTCACATTTATTTTATTTAAGGAGTGCTGGCGTCAGCTGAAGAAGGACCCTCACTTTCTTCCTGTTCATTATATTCGCCTGTCAGGACACTTCTCTTCAAGGAATGGCAATTGCATCCCTTCTTTGTTAGTGTGTCTTTTGTGAGGCCAGTTACTCATAGTGTCAAATTCATATCCTTTTGTCTTTTGTTGTTCCTAGAGTAGGAAGAAAAAACAAAAGTAGAACTAAAGAACTTTTCAAGAGCTTTTAAATTTTGCTCATGCTACGTATGTTGGATGCCTGGGTTTGTTGCTTAAGTTTGTAACCTTTCAAAGATACCTCTTCGCAATTGCAGGGTATGGGAGTTTTTAAATCCCAGAATAAACAGTTTCCCAGGCTCAAGGGCTGAGCATCTTATGGGCAATGTGTAGAGGAATGTATAATCAAGGCAACTTTTCAGCAAGGTTGAGTATGAGAAAATAGGAGACAGATTGGCTCTTTGAATGCACTTCAGTGTGGGAGGTTTTAAGTAGGAAATAACGTGTGTGGGCTTAAGTCTTGACTTTGTGAATCCCCCTAGGATGTTGAACAGATTGTGGTATATGCTCGATGTTCACTTTCCTTCCTATGTGGTGGAAACGAAGGTAACACTCCTGCATCTTAAGAAAAGTTATGTAGCAAACAGTAAATACCTGATACAGCTTACTATGTTAGTACCTGAAGAGATACCTATTCAGTACAAAGGCAATTTGTAAGAAAAAACAACTACAAAGAAACAGAAAGAATTTATTCTAATTTCTTGTTGTACAGGATGATGATGATGTGTGATTCTGTGGCTTTCTCAACTTTAAAGACATCTGTGCAACTATTATTCTCTCCTTGTATGACCCCAAGGCAAGCAGTAGTCCTGCTGCGTCAGAAATAGATACTGAGGTTAAGTAACCTATAGAGTCCACAGCTGGGAAGCTTTTATTTTTGGTAGATTTGAAATTTGCTATTACTTCTTGCAAATCCAGGCCAGAAAATGCAGTTTCTCTGTTACCACAGTATCACAGTATGTCAGGGGTTGGAAGGGACCTAGAAAGATCATCTAGTGCAACCCCCCTGCCAGAGCAGGATCATCTAGATGAGATCACACAGGAATGCATCCAGGCGGCTCTTGATTATTCGTCTCCAGAGAAGGAGACTCCACAGCCCTCTGCAAGAACAGTTAAATACTGTGGCAGTTCAAATCTGTTAGTTAAAATATCACTGATTTCACAGGCTGGTAAATCTCCGAGGAGTTAAAAAAAAGGCAGGAGGAGGAACTTGAAATCTGTAATTTCTGAGCTTTGGCTGCTTAACTTCAATTTCAAACAAGTAATCTCAATTGAGGCCCCTAAAAATCTGCTTTTCCTTAGTTAGGAAGCCTATGTTTGCTTTGGAAATGAGTGAATCACAGCAGTGTTCTCTGTGTCTGAGACTGTTTTCTGTTTATGAGTAAACCAAAAGCAATACTTGCATTGTGGAGTTCTGGATTTTCCTGTGGGTGTTTCTCATTCTGGTAGCTGAAAAGCTGTGCTGGCAATACTGCTACAGTAGCCCCTGAAGAAGGGGTCGTAGAGTCTTCTGAATTTAAGTGTACTGGGGCAGGAGGTGCTGCCTCCCCAGTTTGCAGTCCTGACTGATCCAGATGCCTTTCTAACTGTATGTAATAGAAGCATTTGGCTCAGCTTTTAACTGAAACACTAGCACGCCCCACCCCCAGCCAGATCTCCACAGGCAAGGTAAGAAGGTAAAGACTGAGCAGAATGAAAGAAGAGAGTCAGCAAATGTGGGATTCCTCTCAGCCATCTTTAGTCCTGTTCAAATTAATGTCCTTGTATGAATTAGTTTGTCACTCTTGCTTTTTACAAACAGTGAGGGGATGTGCCTCCATCATGTCATTTATCCTGTGTGTAAAGCAGAGGGGAGCCTTAGTAGGCACTGAGAGGAGCTGCCCAACTTCTCCTTTACCAAAAACAAAGAGAGGCTAGTAATGAGCTCAGGCTAGGTGAAAACTTTTAGGTAGCTGCATGTTGGTGTTGGGAAGTCAAGCCCTTCAATAACTTATGCTAAAAGCAGCCTGCCAGAAGAAATACATAATGTGTCATTTAATTTGAAAGAAAGAAACAGGGGAAAACCCACAATCAGGGAACAAGCAGAATGGATGTCGAAATAGCAAGCTTCCTGTAGAACAAGGAAGACTTAAAGTATTTTCCTGTTTAGTCTGTCCCTCTCCAAAATGTCTTTTGGAGAATATCCAGTTAGGTGTTACGTATGCAGAAATTACTTAAAGATGGTGATGCTGAAGGAGGAGCTCTTTTGTAATTCATGCTTGATGTTCTTCAATCATGTAATTAACTTGTAATTTTCTTCTGTGATTTTTTGTTGCACATGTTGCATGTGCAATAGTCATGCTTCACTTGCAACATCATTAGATGGATCAAGGAAAGAAGCACAGAGGAGACACAGATGTAATTGTACACAGTGGAAGGCAGCTGTGACAGCATGGTGAAGCTTTCTCTGTGTTAGCTAGCTTATTTCACATGGAAGATGGTGTACAAATGCACGCAGTTCAGGGTATATGCTATAGGCACAGTAATGATGTCTGAGAAATAAGGACAATTACTCATTTCTGCAGTGTATATGCATGCTATATAGTTCTATTGCAGTAGCAAGTACATTACCAGTGTAAGTAATATTTGTTGGTGTTGATTTTTGTGTTTGAAGGCTCTGTAGCACTAGTGAGAATCACTCTTTATTTAAAGAGTTGTTGCAACTTTCACTTTTTGCTTTTACAAATCACTTCTTGCTGTTGGGAAATAAAAATGCCACCTTCATATCTTTTCCAAGACCACCCTTGAAGTATGTTCAGTGTGTGCACCAGTCCATCTAAAGGTGTTGATAAATTACAAGGAGTTCAGAGAAAAGCAGCCATTTTTAACACATCTCTTTGGAGAAAATGTAAAAAACAAAAGAAAGGTGCATTGTTTATAGGAAAGAAAGGCTGACATATGCAATGTTCAGGTATATTAGAGCCAGGAACAGAAAGGGTGCAAATGGGGTTTCTTTAATCATGGTGATTTAATTGGAAAGAATAGCATGAAACAGGGAAGAGGATATTTATGTTGAATGCAGGAAATCTGTGATGCATGCAGATGTGTCTTTCTAGGTGTACAATAATACTTCAGCAGCAGAAGCCATCTATGAATTTCAAATAGGCTCTAAATAGTTCTGTAACACAGACCAGAATAAGTATTTGCTATATTATTTCCACTTCCCCCCTTTCACAATTTTATATATAGGTGCACTGGAGAAGACTTCCAGAAGGAAGGAAAATGTCAGGTGCACTGCAGCCTTTTTATTGAGAAACTGTCTTTGCCAGAAACAAAATGTTGTGGCTGGCATAGTACTCCAAAAAAGGTGAAATAAGAGGGTTTTTATGGTATTTGGTAGCTGAAAGTTTAACAACTAGCATCCTTAGAGAATGCTTTCTTCCACCTGTGTTTCCATAATGTGTATCTGTGCACCAAGAAAAGGAAAGGTTTCTGAGGAGAGGGAATGCCTGTTATTAGACCAACTGATATGGTTTGAAAACCAGACTATTTTTCAGGCATACACGCACCTGAAGTAGCTGAAAACCAAATCACAGTTTTATAAGTAATAACTTTGATGTTTGAGAAATTGATATTGTTTTTTAAGTCCCGAGGTTTTTCTTTGAAACAACCTGAGATAATAGGAGCCTGTAAATTACTGTTCCTAATCCTGATTCCATATGAAAAAGAGCAGGAAGGAGCCAAAACAGTTGCTGGTTTCCAGAATGTGTCCAGTTTTGAGGTTCATGAGTTTCTGTTTGGGAGCTCAGTTCACCCTTTTCAAAGTATCTGGTTTTCTGTGTTTCTAGAGTCACGTATAGTGCTTTTTTCAGGAGAGGTTGGCCTTTGAATGGTTCTAATTATGCTTTTTGTACTTCCTTTGTGTGATAACTTACTGATTATTAACCTGCTATCCTGACCCTTATCCATCAGAATTTGGGAATACTCAGATTTGAAGCAGAGCTTGGTGGAGCAGAGTCAGATATTTCCAGTGTAATGCATTTGTTTGTGAAATACTCATGTCCATGATTTTACTAAACAAATCGTGAGCAACCAGGCATTTTTGTGGAGTTGTCTATGAAGAGACCTCTGTGTGGCCTACAAAGGGAGTTACCTTGAGCTTCAGTCCATCTTTGAGGCTCCCATCCCCACATTCAGCTCCATCTCTTAAGTTTGACACCTAGTTAAATCCCCTTTTCCAAAACTGGTTGTTAGGTTCACAGAGATGAAAGCTTTAAGTGCCTAGTGCAGGAGAGTGGTTTATGATCTTAACTTCTGTGGTTTGGGGTTAGTCCATGAGCCTCATAAGCCCTTTCTATGTTCATTTGCACCCTAGTTGCTTATTATATATCAGCAATCCTTAGGGCTCAAGCTGCTGCTACCTTCAGCCACAATAATGAGTCCCCATTTTGGATGTATTATAAAACTGAAGAGTTTTATTGAAATGCAAACTGCTTATAGAGGTATGTGTTTCTGTTACACCATTTCTTCCTGATCCTTCAGAACTGAAAAATGCTTTTCTTTTTACTCACTGAGTTTTCAAAATTAAATTCAAAACCACTTGGAATTCAGCCTTAAATTGTAGAAGGCTCTGTGGTCATTAGTTTAGGTGTATTTTATGTATTGTGATGAAGCAATATTACAGTCTTTGGTTTCAGTTTTCTAATTTCTATTTAGTTCAGATCATTCTGGCAGAGCACAAGTCAGCCCTCAGTCCTGATGTGTCAGGAAAATAGAGTTTGAAATTCTCACCCTGGTTTTTCTCCTGAGCTCGCATACTTTGACCTTGCTTTGTTCAGCTGGCGCATGTTTTTGCATTGATGGTTTTTTGGCAGCCATCCAGTAGTAGGTATCTTACAAATGAATCAATCTCATCTATGCTAGCAAGGGTCACAGTGCATGTCTAAGCTTGGGTGAAGTGTGATAGCTTATTTTCTTTCTGCTGCTGAAAGAAATGTAAAAAAAAATGTTTTTCTGCAGATTTTAAAATGACTAATTACCAATGAAAACATTTTCCTGTATTTTAATATTTAATGGCACTACACTTAATTATATTGCAGAAGTGCGTGTTCCTCTCCCTGTTCTCTTTCATTTTATGAATAATTCTCTCAGAGTTGCTTGAACTTAATAAGTTTTTGAGAAGCAGTGTAAAAATTGCCATTTAAGTCATCAGCTTATAACATATACATAAAAGTTTAGGGTCATCCTTCTGTAAAAGATGTACACAAGTGCTTAACTTCATTTACGATGCCTTGTCCCTTTTGGCTCAATGAATAAAGCTGAGCACATACTCTTAGTCTCTGTGGTACCAATGTATAGAGTAATGAACCAAAAAGGATTGATGTAGGCACTGGTAAAATGAAAATTCTCAGTGATGTGCAAATCTGTGGTGTTGAAGTCCAGCCAGTGCATTATGGATTAAAGTAAGGCCTAATTAAAGATGAGAGAAAATTACTGGCAGTCTTTCTAGAGCTGACTACAAGAATTGGGAAGAAACCAACCTATACTTGAACATCAAGCCTGCATTTTGTCTCTGTAGACCTGAGTCATTTTACTAGATGTCATCTGGAAATGCTAATCAGCAGCCTGATGATAGGAATAGGGATTTGGTATTCTGTCAGGGCACTGGCTGTGGCTCACATTACAGCTTTAAGCTTAACAGGGATACCCCAGAGGCTCTGCAAGCAGTAAAGATACCAAATCCCCAAAGTGGTAGTACCCAAGTCCATCAAATAGCTTTTAGTAAGAAAGTGCATGTTTGCCAGATGTTGAAGAGCACAGCTGTGATTTCATTCTTTGGAATAAATCTGCAAAATGACCACATGACCTCTTTTGGTTGGTTCCCAGAGTTTTTGTAATAACATGATCCTAGATAGAATATCTCTCATTTCCCAAGTTCAATGTTGATTGCATCCACTGTAGTATAATTTTAGTTTTAGTTGATTAAAATTACCTAACAAAGATGACTTGGGGACATTTTTACCTGTTGAATTAGCTGAGAATGCAAATAATTTTTTTGGCATTATTTTCTGTTTGTTATGAGACCCTCAAACATTGACAGTCTTTTAAAATCACCTATTGTTTGCCTTGCCTCTTTAGGTCCCATATTTTACAAAATATATGGCTTAAGGAAACTAGTAATTACAGAATCTGCACTAATAATATTTGGTATTTTTTAATAGAGATAATACAGAGAGGACATAGAAACAGCTAGAATTCCATAGGAATGTAGTGTGATATTTCTATACCTAAAGAAAAATAAATTATTTAAGAATAGAGTTACAGAGACTGAGCAAAGCTCTCTTTAATTCCCTTAGTTGTAAGGGCATCAGTGGCAGTTGCTTATTTGGCTTGTGTTTTTCATCACTTGTAAAGATTTGGCAATACTTAATTTAGCACTTAGGATGAAGATGAATCTTCTCTTAAATTCAGTTTTATACTGAGACATCTTTAAACTTTCAAAAATAAAAATAGCAGCAGTAGTAACAGCATGGAGTAGTTAGTTTACTCTTTTCAAGCCATGTACAAAGGCAAAGGAATATGCCTTTGCCACCTTAAGTTTGAGTATAGTGTCTTTTGACTTGACTTCGGAAAAGCATCCACTCTCCTAAAGCGGATGCTGCTTTTTTGCTGTTGAGCAGTAATTGTTAATTCATGTAGAAATCTGTGAAATATGAAGCAGAAGCAGTCTAGTTCATGTCCAGTCAAACTGGAAATGTCAGCTTGATATATCATGTTTTGTCCTTTGTGGCAGTGTTGAAAGGAAAGATGTTTATATTTGGGTGACTTGAAGACATTTAATAATTTGTCATATTGTATCCCTAAAGTCCAAGGAGAAATATGTATCAGTGTGTGAACAATGCTGTGTAAATTTTCACTCATAGAAAATTGGAGAGTGCTGGAATATACTGGATCTTTTCTTCCCCATGTCTTAGGGCTACAGTACTGTTTTTCTCACAGGTTTCTTTCAGATCTTTCTAGACATTGTTTTTCTTCTATGGTTTTGCTTGCTGGATACATTTTAGAAGGTGTGCAGACAAAACCAGAAGGTGATAACTAATACTTTAATGTATTTTGTTATGTTTTGAAAGGCTTTTCTTGGTGTGGAGAAAGGAATATTCTAGGTGCTGCTTCTATCAGTACAAATGAAAGTCCATAAGCTGTTGAGCAGTCATGATGGAACCGGGGTAGACAGTCAAGGGCACAGCCACTTGATGGCTGTGACACTCCACAGAAAGGCTCTTGGGATGCTGCCTTGCTCCAGGCTCTCTTTTGGAGTGCTGGCAAACTATGGAGGATTGGAGCTGACACTAATCTTTCCTGGTCCACTGTTGAGATGATGAACATAGCCAAATTCTTCTCCTATTTACAGTGACACAACAGAACAGGTCTGTTGGTCCTGGCAGGAGGGGTTCATAGCTGTTGAACTGCAGCACGGTGTCTTGCGCCTCCCTCTCCTATTGAGACTGTTTGGAAGCTGATGGAGCCAGGTCTCTCCTGAGGTGATGCTGAACCTTTGGTGGAAGGCCCATGAGAGACATGTGTGTAACTTGCATCACAGGGCATGGCCTTGAAAGATGATTTATGTACAAATTCAGTGGATAATAAATTCTACAACAGCTTGCAGAGCGTAAATTTTAAAAAGATCCATACATCAAGAATATGAAACTCGTGTAATTTGAGAACAGTGGGGGGAGCACATGGGCATTCACCTCAGTTTTGATCTAGTGTGCACAGCATAGGCCAGAAATGCAGAGTCTGCAGAGCAGATATATTATTGTTTGTACATCTGACTCGTGACTTCTTTTTGGGTTAACAACTCTTTTTCAGAAAGATTTACACTATTGTGATCTAAAGCTTGTGTAATCGGCTAATCTATTATCTGTTGACTATTATCCGTTGTTGGTTGTCCAGATTG
>VWZO01001350.1:0-11415 GCA_013396975.1 Bucco capensis
CCCCTGACATACTGTGATACTGTGAAGTGTCCGTACCCTCATGTATTGTCTCACCTTAGAAAAGAAGATAAGATCCGTATTCCTGTTGAGACCTAATAGTTGTCAGCAGCTTTAGCCACATAATGTTTAGTACTACCAGAGCTGACAAAATTCTGGCTTGAGACAGACACATAATCTGGGTAGCCTGTTATACCTGCTGAGATCATGAAACTAGTTTATATGGGAGGAAGAGATAGGCCTGAAATAGTATTCTCTCTATCCTGCCACTTCCAAACTTAGGGTTTCTACAGCTTCGCAGTTACTGCAGCATTTCCAGCATAACATGAGTTACTCCTTGGATAATGGCATGAGACCCACAGTAAAATATTCATCCCGTTAATTTGGCAGCATGAAAACATTCTTAGGGGAATGTGAATCATAATAGAGGATGACTTTTCAATACAGCCAGTAAACCTCAATATAACTTAAGAGTTGTGAAATCCAGTGTAACTGTAAGGACTTTGCACTCATAAATATAAAGCCCGACATGAAACAATGGATCTATGACACCATTCCAAAAGCATCTGGCAGCTTTAAGTTTTGCTTCCTGCTTCTGTTAAAACCACTGCTAACTGGAGGTTGTGTTTCCATTCTTCCACTCGTGATTACTAAGAAGGAGATGCACAATAAAAAAACCAATAGTGTACTTCCCATGCAAAGAAGCTGTAGCAAGGGCAGTTAACAACATTTTTAGCAGAAAAAGTTTTTCCTCCTCTGAGGCTAGACATAATTATCCTAGCTGGCATCTTTTTCTTAGCATCTGCATTATTTATTTCTGACACTTGTTTCTTCTTATTTCTTATAATGTTACACAGCATTGTACAAAGAAGATTAAATACAAGTAACTTGGCTGGCTCCATCAATTCAATTTGTGTTAGTATACTCTCTTGCAAATATTTAACAATTAATGACTTTAAATCTGATACATTTTCAAATAGTTCAGTGTTTGAAGGGCTTTGTAAACATTTTGAAACACATAAATGTGGGCAAATATTTCTGTATAATACCCATATTAATATTCATTTTTCCTTGAAGTAAACTCTCAAACCTGTACAATGTTCTTCTGATGTGCTTTTGTTTAACTGTACCAAAAATACTTCTAGATAGCAGCTACTGAACAGATTTTAAGATTCATACTAAAAAAACCCATATCTTTGTCTTAGAACATTCAGTGAAATAAATACAGCAGAAAACCAGTACAGTTTGTGTCAAGAACTCTGCAGAGACCTTGCTAAAGAGCTTCAGAAAGAAGGACTTAAGGTATTTACATTATTCTGTTTACTTGCAAAGAGATAGCACTTTGTACTCTAGCCTGTTAAATGCAGCATTAAAATGCAGTGTGAATGCTTTCAGCAGCATCATACCATGCAATATATCTCCAGGAGCCTCCATCGTTTTAATTTGCAGATTTTTAGAATGATTTAAGCAGTATTTTGTTGTTGTTCAGGTGACTATCTAATAATATAAATGAAAAAACTAAACTAATTAACCAAGTTATTTGGCATATAAAAATTATAAGCTAAAAGCAATGTTTATAAATAAATAGTCAAGGTGATTGTCTATGAGCTCTGCTTTGGTCAGTCACGTAATATTAATGTATCTAAAACACTGCGTTTCTCTCCTGTATTCATTCAAGATCTAGTCAATAGCCAGTAGTGTAGTTTAAAAGTTCATGTCCCAAACTTGCTGACAAGTTATTCATACCATTCAATGGTACGAATGGTAGAAGCATTACAGAAGTCTTTCTGTTCTTTCTCTCCAGATTTCTGTTTATTATCTGGAAAGAACACTTAATATGGAGGGTTTTATGGCAAAGCAAGGAGTAACACTGAAGATGCAAAAGAATTGTATTAGTCTGCTTCTGCCATTGAAGATTGTCTCAAAAGATGGCAGGTTGAAAGGGTGGTCATCGGCTAAGGAGAAAGGGATAAGCTTACGAAGGCACAAAAGGAGTGCCATTTATTTATGTGTGGATGGACACGCTAAATCACTCAAAAGATTTGGAAGGTGTTGCCAGGGGAATATCTGTGCCGAAACCAGATACTCTGTGTGGCTTTCACAGCACCATACAGGGGGAAAGAAATTTTAATAGGACATTGCTTATGCATCCTCAGTAGTTTTCACAGCAAAGCTAAGGTACCTGGCAATGAAAGTTTCCAGGTAAGGAATAATTTTTTTGTAGATGGGGTAGAAGTTGTGACTATAGTCGTGATATGAAATCTACTGAATATACACTGGTGGCAGACAGTCTGCTGAGAAGCATAGCCGAATAGTTTAGAGAAGTCGTCTTTAGCAGCAATTTAGGAGCAAGTGCAGGATCTTGCAGACAAATTCTTGGCAGTGCCCCTTGCTGTACACTTATAGGCAAACAGTCTTGACTGTGGCTTCAGGGCACATATATAGGTGCTACATAATAATTGTTTCTGTGCTGTATATGACATATGTAGCCTTCTTTTTTTCCTCCCTTTTTTGCCTAGGGTAAAACTGTTACCTTGAAGTTAAAGAATGTGAATTTTGAAGTAAAAACAAGAGCTTCAACTGTGCAGTCTTCTGTTTCTACTGAGGAGGAAATATTTACTGTTGCTAAAGAGTTGTTAGGAACAGAAATCAATACTGTTGCTCCTCACCCTTTACGGATAAGACTTATGGGTAAAATATATTTCAAACTCATTCTTCCTTTTCAGAATTAAATCTTTTAGTTCAGTATAAATGTATTTATTCTTTCTTCATTACCCTGCTAGGTTTTGCAAAGTGAAACTGGTCTGGAGTGCTGAATGGTGACTCAGGAGTATTTTACTAATTGAGATTATACTTTTCTACCACCCGTTAGCCCTGGAACAACATATGCATTGGCATGAGAGTAGAATATTAATGCATACCAATGCATTATTCTGCTGCCTTATAAGACCTTTTTAAATCTGCTTTACACAGCAGCAAGAGGTAGTTTCTGTCCATAACCTCTTTTAGAAACAAAGCCTTTAAGTAAAAGTGCTTATAGATTTGAAGATGTTATCTCCTGCAAGAAACTAAAATTTCTGCCAAAAGTAAACTTTGTGGTTTGATTAAGACTCATGTGCTTTAGATGCATATCAATTCTTCTTGAACCATTCAGCGTTACATAAAACTTACTTGCCTGTGGTTTTAGAAAATGTGGAAGAAAAAATACTTCGATGAGGAAACTTCATGCAATACTCTTTCAGATAGAATTCTTTAAGTTTAAGTTAACTTTAAGTTTGTAGCCTCATGTTATGGTGTAATCAGTTAAATTCATTGATATCGAAATTACTAATGATTGGGCAAGTGTTCACACCTGAAAATCATATGGATCTTCTGAACTATTTTTATCATATTTGCAAGTACTATAGCCTCTATTTGGAGATAAAATGCATTTCTATGAGTGAATGTATACCTCAAAAAGTGTTAATTGAGAACTAGTGTCAAGTTTCCACAAAATTGGTGTTAACAGTTTGGTTTTTATCATTAGGTGTGCGAGTATCAGGATTTCTAAGTGAAGAAGAGAAGAAGTACCAACAGAAAAGCATTACGAGTTTCTTAAAATCAGAAAAAGAAATTGGTTTCCTTAGGCTTCAGCCAGGGACGTCCAAGCAAGAATATCTCACCAAAAATCCAGAGGCATCTCCCAGAGGAAGTTTTTTTGAAAAAAAGAGAGCTGCAAGACAGCTAATCACTGAGACTCTTTCTCCGAATGAAACTGCAGGTAAGCACCTCCTTCAGGGTAGGAAATCGGCAAGTTTTGTGGAAGAAACAAAGAAAGCCACAGGCTTACAGGATTCCGATGTTTGTAAGATCTTCACCTGCCCTGTTTGCTTTGAGGACCAAAGCACCAATAGTTTGGAAGAGCTTAATGAGCATATTGATGAGTGCCTCAATGGAACTATTCTTAAAGATACTATGGAAACTTCTAAGAGTGACAGTTCAAGAGAAGATACATTTAACTTTGTTCCGCAATTAAAAAATGAAAATTTTGATGAATGTAAGAAAAGTAAGCCAGATCAATTAGCAGGAACAGACCAATCTGCAAGTACATCTGACAACTCCACTGGTAATGGCACAGAAAAATTCACTCAGATGATATCTGATGAACTTCACAAAGAAAGACAGCCTAGCAACCTCAGTGATACTGCTCGAAACGCATGTATGAAGCAGTGTCTCTTCCCCAAAAGAATTTCACAAGACAACAAAAAACATTTTGAAAAAACTGAATATACAGAAGAAGCTAGTTCATCCAGTTTCTCTGAAGCAAAAGAAGACAGTGTTCTTGTTTGTCCAGTTTGTAATTCAGAACAGGAAACCACTAACCTTGTGTTATTCAACAGACATGTGGATGTCTGCTTAAACAAAGGCCTTATCCAGGAGCTGACAGAAGAAAAAGACTTTCCCACTAAGACTTGTAATACGGAAAACTCAAACAGATTTGGTGAGTGTGCATGTTAGGATATATTTGATTATTCAAATTATATGCTTGTACAATTAAAATAATTTGTTAATAGTATACGTGAACTTTTCAGGGCTTTGATATCTCTGCAACAAGTTCATTTGAGTAACACCTGTGTAAAAATCACAGAATCACAGAACATTCATGGCTGGAAATGACCTCTCAGATCATTTATATATAAAAATAGAAAATCAGTTTTCTTGACAAACCAGATTTCTGAATATGATGGTAGTTATGCAGTGCATTCTCATTTGCCACTATGGTGCCACAGGAATTACTGCTCATTTCTGTACAGTTTGCTGCCCCCCAACCACATTCAGAAGGTGTTTGTAATGCTATTGAGATTAATGTCAAAATCAATGAAAACGTATTCCACCTGGATTGTTCCAGAGATTCAGTTTACAGAAAAATTCCTTTATGTAATGTGGTGGCAAAACCAGAGAGGTGGTGAACTGAAGCATGAAAGCAGGAACTTGCAAGCCTGTTTTACAGCTAATAAAATATGTCACATAACTGCACCTGTAACATGCCAAACCAGTAGCATGTTTACTCAGGCAGTTTCTTATTTCGATGAAGAGTTAATCTTTGGCCAGATTGGAGGACATATGCAGGTGGTTAAGTATTTGCTTAAAGTACCTTTTACCTAATCTAATTTGGGAGCTTTATAAAAGGAAATTAAAAAGCTAGTGTGTTAGAATTATCACAATTAGGACTTAAAATATGAATCTTCTGTGTAGAAAATTTTATGAACAGTATTGTTATTGCATAGAATCATAGAATGGTTTGGGTTGGAAGGGACCTCTGGAGGTCATCTAGTCCAACCCCCCTGCACTGGGCAGGGACATCCCCAACTAGATCAGGTTGCCCAGAGCCCTCTCAAGCCTCACCTTGAATGCCTCCAGGAATGGNAGTTTCTGCAAGTCCTTTTCATGTTTGGTTTAAATGAAAAACCTACCATTGTCAAAGACTCCTTTTCCTACCTTTAGGATAAAAAAATTAAAATACAGTTTTCAGCCACCATTTTGAAAATCATCTATATTATGGTGAAATATTTCTGAAACTAAAACAAGGTTCAGACCAATCCCTGATGTCAAGGGTTAGGGCTAGGCCAACCACTAAATCAATGACAGATATTCTCTATTAACAGAGAGAGAGAGACACTTGTGGATTGGAAATAAAACTTACTATTATTTTCATTAAAGTAGTTTAAGAGAATGAAATATATATATTTGTATACACACACAGATGCGCGCGCACAGACACACATATGAAACCAATACCACACCTGAACTCCCCTTGTTGGCAGCTATGTCACCATCACCACTGATGCTTGAGCAGAAGGACTTTGCAGCAGATGGGACTCAGACTCACGGGACTGGATCCTGGAACTAAACTCAGAAACCCTTGGATTGAGATTGAAGGCAGAACAGAGTACTGAAATAGCAGAGCTGTGCTTCTGTCCCTCACAAGGAGAGTTACTAGGCTACAACCCCAGATGGCTCAAGCACTCAACCTTCATGAAGAGTGGAGCCCCAAACCTCTCCTATTTTGTATTGGCTATTAATCAGGTGCTAAATAGATTAATCATGCACCTGGTTTGATTTGGTCTTAGGCCTTATGTAAGAGACCCTAAGGCCCATGCTTGGTGTCAAAGTTTCAGGGATTGAATATAATGTATATGGTGTGGAATACCTTGTTTTGACTCAAACTAGGACACCTGAGAATTCAATAAAGTAAAGACTTTTTGGTTTTCTCTTTTAAAAATGTAAATATAAAATACAGTACTTAAACTGCAGATAAAAAATGTTGTCTGCTCCTTGAGATAGATTAAATTTGATTATGTGGAGGAAAAAAGGAAAATTAAAAAAAAAAAGAAATAGTTTGACCCAAAACTGTTCTTTTAAAAGTTCTGCCATATATGTAGTTTCTAGAGCATTCTTTCTTTATTGCAGTAATTGATTTAGGTTGCTTTCAATTACTTTTCAGGAGGTTTAAGCAGAGGACAGCAATGTACAAATCCATCACAAGGAACAAAAAGGTAAGGGTTTTCTGGAATCACAGAATCTGTCGGGCTGGAAAGACCTCCGAGATCATCAGGTCCAACCCTCCGTCAACCCTAATCCATTTACTAGATCATGGCACTCAGTGCCACATCCAATCTTCGTTTAAAAATCTCCAGGGATGGTGAATCCACCACCTCTCCGGGCAGGCCATTCCAATGCCTGATTACTCTCTCCGTAAAGAACATTTTTCTGATCTTCAACCTAAATTTCCCCCAGCAGAGCTTGAGCCCGTGCCCCCTTGTCCTATTGCTGGGTGCCTGAGAGAAGAGACCAGCCCCCACCTGGCTAGAACTTCCCTTCAGGTAGTTATAGACAGCGATGAGGTCTCCTCTGAGTCTCCTCTTCTCCAGGCTAAAGAACTCCAGCTCCTTCAGCCTCTCCCCATAGGACTTGTGCTCCAGTCCCTTCACCAGNAGCCTTAGGCTACCAGCTTATCCAAGAGTATATTATGGGAGACAGTGTCAAAGGCCTTGCTGAAGTCCAAGTAGACCACATCCACAGCCTTTCCTTCATCCACCAGGTGGGTCACCTGATCATAAAAAGAGATCAGGTTGGTCAGGCAGGACCTGCCCCTCCTAAACCCATGCTGGCTGGGTCTAATCCCTTTTCCAACCTGAAGGTGCTGTGTGATTGCACTCAGGATGATCTGCTCCATGACCCTGCCAGGCACGGAGGTCAGGCTGACAGGCCTATAGTTGCCAGGGTCAGCCTTGCAGCCCGTTTTGTGAATTGGGGTGACATTCGCCAACTTCCAATCATCTGGGACCTGCCCAGAGAGCCAGAAACATATACATAACTCATTTTAAAATAATACATTTTAGAAAAATATTCAGTCTTATAAAATTTGTGTAGGTATGCATTGCATATTTTAACCTCTTACTCTTTTGGTTTTTTTTCTTTAACTCTAGGTCTGGACTAAGAACTTCACAGTCAATACCAAAAAAGGCTAAGTCCAGCAATTTGAAGCATACAATTGAAATGTTTTTCAAATGACTGTGTAGCAACATATTCTATATGAAGTATATCATAGTGTTTTAAGACTGCAAATTAATTTAGCATTGGTGGTAGGCTGGATTCAGGTGCTTGTCACTTGGAGCCATTGCATGCCTGTGTAAAAAGTACATGACGTTTGAGGTAGAAGTCGAGGCACAACTGAGGTAGTTTTTTGTTTGGTTGTTTTTTTAAAAAATAATACTTTTTTCACTGTTGTTTCCAAGAATTAAAATGCATCATCATTTTGACTTTGTTTATATTGAACATGTGGAACTTTTACAGAGTCACAAGCAGCCTCATGAATTCTCTCTGCTATTCCAAAAACAGAACAGAGAGATTAGAGCTGCCAGTGAGAAACCCTGTAGGGCAAGCTCCCTAGAAAGCAATAATCATCAGCTAGTGTGCCAATCTGTGCTTACTGAAGGCCCTCTTCCCACACCTGTCCTTCTCTGTTGGTTCTATTGAGCTGAATTGCCTGATTTCCCCTTATGAATGCCTGTTTTCTTAGTGGACACAAAACATGGCAGTTTCAAAGGAAAAGCACAGTCAAGCTTTCATTGTTGTCACTCAAAATTACTTCAGTAAGAGTTGATGGACCAGCCCTGAAGGACTCATTGTGACTAGATAGTTTGATCCTTGGCCTTTCCAAAGAGACTGAGAACTTCAATTATCTTTGCAATTTTGAAATTGTTACTGGTCAGTAACACTAAGTTTATTCTGAGTGTAGGTCTCGTGGTGCAATTATAATACGTATTATGTGCAAATATGCAACTCTGCAGTTATTTTGTATTTTGAATAAATGATATTTTGTGAGTGCATATGTGGAAGGGGGAAGTTGTAAAGTGCAAATATTTAAAATATTCTGTTGCTTATATAGTAATAATTAAATATCAGGCAAATAATTTATGATGACAGCCTGTTTCTTATAAGTGATACAAACCATGTAAACCCCTATATGAATTATAAACTGCTTTTTAATGGCAAAATCTTATAGAAGTGGCTACTGTAGAAGCATCTGTTTTGATAATTGTATTGGAAGTACAGTGTGGTTTGCTTGTTTTGTGAAGAAAAATGTACCTAGTATGTTTTGGGTGCCCAGGCTAACTCCAGAACATGCTTTTTTGATTCCAAACTTGCTGAAATGATTTCGCCGTTTCTACCTGCTCATCTGTTTGTTTGCTGGATGCCACTGTACTCAGAGCTTTTTCATTTGAATTCATGTCAGCGCTCCCTTATCTGCTTGAGACCAATCAGCTGGACTAGTTCAGAGTGTGTAAGCTAAATTGGTTGACTTTTTCTAACTCAGGTCAGTAAGGATTCAGGGTAAGCTCTTCTGTTGACAGAGGTGGAAGCTGGAGGCTTTAGATAGGAAAGACATGAAAGCAACTGAGGGAAAAATGACTTTAGCTACCACTGCTGTTTAGAAAGTGAACACCTGTCCCTTTATTAGTTTGCATCTGTCTGATTCAATAAAGTATACAATCCAAGTATTACTTTTGTGTATGTTTTTTTAGAAAATGTATTTTTACATCTGCATTTCTTAGCAAAAAGGAAACTACTGTAAGTGCTTGAACAAATGAAGCTACTTTGGCTTAGCCTTGGATGTCATCTTAACCGTATGTTTAAAAAAAAAAAGTCATAGTTATCTGAGTGTCATGATGCTAAAGGAGTTAAAGTGGAAATAAAGCACAGTATGATTCTAAAGCTGTACATGTCTGTCTTTTCACATCTGTATAAAAAAATGCATCTTTTGGAAGGGCGATTCTGCATGTTGAAAGAAGGTACTCATTGAGGTTATTTTAATATTTTACATGTAAATTATTTACTGTAATGTGAAGTGGAAGACTTTTTGTTTTTTCTATTTTTTATTATTTCTTATACCACATTTTATATGGTTTTATCTGAAGAAAGCCTTCAGGACACAAGTATTGTCATAAACTTTTCAGAAGACTGTGCAAGCAATGTTTTTGGTTTGAGTTTTTCTCTGTATGTGTGTTTTATATAATTGACCTTAACTTAAAATCTGCTTTCACTGGCATCTGGAAATTCCTTTATAGCTATGTTTAACTTAATGTATATATTATTTCCTGTGTGTGAGCCATTCCACACTTACTATAACCACAGTTCTGAAGCACATGAATCATCTAGGTCAGCAGCTGGTGAGAATTGTTGTATGGTGTAAGTATCTCTCTTATTTGAAGTACACAAGTATACTTTATCTTGAATTCCTCTTCTAGTTATGAGCGATAGTGAAAAAAGCATGATTTTTCAGTGTTCTTCTCTCCACCACTTTTGAAGAAGGGAATGCAGACCACATGTGCATGACCACAACAAAACCCCAAACATTTATCTGTAGAGGGAGGCTTGAAGTAAGGGGGACAGCCATAGAAATGCCCATCTAAGAACAAGACTTGCTTGAGGTTATCTTGTAAATCCTCAGTACCCCAAAATTTAAGAAGGAGAATAACATTTTTCTACTGAACGTTTACTGCTATCTATAGTAGTATCTTTATTTACTTTTGAATCTTGAAATATCTTGCCTACAGAATGTCTAACAATTGTTGGATATCACAGTGATCAATTCTGTTTCAGTTGTCTGGCCTTGATGTCTCAAAATCTTTATTTCTAGAAACCTCCCTATTGGGAATATATAAATTCTTTGGCTTGTGCCAGTTTGTTCTCAGAGTTGCTGAAGTTCCATTTTGAAGTGTCAGTAATGGGCAGGAACATCAGCAGGACAGAGTTTGGGCCTGAATTACTCTGCCTGTAGCATGGTCCATGTTGGAATTACTTTTGGGATGATTTATCACATCCGTCTCTCTCTTTCACATTTTAGTATGGAGATCCAAGCAGAAGGTTTGCACTGTTATGAATCCTACTGTCTTGAACTGAGCCTAGGGAGGAGCCTGCAGGTGCCTGAGTCTGTTGGCCGGCTGGTGATCTGGGATCTCTGCCATGTCTTTTCTGATTGCCTTTTGTATACAGGAGCACCTGCTGAGACTGGACCTTTCCATTTTATTGTTCTTGTTACTACTCGTAAGCAAAGGCAAGTAGTAACAGCTAGTTGTAAACCTAATGGATGAGGAGAGGAGCAAGGGTAACTGTTAAGGTGCTGCAGTTGCACAAGCTAGCAATTCATGCACCATGGAATTCAGAATCCTGAGTAGTTTCATACTTTCAGTTGAAGTACAAAGCTTAATTCTCATTACTTTGACTTTATCTTCATCTCTCTCCTTCTTTTACAGGACATAATTTTTGCTTGTTTCTCTTTCTTCTTTATGCACTATTCAGCATGCTTTTTGTCCTGCCTTTTTTTCTTTATATTGGTTCTGCTTGGTTATTTATTTATTAATGCTGTTATGTAGTATAAATACTAAAAAAATGCTTTGAGTTTCTAGCAGGGAGAGAGATTTGTGAAGGCAACTGAGGAAGATGATCCAGTACTCCCTTGCTCTGCATTTTGTTTGGCATTCTACTTACTGGGGCGACTTTGAAAGAGTCAGGATTGTGGGAAGTGGTTAAAGAATGTGGCCAGCTTACTATTTGCAAAACATGAACATGTGAAATGTAATTGTATGTGACAGTTAAGAGACCAGGGATATGATGCAAAGTAGTATTGTGTGATTGTCATTAGAACTGAAAGCTAACAGCTTTTTAGAACACGAATATAGGGAGGTTGTCAGAGGGTGTAGGGAGGCGACAGGGAGAGCTAAGGCCTCCTTAGAACTTAAGCTGGCAAGAGAGGTCAAGGATAACAAGAAGAGATTTTTCAAGTATGTTGGAAGCAAAAGGAAGTCTAGAGGTAGTGTGGGCCCTATGAGGAATGAAATGCCTGCGCTGGTGACTGAGGATACAGAGAAGGTG
>VWZO01001353.1:18201-30263 GCA_013396975.1 Bucco capensis
GAACTTCATGGCATTGGCCTTGGCCCAGCCATCCAGCCTATTCAGATCCCTTGAAGAGCTTCAAGAGATGTCCAGGCCCTGGCTCCTCACTCAGAGCTGCAGGGGAAGACTGGAGAGCTTGTATAGGATGAGCAAGTATTGAGTTGGGAAGGTTAGAAGAGAACTCCAGGGTCACTGAGTTCAACCACTGCCCCAACCCAATCAAGGTCACCACTAAACCATGTCCCTCAGCACCACATCTCTAGGGCTTCCCAACTCCTCCAGGGATGGAGACTCCATCCCTGCCCTGGGTAGACTCTTCCAGGCCTGAACAAGCCTTGCCATGAAGAAATTGTTCATAATGTCCAACCTGAACCTCTCCTGGTGCAACTTGAGGCTGTTTCCTCTTCTCCTAGCACTTGTTCCTTGGCAGCAGAGCCCAAGCCCCAGCTGGCTCCAAGCTCCTCTCAGCACAGAGCCACAAGCTCTCCCTCTTCTCCAGCCTCAGCAAGCCCAGTGCCCTCAGCTGCTCCTCAGCACACTTGTGCTTTCCAGTGCCCTAGGTTGCCTTGCAGCCACCATTCCCATCATGGAAACATTGAGATTGGAAAAGACCTCTAGGATCATCAAGCCCATTAAACCATGCCACATCTACATGGCTTTTCACAGCTCTACATCCCATCCCCCTTGGCCTTTTCCTTGCCTTCTCCACTCAACCCACCCAGGAGGAGAGTAAACCAAACTCTGTGTCCAGCAGCCCTAGCTTTGCTCCTGAAGCAGGGATCCCATGGGGAATGACTCCCAACCTCCCACCTTGGGATGTCCCCACCTAGGTGGCACCAACCAGTGGAAGTAGAGCCCCAAGCTTCTTTGAGGAGGGAAGAAACGAGTGTCAAGGAAGTGGAGCTGGTTGTAGTACTCCAGCAGCAGCTCCAGCCCAGCTTGGTTGCGGCTTGGCGTGCGCATGGCCTGCAGGGACACCAGAGGAGACAAGGATGGGGACAAGGAGCATCCAATCATCCTTATGGCTACAGGAGACCTTGGAGAGCATCAAAGCCAACCTTTGAGCCACCACAGCCAACCCCACCACTAAAGCATGGCCCTCAGCTTCATAGCTTCTCAAGCTCTCTAGGGATGGAGACTCCATCCCTGCCCTGGGTAAACTCTTCCAGGCATTGACAATGCTGTCCAGGAACGAATTGTTCCTCATATCCAACCTAAACCTCCTCTGGCACAACTGGAGGTCATTTCCTCTTCTCCTAGCACTTGTTCCTTGGGAGCCCAAGCCCCAGCTGGCTCCAAGCTCCTCTCAGCACAGAGCCACAAGCTCTCCCCTGAGCCTCCTCTTCTCCATGCTAACCAACCCCAGTGCCCTCAGCTGCTCCTCAGCAGCTCCAGAGCCTTCCCCAGCTTCCTTGCTCTTCTCTGGCCACACTCCAGCAGCTCCATGTCCTTCTGGGAGAGAGTGAGGAGCCCAAAGCTGAGCTCAGCATCCCAGCTGTGGCCTCCCCAGCAGGACAATCCCTGCCCTAGTCCTGCTGAGCCAAGGCAGGATGCTGGTGGCATCAAGCCCAACAAGCCAGCACATCCACACTCACTCTCCAACTTGAGGTTGTTTCCTCATGTCCTCTCAAGAGAAGGGAAAAACAGGGAGGAAAGGTTGGATTTATGGAGCTCCAGCCCACCTGAGTTAGTAGATCAACAGGATCAGATCAGTAGGAGGACTAAGTCAACAGAGATTAAGAAGCTGTGGAGCAGCAGCTCCCCTGGCATGGGATGAGCTGTGGGCAAGGGCAAGGTGCTGGAGTCAGCAGCCTTGGAGAAGGTTGTGCCAGGAGAGGTTTAAGTTGGATGTTAGGAGAAATTGCTTCCCTAGAAGAGTTGTCAAGGCCTGCAAGAAGCTGCCCAGGGAGCCACGTTGATGGCAACACTTGCTGGAAGCTTCTCCCAGCTTCTGGCTTGGCAGAGCTCCTCTCCCTCAGCTTGAAGAGCAGGAGGAGACCCTTCCCCAGGCCTTGAGCAAGCCTCTTTCTTTCCACTCTCCCACAACAAAGCTTCACAGCAAGGTGGAAGCTGGTCCTTCAGTGAATTGTTTGGATCTCTTCTTCTCCAAGCAGCAGCTGGAGAGAGACACAGAAGCTGCTGGACCTTGCTGGGAGTGAACTAATATTCCTAAGTTCCCTCATGGGAACTTGTCAAGCTCTTCAGATCTGGGGAAAGCAAACACCTCCTGAATGCTCTGTAGGATCTAGCAACCTCTAACTCCAAGCTGAGCATCTCCAGAGTGGGAAGCTCACCCCTTGAATCACCAAAGGGATAAGGAGAGCCATGGAGCTAAGTGTGGCACCTGCAAGGAGAGCTCCTGGATGAGCCTTTGCAGCTCACAGGGACACCAACCTGCCTCAGCTCCATCAATTCCTTGATCTCCTTCTCAAACAAAACTCCTTCCTCTCCATAGTGCTCACTGATGAAGTCCTGGATGGGGAAAGAAGAGAAGAGAAAGTCTTAAGTTGTCCTTCTAAACACAGTTGCATCACTCAAAGAGTGATTTAGGCCAACTCGAGAGCTACAACTTGCCAGCTCTCTCCCCAAGCAAACCTGCACCAGGGCAAATCATCTCCTCCTCTGCCAGCTCCTTGCTCTCCAGACTTTCAGTTACCACTTTCTCATGTTTTTAAGCCCAGAAGCTCGCCATAAAACTTCCTTTTCTTCCCAGCAGCATCTCCTCTAGAGCACCCAACCTCACCTGAAGCATGCCCATCCCTCTCCATCATCTTCAGCATGATGCTCACCTTCAGGGGTGCCAGCAAATCCAGCTCCTTGGTCTCCTTCAGGCCCAAAGGGATCATGGGGACACTGATGGACTCACTAGAAGAAGACAAGAAGGACATGGAGGTACTGGAGTGTGTCCAGAGAAGGGTAAGGAAGCTGGGGAAGGGTCTGGCTCTGTGCTGAGAGGAGCTTGGAGCCAGCTGGGGCTTGGGCTCTGCTGCCAAGGAACAAGGCATGGGAGAAGAGGAAACAACCTCCAGTTGCCCCAGGGCAGCTTCAGCTTGGCCAGGAGGAAGAATTTGTTGGTGGCAAAGGTTGTTGAGGCCTGGAAGATGCTGCCCAGGGGCAGGGATGGAGGGGTTGGGAAGCCCTGGAGCTGTGGAGCTGAGGAACATGGCTTAGTGTCAAAGAACCAACCCTGGGCAGCAAGGCAAGGAGGTTCCCCCCAATCTTTTCATCTCTTCCTCCTGAATAAAGAGCTTCAAGAGCTCTAATTACTGCAGCAAAGTGCTTATTGTTGGCTCCTTAATGAGATTTCCTCTCTACTCCAAAGCTTGGAGCAAACAAAGGAGCTTTTGTTGGGCTTGGGTAAGGCTTTTTGGGGTTGCTGCTACTGCTTTCCTGTTAAAGCAGGGCAGAGAGAGAAGAAGCAAGTTGGGAATGGAGAACATCCCTGGATAGGGGAGAACTTGGGAAGGATGTAGAGAAGAGGAATTAACAGCCAGGATTAGATGAGGGAACTGGGGGTGGTTAGGCTGGAGAAGAGGATGCTCAGGGAAAACCTGGCTCTGTCCTGAGAGGAGTTTGGAGCCAGGTGGAGCTTGGTTTGCCAAGAAAGAAGTGGAAGTGGCTTCAAGTTGCCCCATGGAAGGTTTAGGTTGGCCATCAGGAACAATTTCTTCCCTTAAAGGGTTGTTAAGTCTTGGCCCAGGCTGCCCAGGGCTGTGCTGGAGTCATCATCCCTAGAAGGGTTGAAGAAACATCTAGCTGTGGTCCTTAGGGCCATGGGTTAGTGATAGGTAAAGAGTTGGACTTGATGAGCTTAGAGATCTCTTCCAACCTTCCTGAATCTCTGCTGGAGGTGAAGGTTGTTTCTCACCTCCTCCTCCTGCTTTGGGAGAACACTGATGGCCAAAAGATGCACTATCCATCCCCAAACATCTCAGTAGGAAAACTTAGACACTCCTTGAAGCTCTAGAAATCAAACCCTGATGTTCCAAGGATGAAAAACCACCTAAAGCAAACCTGTTTCCAACCAAGTTAGCTCAGGCCCATGTCCTCCCCTTAGTCTCCAGGCACCAGCTCAGGATCTTTAGCAGAAGGTGCAAGGCTGAGCAGAGCAGGGAGGGAGAACAATGTGTGCTACCTGTCATTCTGGTAGATGTCCATGCTGCTGTTGAGCTCCTCCAGCTCCTCCTTCAGCAGCTGCAGGTTGGAGTTGACATAGCTGAGCTCCAGGGCAACTGTCTCCTTGACCTTGTGGTTGCTGGTGGCCCTGTAAGACAACATTGTGAGGATCCAAAGCTCCCTCAACTCCTCAGTGGCCTGGGTGATCTGGAAGTGATCCAGAGGTGGAGGAGATTCCATGGGCATCCCTCTCAAGCTTCTCTTGATCTCTACATGATCATCCCATGACTTGGCTTGGAAAGGACCTTTCATGGTCATCCCTCTCAAGCTTCTCTTGATCTCTACATGATCATCCCATGACTTGGCTTGGAAAGGACCTTTCATGGTCATCCCTCTCAAGCTTCTCTTGATCTCTACATGATCATCCTATGGCTTAGCTTGGAAAGGACCTTTCATGGTCATCTAGTCCAAGCTCTTCCTGCAGGCAGAAGGGATATCTGCAACTAGAACAGCTTGCTCAGAGCCTCAAGGTGCAACTTGACCTGGAAAGGGATATCTCCCACCTCTCTGGGGCAAGCTGGGCCAGGCTCTCACCATCTTCATGCTAGAGAAAGAAAGTATTTTTGGCTCTAGCTGAAGGATGTCTGAATGGAAGCAACCAAGGAGACCTTTGGCATCTCCTTCTGCATCACTGGAAGAAGGATGCTAGCTACAAAGAAAAAAAACCCATTTCAAAGGCAACCTTGCTCTCTAGAAGCTGGAGGGAAAGAGATGCCCAAGGGTTGGACTTGCTGATCTTAGAGGTCTCTTGCATCCTTCATGCTTCTGTGGGGTTTCTCCTGGAGCTTGCTGGGATTTTAGCAGCAGCAGCCAGAGTTCCTTTCAAGCTCTGGGTTGCTTCTCTCCCCCTGGCTTCCCTTCAGAGAAAATAAGGAGCTTATCAGCAAGCCTGGGAGCAGGCAGCTGAACTCCAGCCTTGCTGTTTACTTCTCCTGAGGTGCAGGGCTGAGGAAGGAGAAGGCAGAGGCAAGCTGAGCACAGGAGGTTTGCTTTCCACCCCAAGTTTTCCTCCTCAAACCCAAGCACAAAGCATTTTTGCTTGGATGTGGGGGAGCTCCTGGAACTGCCTTGGTCTGGATGTTTCTGCTTTCCCTAGACCCAACAGGGTGAAAGAGTTGGGGTTGGAGACTTCTGGTGACCTTCAAGAGGTCCTACAAGAAAGATGGAGACAAGAGGGGATGGTTTTGAACTAAAACAGGGAGATTTAGACTAGATCTAAGGAGGAAGTTGGTTAGATGACAGCATCTACCAACTATGTGGGCAGCATCTTCCAGGCCTGAACTCTTGCCACCAACAAATTCTTCCTCCTGGCCAAGCTGAAGCTGCCCTGGGGCAACTGGAGGCTGTTTCCTCTTCTCCCATCTCTTGTTCCTTGGCAGCAGAGCCCAAGCCCCAGCTGGCTCCAAGCTCCTCTCAGCACAGAGCCACAAGCTCTCCCCTGAGCCTCCTCTTCTCCATGCTAACCAACCCCAGTGCCCTCAGCTGCTCCTCAGCAGCTCCAGAGCCTTCCCCAGCTTCCTTGCCCTGCTCTGGCCACACTCCAGCAGCTCCATGTCCTTGTGGGAGGGAGTGAGGAGCCCAGAGCTGAGCTCACAGAGCCTGGATGTCTCCACCAACATCCTTAGTGAAGTTCTCACCTCTTTGCTCAGCTAACACCAAACAAAGTCTTAGCTCTCTGCTTCCTTCTTTTCATCCCAGCATCTGAACAAGAAAGGAAAAGCTCTTACCCTGCCTCTGCTCCTGTATTTACCTAGCAAACAAACCTCCTGCAAGCTCCTGAGCAACCACCACCTGCACTTCTTGGGCTTTTTTTTTTTCCTCTCTAGTTTCTCCTTCTGCTCAGCTGGAAGCTCCTGGCTTGCAGTGTGTGCCTGTTGCTCCTAGCCCTGGGCACCCCTGAGCAGAGTGTGGCCCCAGCCTCTTGCCCCCTGCCCCCTTCAGCTCTTGCTCAGCACTCAGCAGCTCCCCTCTGCCTCTGCTCTGCTCCAGCCTCAGCATTCCCAGGCCTCTCAGCCTTTCCTCCTCCTGCCACAGCTGCTCCAGTGCCCTCAGCATCTCCCTGGATCTCTGCAGCACTTCCTTGGCTCTCTGGAGCCAGGAGTGCAGAGGAAAGGAGAGGAGAAGCTCCCTTATCCTGCTGCTCCCACTCTTCTCCATGCACCCCAGGATGCCATTGCCCTGCTTGGCCCTGAGGGCACATTGCTGCCTCCTGGGGACCTTGTTCCCCAGCAGCATTCCCAGCTCCTTCTCCATGGAGCTGCTTCCCAGCAGCTAACCCCTAAGCTCTCCTGCTCCAGGAGCTTCTCCCTGCCCAGGGCAGGACTCTCCCCTTGCCCTGCTTGCCCTTGCTGAGCTTCCTCTGCCCAGCTCTCCCTGGCTGCCAGCACAGCCTGAGGGGAGTCACCCCCTCCTCCCAGTGCTGGATCAGCAGGAAACTTGCTGAGAGGCCACTCCATCCCTTCAGCCAGGTCAGTGAGGAAGATGCTGAAGCCAATCCTGACTCCTGGGAAATCCCACAAGCTCCAGGCCAGAAGCTCCTCAGCTGCCAATTGGACTTGGGAGGAGGAGGAAAAGGCAGGAGGAGAAGCAGCAGCTAGCACCAAAAGGACCACTCCAAAACCAAACTGATGCAACCAAACCAGAAGAGCTCCAAGCAGGGCATTTCCTAGGCTAAGGAATGAAGATGTGTTTGGCCTCACATAGATTTCTCCTCCTCCTCCTCCTCCCTCCCCTGCATGGCACTCTTGAGTCCCAGCAGCACATTCCTGCTGAGCCAGCACATTTTCCCCTCCCCTCCTTCTCCTCTTAGCATCAAGAGGGAGTCCTGGGAAGCTGCAATTTGGCCTCTTGTCTGTTTAGATTTGCTTTAATGAATTCATTAGATGAGGCCCAGCAAGCTGGATGAAGCAGCAGGGGGATGAGGCTTGTCACCTCTCCTCCTTTTCTTCCAGGTGCCACTGATGGATTCCTTCTGCTTGGAGAAGACCTCGGAGATCATCAGCAAGTCCAACCATCAATCTGTCACCCCCATGGGCTACTAAACCATGTCACCAAGGGCCACATCTCCATGGCTTTGGAACATGAGCTCAGTCAAGTTTGGCATGGAAAAGTCAGGTGGAAGTTGGGCTCTTCTCCCAAGGAAGAAGCAACAGGACAAGAGGAAATGGTCTCAAGTTGCACATCAGGGACAATTTAGCCCAGGACAGTGATGGAGTCACCATCCCTGGAGAGCTTGAAAAGCTGTGGTGCTGAGGGTGATGGTTTAGTGGTGATGGTTCATGGTTGGACCAAGGAGGTTTAAAGGTCTTCTCCAACCTAACCAATTCTCTGATCTCTTCACCCTCTGCTTTCTCTTTCTCTTCCTCCTCCAGGACCTTAAAACCAAGGAGGTTTCCTTCTCAGCTACCTCCTAGCCATCAGGACCATGGTAGTTAATAGTTGGTCTTGATGATCTTAGAGGTCTCTTCCAACCTTCATGATTCTGGGACCATACTTCCACCCCCTTAGCCCAATCCCTGAGCCTGAGAGATGCTCCAGGACTCACCTGAAGAGGTTCTCTGCCCCTGCTCTCATCCTCATCTCCTTGTTGATCTGTTGGTTGATCCTTGCCCTCCGATGCTGGAGCTTACTCCTTTGGGTCTGGGCCAAGGGGTCACAACCCTGCTGAGAAAGAGAAGCAAGGTCTCACCAAAAACCACCTCAATTCATCATTTAGGGGATGAAAAATAGACTTTTCCAGAGCCTGGAAATCAGGTTGGTTAGCTACCATCACCTCTTGACCTGATCTTCCATGACAAAGTGACCTGATAGAGGATGAGGGAAAGCTTGGAGATGTTGGCCACTTAAGACTTCACTCCAAACACTTGTCTCCTCCAGCAATTCTCCTGGAGAAACAACCTGCTCCTGGCCCAGAGAGGAGTGGAGAATGGAGTTAAAGGGATGGCAACTAGGATTATGATGCAAACCACAAGATACTTTGAGTCAAGCCAGCACAGGACAAGTGTCCAAGTGACCCAGGTGGTGGCATAGAGAACAGACCCAAAGGCAGAGAACCAGCAGGCTCCAAAACTTCTCCCTTGGAAGAGATGAGCAAGACTTTCCTTCTCCTTCCATCACTAGAAGATCAGCAGTAGGTCACCACCAACATTTGGATGCTCCTGAAGCATTTCTTCTGCTAGAAAAAGGTCCCTGTGAGGAATTTAATCTCCTGAAGCACTCTGGCTGCAAGCTGGTTGAGTGTTTGGTTCTTTTTCCTGCTGTGGGACACCTGAGCACCTAAAACCTCTAAACCCTTTGATTGAGACTCTGGTTACATCACAGAGCCTTGGATTAAGGTTTTACACTTCCCCCACCAAAGTGCTGGTGGCTAATGCACTCAGCAAGAGGAAAAAAAATCAACCAAGGGAGGGGAAAAAAAACCATTCCAATACAATAAAATATCCAAATCCATCTTTTTTTAACAGCCAGGCCTTGGATTTGAGGAGCTCTGGGAAGCTTGAGGAGATATCATGAGAGCTTGGGGCTAGGTGGCAGCAGGAAACAGATGTGTTCAGGCTGATTTTAGGATGGACAAGAGGTTGTCCAGCTTTGGAAAAGCTTGGCCAAGGAAGTGGTGGTGGAATCATCATCTCCTAGAGGGCTTGAGGAGATGCTGTGGTGTTGAGGGACATGGTTTAGTGGTGGGTTAAGGGTTGGAGAAGCTTAAAGGTCTTTTCCAACCTTCAGAAAAATCATCATCTCAGCAGAATTGGAGATGTTCTGGAAGGGAGCAAACATCTAGTGACCACAAACACAAGCTCTGCTGCTGTCAGGGTGGGAAAAGCTGCAAGTTCTCCTCCTGAAGGGGAAGTCTAATCATGTGAGGCCTTAATTAAAAGACAAATAATCATGTTATGACAGGTGCTGGATATCCTCTGCCAGCTCTTCCTCCTCCCCCAAAGCTCTGCAATCTTTTCCTCTGTTATTCTTCTCAGTGCTACCAAAAGTGAGAGGTCTAACCTTCATGATCATGTCCAAGCATCATCATGGAGACAAAGCTCAAGCCCTTCCATGGTTCAAGAGAATTGGAAAGGACCTCTGGAGATCCTCTAGGCCAATCTCACTGCTCCAGCTGGGCTTGGAATCTCTCTCCACACCAGGAGACTCCCCAAACTCTCTGAGCAGCCAGGGCTCTGCATCCTCACCCCAAACAAGTTGAGATGAAACCTCCTGGCTTCCACTTTGTGCTCCTTGCTCCTTGGCCTGGCCCAGACTGAGTTGGAGGAGAAAAACAGAAGTCCTGCAGCTCTTCCCTTACAAGCAGCACCAGGTTCCAAGTCAAGGAAACCAAGCTCAAGTGACTCCAAGTCAGATTGGAGCCTTGAGGTTGCAAACTCAACCCTCACTCAGCAAGGGGAAAGAACACCAACCCCATGAGCTCTACCACCTAGCTTCTCTCTGTTAAAGAACAAAGCTTGAGGAACTCTATACTTGGAAGAGGAGATCACCTTCCAGCTTTAGGAAGCCAATCCCTAGGGGACAGACAAACTCCAGCAGCTCCAAACCTTCCTTGCTTTCAAAGCCCTGTCCTTTTGAAAGCTTCCTTGATGCCCTCAACCCTTCTTGATGCCCAAGAGAGCTTGCTGGCACCCTGAGGACAAGCCTGGTTGGTTACTAATTAAATAGCTGACGTCAGTGGAGCTCTCAGCTCCCAACTTCTCATGGGTAGTTCCCAAGGGAGAAGTGTGCCAAGGAGTAACACCCTTCAACACTGAAGGAAACACTTGGTTGGACCATCTTCCTACAGCTAGGAAGGAGGAGAAGTCCAAGGAGGGGAGACATGGGGTTAAAAGAAGTCCCTGGGAAGCTTGCAGATGGAGCCAGCAGCAGCAGATGGGATAGAGTGGAGTTTAGATGATGAGCTAGTTGTGTTCTGACCTCCCATCACCCAGCAAATCCTTCCCCTGCCACCCTCAGCATGGTTTGATGGCCAGGATGGACCTCTACTCCCACCCCACAGAGCAGAGAGAGAGAGAGATGCACAACACATCAGTTGGATGCTTTGGGTCATCTCCACCCAAGCCAGGACATCCCAGCAGCACTGGGGCTCACCTTCCTGGTGCTGCTGTTGCTCTTCAGGGCTTGCAGGAGGACAAGGCCACCACTGTCCTTGTCTTCTGCTCCATCACCATCTGGGCTCTCCTCCTCAGGGGGCATCATCATCATCATCATCATCTCCAGGGGTGCAGCATCCACCAGACTGACAGGGGTTGGGGGGGTGGGGGGTGGTGGGGACACACACCTGACCTTCTGGGCTGGCTCTAGGGCTTGGTGCCTTGGCCTTGGGCTACTCAGGTTCTTCTATCCCACAGCCCAGGGGTGGAGGTCACCTGGGTGGGGGCTCAAACCCCCCTAGCTCCTGCTCACTGATGCTCCTAACATCTGGATCCCCTTGGAGAACTACCCCAGGTGGGGGTAAATACCTACAGACCCCCCCCCCCCCCTTAGAACTACCCCAGATGGGGAGGGATAAACCTAGACACCCCCTCCCCCCCAAAAGAACTACCCCAGGTGGGGGCAAACCCCTATAGAACCACCCCAAGTAGGGGCAAACCCTTACAGACCACCCTTAGAACTAACCCAGGTGGGGGTAAACCCCTTCAAACCCCCCTTAGAACTACCCCAGATGGGGGCAAATACCTACAACCCCTCCCTTAGAACTACCCCAGGTGGGGAGGGGCAAACTTAGACCCCTAAAAGAACTACCCCAGGTGGGGCAAATACCTATAGAACTCCCTTAAAACTACCCCAGACAGGGGCAAACACCTATAGACCCCCTTAATCTACCCAAGAGAGGGGCAAACACCTATAGACCCCCTTAATCTACCCAAGAGAGGGGCAAACACCTATAGACCCCCTTAAAACTACCCCAGAGAGGGGCAAACCCCTACAGAATCCCCTTAGAACTACCCCAGATGGGGAGGGATAAACCCAGACCCCCTTAGAACTACGCTAGCTGGGGGCAAACCTCTCCCGTTAGAACTACCCCAGATGGGGAGGGGGAGCGGAGGGCGAACCCCCCCAAAGGGCCCTCCAGAGCTGCCCCAAGCGGGGTAGGAGGGCGAGGGGCAATCCCTAAGGCCCTCGAAGCCCCCTCCCCAAGGGAACCCAAGCCCCCAGAGCCCGCTCACCCCTGGGTGGGCGCTGCCGGCCGGGAACGAGCGAACGAGCGAGTAAGCAGCGGCGGCGGAGGCGCGCATAAAGGAGGGTTGAGTAAGGGGCGGGGCGAAGCGAGGTAGTGACCAATGGCAGAACGGGATAGAGGTGATTGGCAGCGTCGTTGCCCAATGGAAGAGGGAGAATGGGCAAAGCCGGGGGAGGAGAAGGGAAGGAGGGGCGAGAAGGGGAAGGGAATAGAGGGGAATGGGAGGGGAATGGGGAGGGGAATGGGAAAGGGGGAGGATGTTGCCCGTGGCAACGGTGGGAATTAGAACGCCGGTGACGTCACGAGAGGGGCGGGGCCACTCAGCAGACATCCCTATCCCCACCCCCACTCCGCATCTGGGTGCTTCTCCATCCCCCTCCCCGCCAGCCACATCTGGATGAAACAATCCAACGATGTCTCAGCCACGTCTAGGTGCTCCCCAAGCAACCCTCCAGGACACATCTGGATGGCTTCACCTCCAGCTAGATCCTCTTCCCCTCCAGGACACATCTGGATGCTTTCACCTCCAACTAGACCTCCTTCCCCTCCAGAACACACCTGGATGGCCCCAACTAGACCTCCTCCCTCTCTCTTTTGGCCACATCTGGATGAACCCACCTCCAACTAGACCCTCTCCCCTCCAGGTCACATCTGGATGGCTTCACCTCCAACTAGACCCTTTCCCCCTCCCTGCCACCTCTGGGTTACCCCCACCCCTAAC
>VWZO01001353.1:30344-51990 GCA_013396975.1 Bucco capensis
CTCGCCTCCCTCCCGATCCCCCTCCCCCTCCAGGCCACATCTGGATGCCCTCACCTCCAACTAGACCTCCTTCCCCTCCAGAACACACCTGGATGGCCCCAACTAGACCTCCTCCCTCTCTCTTTTGGCCACATCTGGATGAACCCACCTCCAACTAGACCCTCTCCTCTCCAGGTCACATCTGGATGGCTTCACCTTCAACTAGACTCTCTCCCCCCCTCTGGTCACATCTGGATGATCCCACCTCTAACTAGACTTCTCCCTCTCCAGGACACATCTGGATGATCCCAACTCCAACTAGACCTCCTCGTTCCCCCCTCTGGCCACATCTGGATGGCTTCACCTCTAACTAGACATCTCCCCCTCCAGGACACATCTGGACAGCTTCAACTCCAACTAGACCCATTCCCCCTTCTGGCCACATCTGGATGACCCCAATTCCAACTAGACCTCCTCCCGTTCCAGGACACATCTGGATGGCTTCACCTCCAACTAGACCCCTTGCTCCTTCTGGCCACATCTGGATAGCTTCACCTCCAACTAGATCCTCTACCCTCTTCTGGCCACATCTGGATGACCCCAACTCCAACTAGACCTCCTCCCTCTCTCTTTTGGCCACATCTGGATGAACCCACCTCCAACTAGACCCTCTCCTCTCCAGGTCACATCTGGATGGCTTCACCTTCAACTAGACTCTCTCCCCCCCTCTGGTCACATCTGGATGATCCCACCTCTAACTAGACTTCTCCCTCTCCAGGACACATCTGGATGACCCCAACTCCAACTAGACCCATTCCCCCTTCTGGCCACATCTGGATGACCCCAATTCCAACTAGACCTCCTCCCGTTCCAGGACACATCTGGATGGCTTCACCTCTAACTAGACATCTCCCCCTCCAGGACACATCTGGACAGCTTCAACTCCAACTAGACCCATTCCCCCTTCTGGCCACATCTGGATGACCTCACCTCCAACTAGACCCTCTCCCCCTCCAGGACACATCTGGATGACCCCAACTCCAACTAGACCCATTCCCTCTTCTGGCCACATCTGGATGACTTCACCTCTAACTAGACTCCTCCCCCTCCAGGTCACATCTGGATGAACTCCTCTCCAACCAGACTCCCCCCACAGCTACCACATCCAGCTGCTCCTCTCCTCTGCTTGGAAGAAGCTTGGAAGAAACCTTCAGCAAGCATCAGGGCTGAGTGAATCCAGATGGGACCTAGGGTGAAAAGAGAATAAGAAAAGCAAACGTCTGCTGGTCCTCAGCTTGGTGAGAAGGTAGCTAAGAGCCAACAAGCCCCAGCATGATGTTGTCCTCTTCTGCTCCCTGCCCTGGAGCCAACTCCCATTCCTCCACAACTTTTACTCATCCAGCAAGAAAGGTGGCTTGGGATGTCTTGGCTCCTGCTAGTGGATCAGGGATCAAAGAGGTTTTCCTGGAGCCAGCCCTACCTCCAAGGGTTTCCTCTCTCCCAACCACAAACCAGCTGGCATTTTCCCAAGAGAACTGATGGCCCCACTACTTATCCTGCTCAGGGATGTCCCCATGGGACAAGGCCTTCTTCTTGGATCTCTAGAGCATCATTGGCTTGGAAAGGACTTTCAGAGGTCATCTAGACCAAAGCCCTGAAGTCAACAAGGACATCTGCAGCTTGCTCAGAGCACCAAGGTCCAAGCTGAGCTGGAATGGGCAACTTGGGCCAGGCTCTCACCATCCTCAGAGTGGCAAACTCCTTGAGATCTAGTGTCCACCTCACTCTTTGACTTCCAAATCATCACCTTTTGGTCCTCTCCCAGCAGGACAAGCTAAGAACATCCTCCTCCACTTTCTCCTAGGTCCCTTTAAGGCCACCAGAAAGGTCTCCTTGAAACCTTCCACTCTCCAGGCTCAACAACCTCAAAGTGTCAACAGCACAGAGCTTCCAGCTCCTCACATCATTGCTGTGTCCTCCTCTGGATCTGCTCCAGCAGCTCCATGTCCTTCTTGTGCTGTTTCCCTCATGCTGTAGAAGTTCTCCCATCACTCCTGGACATTCCTGGTTTGGAAGCTCAGCTGCCATGAGGTTCTTGATGGGAACAGGGCCAGGTGAAAGCAATAGACTCAAGTGCATCAAGAGGGCTGGAGAAGGAGGGGATAGGCTCCAGCAAGCAGCATCTTGCAGGATCTGACCTCTCCACCCAAAGCTTTGCTTTGAAGACCTCTCCAACTCCAACCATGGAGCTCAGATGGGTAAGAAGCACCTGAGATAAGTTGAGGGTTAAGGAGGAATTTCATCCTCTCATTGCAGGAGAGCTATCTCCTGGAGAAGAGCTCTTCAGCCTCACCTGAGCCATGATAAACCTTTGCAGGTCTCCTTGCCAAGGAGATGTTAGCTTGAGGAGCTTTGGGGGGAGGTTAAAACTTCCTTTCCCACGACTAGGAAGCTCCAAGGAGGGTGGAGGGAGGCTTGTGGGCATTGCTGGGCAAGAGGAGAGGTTTTCTCCACTCCTGGTGGCTTTGAGGGAGTTTCTCACCTTGTGCTGGCTGAGGGTGAGCCCACTAGCAGCTACAAGTGAGCCTGGCTTGGGGAAGGTTGGGAAAAGAGGGAAGGTTTTCCATGGGTTTGCTACTCTTGTAAGATATCTTCCTGGTGTTTTGGGGTTTTCCTCCTTGAGAAGTCCTCACTCTTTTTTCTCTTCCCTGGGGGGAAGCTCCATCATGGATGAGGAGCACCTGGGTGTAGTTGGAAGGTTGAGGCTGGATTTCTGGGCTCCTCTGAAGCTTTGAGTTTTTAGGGGCAGGAGAAGGATTGGAGATGTGGGGAAGCTCTGGTGAGGAGGAGAGGAGATAGCTAGGTGCTGGGAGCTCCTCTTTGGTTGTGCTCTGCTTTGTTGGGGTGGCTTTTGGGACTCTAACCAGGACCTAGCTGCCTACCCTGAGCTCTTCTTAGGGTGCAAATCCCCTTCCATCATCTCTCCATCCACCTCCCTGAAGCTAGGAGCTCCTAACAATTTGGAGCAGATTTCCATCATCCCTAACCATGCTCAAGTCTTCTCCAGCTGGCTCCTTGTTGAAGTTGAGCTCAAGCCTGTGAGCATCTGCAAGCTTTCAGGGTTGAGCTGTGGACTCAGCATCTCTTGGGCTTTTCTCCATCTTCTTGCAGGGCTCATCCTTAGGGATGTTGCCTTAAGCCTTTGGAAGAGCTGCTGGGTGACAGAGCCATGGAAGTCTCCAGGGTGAAGAAAAGCAGCAGCAGGTGGGTTCTCAGAGGCATTGAGATGCTTCTCAATCCTAAAGTGGTCAAGAGGGATGTTGCTCCAAGTTTCTTTCTTGGCATCCTTATTTTTTTGGTGCTGCTGGCCATAAGCAGGAGCTTGGGTGGCTTCATCCCATGGCTTCTTTCCATCACCAAGAGCTTGGCCTTAGTGAGCTGAGCTTGGCTCTTACTTCCCAGGAAGAGAAAGAATGAGTGGAGGAAGGGGCAGGAGATGCCAAAAGCATCCAGGAGAAAGGCTGGGAAGAAGGAGCTAGAGGAAACCCAATGCCTGCTGGAGGTATCAGCTAAGCTTCTTGGCCCTTGTGACTGTCCCTTGTGTTTTGTGGGACATCAAAGCCACTCCATAGGCTTCCTTCTCTCTCTATCCTGATGTGCAGCTCCCTTTGGTGAAAGGGAAGAAGAAGAAAGCACCCAAAATCAAGGAGAAACCAGTGCAGGAGAACATCATCAGCAGGTAACAGCACTCTGGCTGGCTGCTGGCAGCCAGGGAGGAGAGGACATGGCTGGAGCTCATCCTAGAGCCATGCACATCCAACACTCCTTGTATTCCATCTCTCTTTCTGTCTTCTTCTTGGCCAAGAAGCTCCCTGAAGCAAGAGGCTGCAGAAGGGCAAGGTCACAAGTCAAGGATGCAGGATGGGATCCAAGCAGAGCAGGAGAGACCTGCAGCTGGTTTGGTAAGTGATGGGCTCGGAGATCTTTGGGATGAGCTCAGAGTTAACCTCCTGAAGCTTGGCTGCATGTGGAATTGAGATGGCATCAGGCACATGGGGAGGTTTTGGACCAAGAGCATGGAGATAGAATGGTTTGGGTTGGAGCTTTGTCTTCTCTCTCAGCCTCTCCTCATCCAGGAGATGCTCAGATCATTGCTGGGGCTTCCTCTGGATGTTCTCCAGCAGCTCCATGTCTCTGCTGTGCTGAGGATTCCAGAGCTGGCCCCAGCCCTGCACAATCCCCTCCTTGAGCTGCTGGAGGTGAGCCCAGGATGTGATTGACCTCCAGCTTCTCACCCACCACCACCCTAAAATCCTTCTCCTGGATGACTCCATCCCTTCCCAAGCAGATAGTTGCAATTAATCTCATCCTTGACAGCATTTTGGGCTTCCCTGCTCTTCCTGGGTTGATGCTGGAGAAGGCAGCTCCTGGTAGAGATGTTTCTCCTCTTTCCTATCCATCCCTCCTGCTAAAGCCAAGCTCTGAAATGTCCCCAACCTCTCCTGTGCTCGGAGCTGAAGCCTTCAAACCTCCCCAAACTTGTTGTGGTTGCTCTCCTGGTGTTCCCAGTGGCATTAAGGATGCAGGAATTCTTTTGGGGGAGGTGGAGGAGAAGGTGGTTACCTCCTCTGGAATTGACCAAGCTGCTTTCTGCTGCTGGAGGAAGGATTGTGAATCCAAGAGCAGGGTTATTCCCAGGGAACTGAAGTCTCCATGGCCATCACCAACCTATCATTAACTCCAGGTTGGTGGTTTGGGGTTGGGTTGTTCCTTCTCTTCATTCATTAGCCCAGAAGCTTTCCCACTAGCAGAACTTCCAAGAAGAATCCCTGGGTGGTTTTGGCTTCCCTTGAAAGCTTTGGAAAGAGAAACTTGAGGAGGTTGGAGTTTCTAAGGAGAAGCTTTGGGTGGTGAAGCTGGGATGGGTTTCAAGGAGCCTGGAGCAGAAGAACTTGGCTTCAGCTTTGGAGAGGAAGATGCCAAGAGTGAGAAGACTTTCTGGTGCCCACCATGGTCCAGCTCTTAGCTCTCTGAGCTCATTGCCCTCAATTTTTTCCCCTATGCCTTGCTTTTTGCTTTCTCTCTTGACCTTTGTTGTGTTCCTCACCCTGTGGCTTTGCCTCTTCCCCCTTTCCTTCCTCCTTGCCATCTGCTACAAGATTCATTTCATCTCCTCAGGAGGACCAAGCTGGCTTGGTTTTTGGAGCCGTCTCATGCCTTCTGCTGCTCTGGGCTGATTGTCCTTGAGAGCATCAAGGCATCTCCTGAGGGTGATGCTTGAGCTGGGCTGGGGGTTTCCATGGCTTTGAGCTCTCAAACAGCTCCTTCAGTGTGGTGGAAGTACAAGAGGGATCTCCTCATCCTAGAAAAACCTCACAAGTCTCCTCTTGATTGGGAAAAGTTGGCATTTGGGGCTCTTTCTAGGCAAGGGAGCTGAGGAATGATAGAATGAGTTGGGTTGGAAAGGATCTTGAAGATCATCTCCTTCCAAGCACCCTGCTTAGGAACAGGGACACCTTCCACTTGGGAAAACCCCATCTGGAACACTTCCAGGGATGGAGCATCCCCAACTTCTCTAGGCAAGCTGGTCCAGGAAGGGCAAGGCAAGGTCCATGTGTGCTGTGGCCTGGCTGGCTGCCACCCCAAAGGGTGGGAGATTAGCTAGAGGTGATGCTCTTGTTGGGCTCAGCATGCCAGCTAACCTCTCCTAGAGCAACCTTCTCCACACCTTTCAGGAGGACACTGAAGCATCTCACTCCCAAGGGCCTCCAGAGGAGCCAAAAGGCTCTTCAAGGTGAGTTGGGCTCCTTTCTGCCTGCTTCTTGCCCAGAGAACTGGCAGGTTGTCCTTTCTCTTCTTGCCATGGCCTTGCAGAGCCCTCAGTTCCCTCCTGAGCTTACCTTGCTGCTGATGCCACATCAGCAAGCATGAAGCTTCCCAAAACCCTTCCCAAGCATCACTGGAGACCTCATCTTGGGCTTGGAAGGGTGGAGAGGGAAGCTCCCTGCCCTGTCCGCGCGTGCATCCATGCAGGTTCCCGGCCCCATCCGTGGGTCCATCCATCCATGCAGGTTCCCGGCCCCATCCGTGGGTCCATCCATCCATGCAGGCTCCCGGCCCCATCCGTGGGTCCATCCATCCATGCAGGCTCCCGGCCCCATCCGTGGGTCCGTGCATCCATGCAGGCTCCCGGCCCCATCCGTCCATGCAGGCTCCCGGCCCCATCTGTGCATCCATGCATCCATCCATGCAGGCTCCCGGCCCCATCTGTGCATCCATGCATCCATCCAGGCTTCCAGCCCCCTCCATGCATCTGTCCAGGCTCCCGGCCCCATCCGTGCGTCCATGCATCCATCCAGGCTCCCAGCCCCATCTGTGCGTCCATGCATCCATCCAGGCTCCCTGCCCCCTCCATGCATCCATCCAGGCTTCTGGCCCCATCCAAGCTCCTCAGGGTTTTTTCATGGGAGGGAGAACTTGTTGTCCTCATCTCCAAGCATCTTCCAGGACTTGGCCAAGTTCTGATGTTCCCCGGGATGCTAAGGAAGCATCAAGCTCAATGAAGGATGAGGAAGTTCCCTGTTCCTTGGGGAACTTCCCAGTGAGCAGAAGTTGTGGCTTTGCACCTGGATCTTGAAGGAAGATGTCATCACCTTCTTTGGATGGAGGAACTTGCTTTCCCAGCTCCATCCTGGGTGGAATTTGGGCAGTTGGGGAGGTGAGATGTGGCTTTGCTTGTCTTGTAGGTCACAAGGCCAAGCCTGGAGAGCAGGACAACAACTCTCAGGGAGCAAGGATGGAGTTGGGGTAGGAAACTCATGGGAGATCTATCACCTCCCATGTTCAATCCTGTGTGGGATATCTCCTTCATGCACTTGGGCTCTCCTCTCCTTTCCCATCTTTATCCTTCCTCCAGGTCTTCACGCCAAGTGATGGTGGAGCTGCATCCCCCTCTGGAAAACATGGAGTTTTGGAGATGGATGTGGAGCTCACCACTAGGAGGGAGGGTGAGGAGGAGAAGGAGCTGGACCTCCCTGTCCTAAAGCAGCAAGGAGATGCCCAAGGGTCTAAAAGGACAAGAGAGAAGCAGCTGGGAAAAGGAAAGGGGAAGAGGGATGGAGTTGAGGAAAGCTCTGGGGATGTAAAGGACATCAAGGAGGAAAGTGGTGGAGGGGACAGGAATCAGGAGAAGGAATGGGGCAGAGCCAAGGGAAGGAGCAGCAAGAGCATCCAGGGACAAGGTGATGGGAAGGAAAAGCAGAAGAGGAAGAAGGTGGAAGAGGAGGAGGAGGAGAAGGGGAGGAAGAAGAAGAAAATAAAGAAGGAAAAGCTGTGGGATGAGGAGATGGAGAAGGAGAAAGGAATGGGAGATAAGCTGGAGGAGAGAGCTGGAGTGGGAAGTGAGGATGGGAAAGGAGTGAAGGAGGAGGAAGAGGAGGTGGAGGAAGGCTGGGGAGAGGCGGGGAAGGAGGAAAAGGAAGATGAGGTAGGGAAGGGAGAAATGCCAGGGAAAGGGAAAAAGAAAGAGAAAAAGCCAAAGCAGGGAACAAAAGAGAAAAGGAAGAAGAGCAAAGAGAAGAAGGAAGAGGAGGAAAGCTCAAGGAAAAGCAAGAAAAGGAAACCTAAGGAAGAAGGAGGAGAAAAGAAGAAGAAAAAGGTGAAAAAGGAGGAGAAAGAGGAAGGGAAGAAAGAAGAGGCAGAGAACAAGTGGAAGTGGTGAGTGTCCTGCCTGGCCTTGACCTCTGGGCACCTCTGACCCCAATCCAATTGGGCTTGGAGTTGAGGTCTCCCTGCCTGTGTCCATGGGTTTGGTAGACACATCCAACTCTTCCCTTTACCCCTAAGTCCCTCCAAGGCTGTCCCTGTCCTCTCCCTGGCTGGCATTGCAGTCTTCCTGCTTGGAAAGGATGGAGAAACTGAGGCAGTAGCAGAGACAACAAGGTTTTGTTGTGAGCTGTGATGCTGACCACAGAGCATCTTCCTCCCCTTGGGAGAAGGTGCCAGAGGCCAAGTTTGGGATGCTCTCTGCATCTCTCCTAGGTGGGAAGAGGAGAAGAAAGAAGACAAAGTGAAGTGGACCCAGCTGGAGCACCGAGGACCTTACTTTGCTCCACTCTATGAGCCATTGCCTGAGGATGTCCACTTCTACTATGAGGGTATGGCCACCTGGGCANTGGGCTGGACTCTCTCCAGCAGCTCCCTAGCCTTGTGGAGCTGAGGGGCCCACAACTGGACACAGCATTCCAGGGGAGGCCTCCCCAGGGCACAGGAGAGGGGAGAAGAACCTCTCTGGCTCTGCTGGCCACGCTCCTCTTCATGCATCCTAGGATGCCATTGGCCTCTTGGCCACAAGGGCACATTGCTGCCTCATGGGCATCCTCCTAGCCACCAGCACTCCCAGAGCTTTTTCCCCAGGGCTCTTCTCCAACACATCAGTTCCCAGGCTGGACTGATCCATGGGCTTGTTCTTTCCCACATGCAGTACTGCACACTTGCCCTTGTTCAATGGCATTCAGTGTCTCCCTGCCCATGTCTCTAGCCTGTCCAGGTCACTCTGGATGGCAGCACAGCTCCTGGTGTGCCAGCCACTGCTCCAAGCTTGAGATCTCCAGCATCTTTTGTCTGGAGGGAGGAAGGCTTGCAGCCCACAAAGGTGCTGAAGGACTTGAGGATCAAGCCTGAACCTTGGATCTTCTTTCATGGGGTGGCAGTTAGGAGAAGCTGAGGAGCCCAGGATGGCTCCAGGCTCCTTCCTGTCATCTCCTCACCACAGCACACAGGCTGAAGGTTTCAACTATGTGTGTATCTAGGACTTGGGGCTCTGGCCACAGCTTCTCCTGCCTGCAGGACATCAAATGGTGAAGCTGGACCTTAGGCTTCTTCATGGCTCTTGGTGCTGTTGCTTTGCCCCTGGAGTCCTGCTGATGTTTGGTTCTCCTTCTTGAGCTGAAGAACATCTGCCTGAGCTTGGCTTGGCTCCATAACCATCACTAAAGGTCTTCTCTCCCCCTCTAGGTAAAGCCCTGAAGCTCAGCCTGGCCACAGAGGAGATTGCCACCTTCTATGCCAAAATGCTGGATCATGAGTATACCACCAAGGAGATCTTCCAGAACAACTTCTTCAATGACTGGAGGAAGGTAACTGCTGTGGGAGAGCTTCCTTGCTGCCTGTCCTCCACCTGGAGCCCTTAGGCTGTGGGCTGGGATGGATGAGATGAGGATTTACTGGCCCTTAGTTCTTCTAGAAGCTTCTCCTGAGGAGATGCTCAAGGATTGGCTTGATTTCCTTGCTGTTTCTTAGGTTTGGGTTGGACCTTGCTGCCTGTGAGGGCTTCACGTGGGCTCCCTCGGAGCTTTTTAGTGATGCTAGCCAAGAAAAGGAGGTCCTGGCTCTTCATCAATGATTTGGGGCATGTGTCCTTCTGAAAGATGAACCTCCTGGTACCACAGGATTCATGGCTCAGTCTCCAGCTACAAGCAGGATCTCTCCTAGGGGCTTCTCTCCTTAGTTTTCCCTCTCCTCCTGAGTTTTCCCTCTCCTCCTGGAGTTTTCCCTCTCCTCCTGGAGTTTTCCCTCTCCTCCTGGAGTTTTCCCTCTCCTCCTGGAGTTTTCCCTCTCCTCCTGGAGTTTTCCCTCTCCTCCTGGAGTTTTCCCTCTCCTCCTGGAGTTTTCCCTCTCCTCCTGGAGTTTTCCCTCTCCTCCTGGAGTTTTCCCTCTCCTCCTGGAGTTTTCCCTCTCCTCCTGGAGTTTTCCCTCTCCTCCTGGAGTTTTCCCTCTCCTCCTGGAGTTTTCCCTCTCCTCCTGGAGTTTTCCCTCTCCTCCTGGAGTTTTCCCTCTCCTCCTGGAGTTTTCCCTCTCCTCCTGGAGTTTTCCCTCTCCTCTTGGAGTTTTCCCTCTCCTCTTGGAGTTTTCCCTCTCCTCTTGGAGTTTTCCCTCTCCTCTTGGAGTTTTCCCTCTCCTCTTAGAGTTTTCCCTCTCCTCTTAGAGTTTTCCTGCCCCAGAGGCTTCTCCCCTTTCTTCCCTGGAGCCTCCAGGCTTTACCCAACCTCTCTCTCTTGCTCAGGAGATGACCTCCAAGGAGCAAGAGGTAATAAAGGAGCTGGACAAGTGTGACTTCAGGGAGATTCACAAGTATTTTGTGGACAAGAATGAGGCCAGGAAAGCTCTTTCCAAGGAGGAGAAGCAGGTGAGAACTCCTTTCTAGGACATCTTGGGTTATTTCAGCTGCTGCTTGTCTGGGACCTTTGGATGAGCTCCATCTCTCCATGGAGATTCAAGGTCCTACCTTGAGGATGGTGACCAAGCCTTCAATAGGACCTTGAATGACGGTCCAAGGATGACTTGGCCATAAAACATCAAGCCTCTGGAGATAAACTTGAAGAGTAGGATCTGTCTGGAGAGATGGAGCTCACTGAGGGGTTGGTGGTACCCAAGCTTAGCTCCATGGACATCTCCTATGGCTTTAGCATCACCATGAGGCTTTGCCAAGTGGGTGGAGATGAACCATTTGTTGGCAGCTCTGCTTCTCCAGCCTTCCTTTCCCCAGGGAAAAGATGGGAAGGGACAGGTCCTTTGAGGTCATCTCCTGAGCAAGAGATGAGAGAGAGGGTTTGGGCAAAGCCAGGAGGTCAACTCAACTTCTCAGAGGGTTTTGCTTTCCTCCTGCTGCTGGTTGGTTGGTTGATGGTGGGGATGCTCCTTCTTTCAGAAGCTGAAGGAGGAGGCAGAGAAGATCCAGGAGGAGTATGGCTACTGCATCCTTGATGGACACAGGGAGAAGATTGGCAACTTCAAAACTGAGCCCCCAGGGCTGTTCCGAGGACGTGGCAACCACCCCAAAATGGGGATGCTGAAGAAGAGGATCATGCCAGAAGATGTGGTCATCAACTGCAGCAAGTGAGTTGCTAGAGGAGGATATGCTGAGCACATCTCCTCTGTCCTGAGCTGTTGTGGGCAGCTTGGTCATCTCCAACCACCACTGCTTTGCACCCCCTCAAGCTCTTGAACCCTTCTAGATCATCTCCTTGGCAGTTAGGATCCGCCTTTTAGTTCCTCAGGGGATGTGCAGTGGTCAGAGAAGCTGCTCAGCAGCTCCCATCTCTGGTTGGTGCCTCCACTGCTCACCCAACATCAAGTACAAACACTGTTGGGCCTGAGGAAGAAGGGAGAACATTTCCTCCTCATTGGATGGGTCTTCTGCTAGCTGGAGGCATCAGGATGCTCACTGCAGGGAGAAGAACAGCAGTGGTTGGCTTAGGAGTTGCTTGTCCTCTGTTCCATGAGTTGGATTAATCTCCAACCAGCCACGTGAAGACCTTTGTGGCCTTGCTTCCAAACATTGCCACCCAGCCTAGCAAGTTCTCCTCTTGTCCCCAGCATCCAAAAGATAGAAAGACCTCATCAGCTGAGTAACCTGCTCTATGTGAAGATCTCCTTGTTGGCTGCAGGGGTGGTGGGAGGATTTGGACTAAGATGACTTGGAAAGGTCTCTTCCAACCTATTTTGTGTTGTGGGTGGGCTCTGTGCCTTCTGCTTGGAATGTGGTGACTATCCTTGGTTCACTGTGAGGAGCAGTTGAGATGAAGACCTGCTTGCTCCTTAGTGGTTTGAGGGGGGGTCCTGCTTGCTCCTTAGTGGTTTGAGGGGGGGTCCTGCTTGCTCCTTAGTGGTTTGAGGGGGGGTCCTGCTTGCTCCTTAGTGGTTTGAGGGGGGGTCCTGCTTGCTCCTTAGTGGTTTGAGGGGGGGTCCTGCTTGCTCCTTAGTGGTTTGAGGGGGGGTCCTGCTTGCTCCTTAGTGGTTTGAGGGGGGGTCCTGCTTGCTCCTTAGTGGTTTGAGGGGGGGTCCTGCTTGCTCCTTAGTGGTTTGAGGGGGGGTCCTGCTTGCTCCTTAGTGGTTTGAGGGGGGGTCCTGCTTGCTCCTTAGTGGTTTGAGGGGGGGTCCTGCTTGCTCCTTAGTGGTTTGAGGGGGGGTCCTGCTTGCTCCTTAGTGGTTTGAGGGGGGGTCCTGCTTGCTCCTTAGTGGTTTGAGGGGGGGTCCTGCTTGCTCTGCCCACAGGGACTCCAAGATCCCTGAGCCTCCAGAAGGTCACAGGTGGAAGGAGATACGCTTTGACAACACAGTGACCTGGTTGGCTTCTTGGACAGAGAACATCCAGAACACTTTGAAGTACATCATGTTGAACCCCAGCTCCAAGCTGAAGGTTGGAGTGATGCTCTCTGCTTATTGGGGTGAACTGAACTCATTGGGGTTGAAAGCCAGGTAGGAGCTTAGAGGGACAAAAAGGCTCTGAGGTTGGATTCACTCATGGGATGAGGTTCAACAATGAACAATGAGCTCTGAGCAAGTCTTTAGCTGCTGGAGCTGCTTCCAGAGCATGGTAGAGCTTGGAAGGCAGGAAGATGACAGCAAGCTGGGTGCCAGTGTCCATCTGCTTGAGGGCAGGGAGGCTCTCCAGAGGGATGTGGCTAGGCTGGATGGCTGGGCCAAGGCCAATGCCATGAAGTTCACTAAGGCCAAATGGCAGCTGCTGCCCCTTGGCCATAGCAACCCCCAGCAGTGCTCTAGGCTTGGGGAGCAGTGGCTGCAGAGCTGCCAGGCACACAGGGACCTAGGGGTGCTGAGTGACAGCTGAACAGGAGCCAGCAGTGTGCCCAGGGGGACAAGAAGGCTAAGGGCATCCTGGNGTGATCTCTAAGGTCTCTTCCAGCTGCAACTGTTCTAGGATTCTAAGATGAGGAATTGAGGAGGTCTTCTCTTCCCAGGGAGAGAAGGACTGGCAGAAGTACGAGGTAGCTCGTCGCTTGAAGGATGTTGTCCACAAGATCCGCGCGGGATACCGAGCTGACTGGAAATCCAAGGAGATGATGAAAAGGCAGAGAGCAGTGGCTCTCTACTTCATTGACAAGGTATCTATCTCCTCCCCCTTGGTCCCCCCCNNNNCCCTCCCCCCCCCCCGGGCCCCCCCCCCCCCAATCCCTGTGGAGTTTGGGGTTTACATCCCTTATCCTGTAGTGTTTTGGTGGCCACTGGTTGTCCTAGCTAGGGTTGTTCCATGTGAGGGATCTGGCAGTGATCCTGAAGGATAGTGATGGTTCCTTTTGGGTTTGGCACTGGGGAGGCCACAGCTGGGATGCTGGGCTCAGCTTTGGGCTCCTCATTCCCTCCCAGAAGGACATGAAGCTGCTGGAGTGTGTCCAGAGCAGGGCAAGGAAGCTGGGGAAGGCTCTGGAGCTGCTGAGGAGCAGCTGAGGGCACTGGGGTTGGTTAGCATGGAGAAGAGGAGGCTCAGGGGAGAGCTTGTGGCTCTGTGCTGAGAGGAGCTTGGAGCCAGCTGGGGCTTGGGCTCTGCTGCCAAGGAACAAGTGCTAGGAGAAGAGGAAACAGCCATAAATTGCCCCAGGGGAGATTTAGGTTGGCCATAAGGAACATTTTCTTCATGGAGAGGGTTATCAAGCCTTGGAAGAAGCTGCCCAGGGCAGGGATGGAGTCAGCATCCCTGGGGGCATGGAAAGCCATGGAGATGTGATGCTGAGGAACATGGCTTAGTGGTGCCCTGGCAGTGCTGGGTGAACAGTTGGACTCAAGATCTTTTCCACCCTAAACAACTCCATGATTCCCCTATCTGCTGATGCTTGGTTGAAGATGGAGTTGTGTGGCAATGCAGGAGCTCTCTTGTCCTTCCTGTAGATCTGTGTGTGATGGCCAAGACCACATTGGAGAGGTGGAGAACTTCTCTTTTGGGGCTTTCTTAGCCCAATAAAATGCTCTTGTGTTGGAGGCCATCCATCCCTGCTTGCTTTCCACCAGCTAGTCAGTCAGACCAGAGAAAGCTTTTCCATCCACTCCAACGCCTCTGGAGTAGGTGGTGGGCTGGGATGACTGACTCCTTGTCTTTCTCCTAGCTGGCCCTGCGAGCTGGCAATGAGAAGGAGGAAGGGGAGACAGCAGACACAGTTGGTTGCTGCTCCCTACGTGTGGAGCATCTCAAGCTTCACCCCACCCTGGATGGCCAAGAGCATGTGGTGGAGTTTGACTTCCTTGGCAAAGATTCCATCCGTTACTACAACAAAGTATCCGTGGAGAAGCTGGTGAGTAAGGGGTAGAGGTGACCTCCAGTGTGTCCCCTTGAGGCATGAAGGATACCTTGGGTGGTTTAGTCCATGCTGTGCTCAGCAGGCCCCAAATCCTGGTGCAAAGATGCTTCCTGGGCTTAACAACAGCGTGGAGATGCAACAGGGATGAGGATACAGAGATGGAATGAGCTCCTCCTGGAGAAGCTTTGGGGGGAGGTTTACAAGGCTCTTCTAGCCCAGGAGCCATGAAAGAGAAGTTCTGCCCTTCTGCTGGAGCATCTGGGTGATTTCAGATGTCCTCAATGCTACCTTGGTTGGTGCTTTGCCTGTGACAGAGATGATTAGTGAGGATGTTTGTGGCAGAGGTGGATGGAGGAAGTTGTGGTTGGTAGAGCAGAGTCTAACTGGAGNCCAGCAAGATGCTGAAAGGAGTGGAGCATGTGCCCTAGGAGGACAGGCTGAGAGAGCTGGGTCTCTGCAGCCTGGACAAGAGGAGACTGAGAGGAGAGCTCAGCAATGCTTAGAAAGATGGGAAGGGTGAGTGTGAGGAGGAGAGAGCCAGGCTCTGCTCCATGGCATCCAATGGGAGGACAAGAGGCAATGGGAGCAAGTTGGAGCACAGGAGGTTTAGGATGAAGCTGAGGAGAAACTTGTTTGCAGTTCAGGTGCCAGAGCACTGGCCCAGGCTGCCCAGGAGCCTGTGGAGTCTCCTTGTCTGGAGCCATTGCAGAGCTGCCTGGACACATTGCTGTGTGAGCTGCTCTAGGTGCTCCTGCTCTGGCAGGGGGGTTGCACTAGATGATTTTTCCAGGGCCCTTCCAACCCCTGACACTCTGTGATCCTGTAACAACCTGAGGCAGCACTGACTGAGAGGTCCTTGAAATGGAGAAGGTTGCTGGTGGAGGATCATGTTAGGCATGTGTCTGAATCACTGTCTGGATGAGGAGATGGAGATGTCTGGGAGCAGTTTTCTCTTTGCCCTTGAGCAGGGTCATTCTTCTCCTCCTTTTTTCTAGGTGTTCAAGAACCTGCAGCTCTTCATGAAGAACAAAGACCCAGGAGATGACCTCTTTGACAGGCTCAATGTGAGTGCTCACCTCTAACCTTTGGAAACAGCATTGATGACCCAGAGAGGAGTAGAAAGCAACCTGGGACACTCCTGTCCAACCTTCAGGCTCCTAGGCTGTGGAGCTACACCAATATCATCCTTTACTATGCCTTTTAGCTATCTCCTCTGTGTAGACCCCACTGGAACTCTTGGAAGACCTTGTTGGGATGCTCTGATGGTCTTTTTCCATCCTGTTTCTGCTCTGATAGCATCTGTGCTCCTCTGAATAGAGGCTTAGCTGTCTACCTGCACCCATGTGTCCATGCTGAGGAGGTGACTTGCTGCTCCTTCCCTCCTCTACTTGGTCCAGAGAACAGAGATGATCCATGGGAGACATGGACTAGATGACCTTAAGGCCTCTTCCAGCCAAAGCCATTCTCTGTTCTCCTCTTGGACCTTGACTTCCAGATCATTCTTGCTGGATTTGGGTGGAATTAATGGCAGATTTTTTGGGTGGGTGAGATCCTGAGCCAACAAAGAAGATCTGGAAGCTACAGGAGATCTGCTTTCTGATGCTTAAGTTGGATGTTTAGGCAGAAGAAGGTCTGGAAACTAAGTGTTTCATGGTCCTATCTTCTCTCCTCCAGACAGGTATCTTGAACAGACATCTCCAGAGGCTGATGGATGGACTGACTGCCAAAGTCTTCAGGACCTACAATGCTTCCATCACCTTGCAGGAGCAGCTGAAGGCACTCACCAAGTGTGAGTTACTCATGGTGTTTGTGGTTGATTGACTGATGTCCATCCATTGCCTTGAGAGGCTCTAGGACTACCTTGTCCCTCCTTGCCACCACATTGTGGAGTGGTATGGAACTTCTGGGGATGTGCAGCAGGTTGGGAATTTAGCACAAGACATGGACCTCATGGAGAAAGAAGGTTCAGAGGAGGCCACAAGAATGATGAGAGGGATGGAAACAGCTCTGGTGTGAGGAAAGGCTAAGAGACTTGGGGTTGTTCAGGCTGGAGAAGGCTGCAGGGAGATCTTCCAGCACCCCAATACTTCAAGAGCATCTTCAAGATGACAGAATCTTTTTAGCAAGGCAGCAGGAAGAATGGGGATGGTTTGAAACTCAGAGAGGGAGATGGAGAGGATCTCACACTGAAGGTGAGGAGAGCCTGGCCCAGCTTTCCCAGAGAGGTGGGAGATGTCCCATCCCAGGTCAGGTTGGACCTTGGGGCTCTGAGCAAGCTACTCTAGTTGCAGATGTTGGGCAGATGTTGGACTAGGTGACCTCTGAAGGTCATACATGAGGTTTGAGGCACAGGATCAGACCTGGTGATGCTCAAGTGTCCTTCACCCCTTTCCACAAGCACTCTTGAGGAAGGATAAGAAAGGCAAACAATTTGTGCTCTTGTCCTGGTCTTTTACTTTCCTTTTCCCATTTCCCAAGTTGATGCTTCCATGTCTTTTTCCAGCTGAAGACAATGTTGCAGGGAAGCTCCTGTCCTACAACCGAGCCAACCGAGCTGTGGCCATCCTCTGCAACCATCAGAGGTCCACCCCAAAAACCTTTGCCAAATCCATGCAGATCCTCCAGGCCAAGGTGAGACAGCAAACTCTGACAGAGCTGAGCTTACCTCCTGATCTTCTCTGGGGGAGAAGGAAAGGGAATCATCTGATGCTCAAAGAGGTCATGTTGGTCAAGTGTGAGCCAGGGATGGAGTGAGCTCAGCTGTTGGATGAAGCACAGTTTGCTCCATGTTTTTCATCACTTGGTGTCCTCAAACCAAGCTAGATACCTACAGCCTTGAGCTAGTTGACTCTAGACCAGCAGATGGTTTTCCCATTCCTGGTGGGTTGCAGGAGGCCTAGCTGCAAATCTCCTGGAGCTGCTGGAGGAGATAAATCCAATCACTACCTGGAGTTGTCCTTAGCTTTTGTTCATGCTCTCCTGGGTCAACTTGGAGCTGAGGAGCAAAGGAAAGGAGAAAGAAGGAGGCAGCTGAAACCTCCAGGGAGGACAAGGAGCATGGCTTCACTTCCTCTTTACCTTCCCAGATTGATGCCAAGAAGAAACAGGTGGAGGAAGCCCAGGAGAAGCTGAAGAAAGCAGAAGAGGAGCTTGAAGACACCAAAGATGCCAAAGCAGAAGGGTGAGTGACTCTTCCATCCATCCAAGCTTCTTTGGCCCAGGCAGAGATGTTATGGATGGAGGAATGGTGAGGTCCAGCATCCTCCTTTTGCAGCTCTATCAGAGCTGCTGTTGGGTACCAGGTGTCCCCAAGAACCTCTGGAGCAGAGATACTCCAGATGACCACAAGGAGCTCCTGGAGGACCTGTCCTGTGGCAGCCTGGCAGATGGATGGAGATCTTGGAGATGCTTCCTTGCAATACTAGCTGAACCTTGTTGGCTTCCCATGGTGCTTCCAAGCAGAACTTCTCTCTCTTTCACTTGAGCTGCTTCTTCTCTGTATAACATGCTGCCTGTGGTCCTCTTTTTGTGCCCTCAGCAACGTGGAGAAGATAAAGAAGCTGCTGAAGAGGCTGGAAGAGCAGCTGGCCAAGCTCAATGTCCAAGCCACTGATAAGGAAGAGAACAAGCAGATAGCTCTGGGCACCTCCAAGTTGAACTATCTGGACCCAAGGATTAGCATAGCTTGGTAAGTCCTGAGCATCCTCTGGGCCTGCACAGACATGGAGGTCACCTGGCGTGGCTTGGGAAAGGGAGAAACACACCTCTGAGGGGAAGGAATCAACTTTGTTCCTGCCCAAGCCTTGGAGGTCTTCACAGTATGTCAGGGGTTGGAATGGCCCTGGAAAAATCATCTAGTGCAACCCCCCTGCCAGAGCAGGAGCACCTAGAGCAGCTCACACAGCAATGTGTCCAGGCAGCTCTGCAATGGCTCCAGACAAGGAGACTCCACAGGCTCCTGGGCAGCCTGGGCCAGTGCTCTGGCACCTGAACTGCAAACAAGTTTCTCCTCAGCTTCATCCTAAACCTCCTGTGCTCCAACTTGCTCCCATTCCCTCTTGTCCTACCATTGGATGCCATGGAGCAGAGCCTGGCTCTCTCCTCCTCACACTCACCCTTCCCATCTTTCTAAGCATTGCTGAGCTCTCCTCTCAGTCTCCTCTTGTCCAGGCTGAAGAGACCCAGCTCTCTCAGTCTTGGAGGCCAAAGCTAAGGCTTCCCTTGCTGAAAAGAGCTGTTCAAAGGATCATAGCATTCCAGCATGGATGGGGAGGGAAGGGATTACCCAGTGCAAACTCAGCCCCAGCAGCTTGCCCAGCATCCCCTGCAGTGCCCTTGGAATAATCCAGCCCAGGAGACTCCCCAAGCTCTCTGGGCAGCCTGGGCCAGGGCTCTGCTCCCTCAGCCCAAACAAGTGGAGCTGGAAGCTCCTGGCTTGCAGTGTGTGCCTGTTGCTCCTAGCCCTGGGCACCCCTGAGCAGAGTGTGGCCCCAGCCTCTTGCCCCCTGCCCCCTTCAGCTCTTGCTCAGCACTCAGCAGCTCCCCTCTGCCTCTGCTCTGCTCCAGCCTCAGCATTCCCAGGCCTCTCAGCCTTTCCTCCTCCTGCCACAGCTGCTCCAGTGCCCTCAGCATCTCCCTGCACTCTCTGCACCACTTCCTTGGCTCTCTGGAGCCAGGAGTGCAGAGGAAAGGAGAGGAGAAGCTCCCTTGTCCTGCTGCTCCCACTCTTCTCCATGCACCCCAGGATGCCATTGCCCTGCTTGGCCCTGAGGGCACATTGCTGTCTTTGGTTAACAAAGATGTTCCTCCTGCCTGTGTGTGGTGGGATGAGCAGGATAGCTGCTGGCATCTCCCCAGGGATCTCTTGTGCTCTCTTGCAGGTGCAAGAAGTTTGGGGTGCCCATTGAGAAGATTTACAACAAGACCCAGAGGGAGAAGTTTGCTTGGGCAATTGACATGACTGATGAGGACTTTGAGTTCTGAGATGCTTCATTCCTTCCTTCCTTCCTCCTGCTGGCTTGGAAAAACTCTTTGTCCATGCTGCTGTGGAGATGTTGCAGGGCTTGGGCTGGGTTGATGTCTAACAGAAATGTGCATTATGGATATTTTTGGCCTTTTTTTTTATATATAGATAAAGGTTTTTGGTTTCTAGCTGACTTGTGCCACTCCTGACTTGGAGATGACCTCTTAATTCCTCTGAGCTGCTTGCCAAGTGCTTCAGGTCTTTCTTTTCCTCCTCTAGAGTGTGGGTAGATGATGTTAATTGTCCTGACAAACCAGTTGAGGTCTAATCCTGGCTCCTTGAGATGGTGAAGCTGTGTGTGTGTGTGCTCTGACCTCCTAAAGGGTTAAGGAAACACAAGGAAAGAGATGCAGAACCTGGGCTTGGCTCAGGGCTTGATGACAACTCCAGGAGAAGAATGAATTGTGCAATGGCTCCAAGAGAATTAGAGATGGGGGAAGGAGGAGGAGATGCTGGATGCCACAGGTTTCCCACTGCAATCCTTGCTCTGGGAGAAGACATCTGCTGTGGAGCCACACTCACCTCCTGCTTGCTTCCCTTGGCTTTGGCTCAGCACAAACTAAAGTGTCCAAGCCTAGATCTTTAGGGATGCTGCTTGTGGAGCTGGATCCAGACCAGGCTTGGGATGTGAGGGTGCTGTTGGGGAATCCTAGCAGTCCTGCTGGAGCTCAGGATGGGATGACAGCTCCTTCATCAGCCTGTATTCTCCTGCTGCCCATGCTGATAGCAATATATCTGCTGCTCCTGGCTGCCTACTTTGGGGAGATCAGCATGTCCCTGCTAAGAGTGATCCTGCACACTAGTGAATCCCAGATGGAAACAAGAACCCTCTGGCATCTCCAGGGCTGATGTTCAGCTTGCCCTAGGCCAAAGTTCTCTTGGTTCTGCTTATCTTCTCCTTCCAAGCCATTTGTTGGCATTATGGAGCTGTTGCTGATGTGTGGTTGGGAGTTAGGTATTTAAAGTGAGTGCTTTGGGAATATTTGGGAGAGGCTTTTCTTTTGGCAGCTGAGCCAAGCTGTGGCTTGTTCTCCTCTCCACACTGAGCTGTGCTCCATGTCTTGGCTGGGATGTGACAACTTCTGCATCTCTTCTCTGGGTTCTCTCTCCAAGGCCCCAAGATCTCCTGATGGAAACCTTGACCCTAAAATAGGGAACCTAAACCCATCTGAAGTTGGAGAAGGGACTTGTGGAAATCATCTAGGCCACAACTTAGAGGCAGAGGTAGACCTGTTGCTCCAGGCCACAGCAGAACTTCTTGGGCTTCCTAAGCTCTGCTGTGGATCTTGGTTGGGAGAAGACTTCCCAAAGGGTTAATTTAGGAGGAACCAAGCTGGACTACTCCTGCTGAGCCTGGGGCTGAGTTTAAAGCTTCCTCTCCTTACATGAGGATGCTTTAAATAAACCTTTGGAGTGTGGCTTTTTCCCTCCAGGCTGAGGATGTCCTGCCCACTGTGTGCTAGTGGAGCCAAAGATAGCTCTGAGCCTCTTGAGCTGGTTGAGGAGATCAACCTCAGGGTGAGGGGAGGTGAGGAGGAGTTCCTCTCCTCTTTATCTGGTTAAGCTCAACCTCAGGGTGAGGCACCCTTGCCCATCCTCATCCTCCTCATCCTCCCTCCTTGCCCATCCTCATCCTCCCTCCTTGCCATCTTCATCCTCCTCCTCCTCATCCCTCTCCTTGCCCATCCTCCTCATCACCCTCACCCTCATCCCTCTCCTTGCCCATCCAACCCGGGGTAGACCACTTCCCATGGCTTTGATGATCCTCTTCCTGCTGTTAGTGAGGAGCAGATNTCATCCTCCTCATCCTCATCCTCCCTCTCCTTGCCCATCCTCCTCATCCTCCTCATCCTCATCCTCCCTCTCCTTGCCCATCCTCCTCATCCTCCTCATCCTCATCCTCCCTCTCCTTGCCCATCCTCCTCATCCTCCTCATCCTCATCCTCCCTCTCCTTGCCCATCCTCCTCATCCTCCTCACCCTCATCCCTCTCCTTGCCCATCCTCCTCATCACCCTCACCCTCATCCCTCTCCTTGCCCATCCTCCTCATCACCCTCACCCTCATCCCTCTCCTTGCCCATCCAACCCGGGGTAGACCACTTCCCATGGCTTTGATGATCCTCTTCCTGCTGTTAGTGAGGAGCAGATTGGAAGCCCTGAGCCAGGTGATTCCTCTCCATGTGTGTGTCAGAGAGGAGATGTTCCCACCAGCACTCCTTGGAATAGGGAGAAGAAGAGGCAGAGATGTTTCTTTGGGAATCTCCCTTAGGCAATCCTTCTTCCTTGGAACCAACTCTAGCTCCTTCAGCAGTTGCCTTGTGACATCTGGAAGGTGTGACACATCTTCTGTGGCATCCCTGGTGGCATGCAAGGCTGGAGTGTGGCAGAGCTTCACCTGGTGAGGAAGTGATGTGGCTTATCCTCTTTCCACACCCAGGAATAGTTTAATGCTCATGGACTTAGCAGGACTGACTTCCCCAGCCTGTTGATCCTGCTTTCCAGACCCAGTGGGAAGAAACCTCAAAACCAAGTTGTAGATCAACCCCCCCCC
>VWZO01001355.1:0-46497 GCA_013396975.1 Bucco capensis
GATCTTCGTTCACAAAGCCTAGCCATGACATGACACTGTGCTACAAGGTTCGTAATGAGGTGTAGGAGGGAAGCTATCTTGGCCCCTTACCTGCAGAGAACAGAAGGTCTGGGTAAATGGTTCTATTCGGACCAGGTAAGATGCCACTATAATTGCTGATGAATAGTGAGTACAGTAATGGCACTGGGCTGATAGGTCTCCTGGAAATTGGACACAAATCAGATTTCAGTGCAAAATATCACCATTTTAAGCCCATAGAATTCAGTTACCACAGCACAACAAACTAGGAAGCAAGTCTTTAAAGCAGATATGTTCAAGGATCTGTGGGCAAAATCAGAATTTGCATATTTGCATTGAATGTGCACAGTTACTACCATCTTTGTATACTTTATTTTTTTGCCTTGCGCATTTCATTTTCTGAAGAATAAGGCCTCTAACTCTCCAGACCATCCCTTTCCCCATTAGTATCCCTCCAGAGGTCAACAGCCTCTACGTCCTGTTTAATTCTCTTAAAGTAACTCTTAGCTAAACTGTGTGCAGCAGTCTTCTTCATGCAGCTTAGCTAACAAACAAGATTAAGCTGTACAGCTTAGCTAACAGCGCAGTCTTTGCTAGGGAACATTGCTTTTTGCTTTAGCATCCCTTCTTGCCCAAGGAACGAGAACAGAATGCAGCAGTAGAAGGCGTATAAGGCAGTGCTTGCAGGAGTCTTTTCTCTTTGAATCCTCAACTAGTTTATATATAAAAGTGAGAGGATCTTCATGGTCCTTCCCTCAACCACAGCTCTGGAAAGTTTCTGGGTAACATTTTCCAAGGGATTACCAGGATCCCCCCAAAGCCTTGAGGGGACTCAAGCCTCCGCTGACTATTAGTCTCCTAAAACACTCACCTTCACTCTTCTCCACCTCATTGTAGCGCTGGACAAACTTGTGTTTCCTCTCTTCAGTCTGTGCTCCCATGGGCTTTGACAGGTCCCGAAATGTGTGAGGATTAGCAAGATTTAGAGTCTAAAATGCAAAACCAGCAAAGGTGTAGATTTTTAGATCCCTGAGTCTTAGACAACATGACCAGCCCCATGACACTGGATAGTAGCAAGGTTGTATTAGAAGTTTCACCTATACAATAAGGTCACAGATTCATTCTCCAGAACTGGTATGGATCTTGGAGAAAGAGTGGCAGCATGCGCCACTTAAAGGGTGGAATGTACAAGAAGCTTCACAAATAAAGGACCTGGCAGGTTGCAAATTACTCTTGTTGGGTGTCACAGAAGCCTGTCCCTGGCTACCTGCTGAGCTGATGTTGTCTGCCTCTAACTATGTATGTATTTAATAGATGTTCATCCCTCTTTCTGAGGCAGAACATGATCCTCAGGATGCTGATTTGAAGATAAGGCTAATCTCTAAAGAATCAGTACAGTTCACATTATCTCAAATTTGAACTCTTCTGCTTCAATGACATAATTCAACGAATTTTTCTATGGTTGCTATCATAGAAAGTACAGAATGCTGCAGCAAACACTGACCTTAGAGTGATAGTCAGCGAGGACCCATGGAAACACAGGATATTGCATGTAATCATTGTAGCTGCGGCCAGCTAATGTGTTCAGGTACATGAGGTAATCAAAGTTGCTGATCTCCCTCTTCTGCCAGGGAAAGGAAGCAAGCATTAAAATCCCCCAATTACATCCCTGAAAACCATGCCTTAAAGGCATTCTCAGAGCCCTGTGGTTCCCAGTCCACCCGGACAAGAATTTTAAATAGTGTAATCATTCATTCATTGCCATTCAGATCAGCACAATACCTTTAATATAACAATACATTCAACACACTCTGTCTTCGTTCTAGCTTTTCTTCAGATAGGCCATTTGCATTTGTCTGTAATCACACAGAGCTTTTATGCTCTATTTGCATAACAGAGTACTTTATCTCAATTTAAAAGTGAGCCAAATACATGCAATCTGTGCACTGGAAAATCTTGGACAACTGCCTGTACAGAAAAAGCCTGCACGAAGTGCTGCATAAAAACAAGAAGGTATAGATTTCTTCAACATATCTTGGGTCACCCAGATCAAGGGTAAAGTGAATGCATCTCTCAGCTCAGCAAAACATCTGGGAAAATGAGAGGTGCACTGATTTAGACATAGAGACAATCTGTAAACAGTCATGCAACTGGGTTATTATCTTTGGTCTCAGTTTAAAAATGTGCATAAAATCACACAATCTGCCAGACAGTAGCATCACGTTTCACAGCAGGATGAACAAAACCTCTGCAATAACCAGATGCAAATACCCTGTTCTGCTCCTCTTGCTAATAACCTCACCTTCTAGCAGCAAGGGAAGAGCTTAGGCCTTGAAGTACATACTTACACAAACACATAGCTGTCTGACACACAGACAGGTGCTGAAATTCTTAACTGTATGCAGCCAAGATTAAGCTTACCTGCCACTTCTGGAGCATTGTCTTTTCCCCTCCTGAGTGTTTCCTGTATGAAATAAACATTCAATTGGAATAGCCTACATCAGAACAATAAACGAAAGTCAGCACATTAATATCTCTACTGCCTGTGCCCCTTGTTCTTATCTCACAGGAATGAGAGAACACCAAGACTAAAAGAATGTTGAAGTTTCATCATCGACCAGATAATTTCAAAATCAGTGTCATTTGTTAGGTTAGTGCTGCACAAAACAAATGTCATTACTGCCTTCATTAGGAAGGCAGGCTCTGACTGATGAATGGTAGTGGCCTAGCTTCAGATGGCTGATGAATTTATCACTGTCAGTCACATTCCTTACAACATGTTGACTCTCCCTGAGCTACTTCCCAGTCTGCTTCTGAATGAAATGCCACTTAAAGTATGATACTTAATAAAGAAAGAAGTAAGTAGGTTGTTGGTAAGGATGGATTCTGTTTTCCTTAAGGTATCTCTGCAAACTATGGCAGTGATGCCACATGGTAAACCTCAAGAATTCAAAAGCCAACTCACAGGCAGAGAATATGCCCTTGCAGCAGAGGCAGAAGGACAGCTAGGGACAGCAACTACTTCAGCTGTTCTGAGCTAAGCCACACTGCTAATCAGTCTGTACTTCCATTCTTATCCCATTATAGAGCTAGAGTGCTAATGACAGGTACCATTAAGGCTGTCTGTTTCTATTCTGAACCATCAATCTCAAAGGCTTGTGCTTTTCTGAAGCATGCTGAAAATTCTGGCTTGGAAACAAAGATGTCTCAGTTTCCACATCAAAGATTATACATAGATAATTTTTTTGCACAAAGTACTTAGAAACTAGTGTAGTCCTTAAAAAGATTATTAAAATGGCAACCCACTTTTTAAGTAATAGAATATATTTGGGCTTTCAACTCTCTTTTTTCTTAAAACGTAGCTTTTTACTGAAACTTTAAATGAAGACCAAACCAGCTGAGGGCAGATCCTAATCAGGGAAATTCACTTGAAAATGTGAAAGAATCAAAGGCTTTGAGCAAAAGAAAGCCACATTTCAACTACACTGAACTAGAAAGTGTGTCAGTATCTGAAGACCATGGACTTGCTCTTGTCAATTCCCACAGACCAAACTGAGACAAATGACAAATTCTGGATTAAAGAAGTAAACAGGGTTACTGACATGATACAATATAACTGGTGGTAGAAGATGCTTTTCCCTTTGAGTATACAACCTCAAACTAATCCTAAAGTGCCAGCTCAGAGAGAAGACTACTAAATTCCTGAGGAATAAGGAAATAAGTTCAGTCATAGGATATAATACTTCAACAAGAGTAACAAGCTGCTATTTTGCACTCGCGAACTCTATTGGATCACACTAGAAATCTACAAAGCCAGGCTTAAAGCAGCCATTCTAAATAAAACCCTGGAATGGTCTATGATCTTATAAACACAGTTTTATTGAATTCGCAGTTGTAAATTCTTGCAAACTACCTCTCATGATTATGAATCATTATTTTACTGCCTATTCACTCCTGGACCAGTTAATAGTGCATATAAAGGAAAAACACTATGGTTTATTCAACACTGTATTCCTTGCTTAGGCCTTCTCTTCAGAGGAAAGTGTGTATCTGAGGGAAGGATTTTCTACAGCCTAAGTAATAACCTATTCCATGAACAAACATGAAACCCAAGACCAATTATACCACATGGTCTACAACTCTTAAGGTTTGTGTAGTTCTCTTGCTCAGTGTATGAAACCTAACAGTGCTAGGGTGTTTTTATAGAAACCAGGCAATACAAGAAGGTGCAGCTCATATTTGGTATGGGGAAAATAGGATCTTTGAGCAAAATATTAATAAATTGTATGATGATCTAATGTACACAATGTAAATCAGAAAAAGTCCATTGACTAGTGGAGTTACAGTGCTTGGCACTTACAGTTTGAGCCACATGTGGCTCAAGAATGTAAGAATTTTAAAGTAGAAAACAGATATCATAAGCACTTACCCTTACAATTCAGCCTTCTCACACTACTCGCAGATTTCACAGAGCTTTGCCCAACTGAGAGAGTGTCTCAAAGGGATGGAACAGGATTAGAATTCGTGGCATTATTTGGAGTGTGGTTGGATTAGGGTGTTTCTCACAGAAGGATCAAGTTAGGTTCTTCCCTTTCCACAGAGGCAAACTCACTCACCAAACTGGCACAGGTTTATTTTGGATTTATGGCTGAGTTGGAAAGCAGAGACCTATGTAATGTACAATCCTGCTCCTTCCAAGAGTACTCCAACATTTAAAGTGGGAACATAATAAAATACTGTACATAGGACTAAATCTGGCCAGTATGTGTGTATGTTATCCAAATACATACAACATATGATGAATTCCAGGTGCCATGATCCTCTGGTGGAACTCTTGCTTTGCTTGTCACAAGCCTTAAACAGCTAACAAGAACTCTACAATGGTTGAAACAGTCCTTTCTGCTGACTTTGGAAGCTGCTATGTAACTCAAAGAGCTTGGTAAGTTCACCATGTGATGAAATTGCACAAGGCTAAATGCAGTCACTCTCCTGCGTGAGCCATCTTTCTGGGTCTTGGGAGAACAGGCAGGATGCCAAGTCCTCAGAGATTTGGAATTCTGCATTTTCCTTTGTTGACTTGCAGGGGCTCAGAATATGCACTGCATTGCAGGCAGCTCAAGCCTGTTCTTCCCTTCTCTTAGTTGTCATCATCGTTGTGGCTAGGCTTCGCGAACGANTTCTCTTAGTAATCAATCACCATTCCTCCAGCCAACGCCTTTCTAGCTAGCAAATGACCAAAGATCAACTGCAGCTATCCAACCACAGTTAAGTGCATTTAAAAAGAAATAAATAATAAAAAGCTGGTTTGAAAAAGAAACAGAAGTGCTTTATAAATGTAAATAACTGAACTTCAAGAGAGGGTGAAGTTATGTGAAGAGAAGTACCTACGTACCTATCTATATCTAAATGTATAAGGCATTTGTAGAGCACTAGCCACAGTAGAATATAAGCATGATGTGTACTAATGATGATCCACCTTTGGCTACATGATACATAAGTGATTTATTAATCCCTCTTCCATTAACATCAGACTATGATCTCACTTTTGTGATAGCCAGTGTTCTCCATTTGCTAGAGACAGGTGGACCTCAACCCATTTGAAGATTCATTGCAGATGAGATAATCTCAAAGGATAAGATTTTACTCCCACTGAAATTAATATTAAAATTCCAATAAACTTAATGGGTTCTTAGACTTCACAAAGCTGCTCTCATTTTCTGTCATCTCCCTCCTCCAGTCTTCTTAAGTTTGCAAAATAGTGGCAAGGCTCTCCTAAAATCACTTTTCTTAAAGAATCTTCACAATTACCAAAAATATTGTAAGGAAAATCCCCGTCCTGGTAAGCCACAACCTAAGCTGAAGTCCTGCTGTTAAAAGAGGAAAGAAGATACCAAAATGAATGTCAGCTTTTCCTGGGAAACAAAGTTTCTCTCAAACTGAGGAAAATGTTTGTTAGGCAGTGTTTCCTTGTTTGACTGTACCAGTCCATCATCAGGCTATTCTTACTCTATGTTCAAAGAATAAAGATACAACAACAACAAAAAGTATAATATTCTAAGTAGGGTTCCTTCAAGTAGGATGTCTTGAAAGGGCTAGGGAATAAGAAGAGAATGTCTCTCATTTATGGAATACTATTTGCGTCATTTGTATTCACAGGATCAAACCAGACAAAGAGATAACATTTCCACTGCAGAAATGCTGCATCCTAGGCACACTTCTGGTCATGAAGAAAAATACTGAGTAAATTCAATTAATTAATTGAGGTGAGCAGAATGCAATCTCTAACCCTGGAAACAGGCAAGCACATCAACATTATCAGCTTCTTCATGCCAATAATATCCTGGACCCAATATCAGCAAGAGAAGGACGTCAATGTTGCATCTTCTGTGAACAATACCTATCACAAAATACATACCTATTTTGCTTCCAGAGAGCTCTTTCCCCAGGTATTATTTTGAAATTATTGTGACCATTTACTAAAGACTTGAGGTTGGTAGCCCCAGTCAGAGAAAATTCCAGTTAATTCATATGCTACAAAGGGAAATTTTTGTACCAACTCCACTTTTGTAGGGTCACAGATAGATGAAAATAAACTGCAGCTCATATTCTCTCTGCTTCACCACTGAATGAACCTTCCCTCCTGTATTCCTATCTATCCAATGTGCAAGTGCTAAGGATGGTACACGTGCAAGTATCTCACACTGTGTTACAGCCAACTAAAATATAATAGCCAAATGACTAAAATAGACAGTTAAGGCAAAATTAGAAGCTGACAAACAGCTTCTAATGAGGTCCAGATACATTTTCTTTCTGCATATTTTGGAATCTAACATTTCCCAGTACTGCATGTCATTCAGTTCTTTTCCCTCATCTTGAACTTGTGTGTTGGAACCAGGCATTATGCTAATGATCTCCAAGAACTTAGCATTCCTGTTGCTTAGGAACAAAAGTTATACAGGCTGAGGAAGGAGGACTGAATAGAAAGTCCTTGGACCTGGGAAAAGCTTTTTTGCCACTCCTCCTCCCCAATCCTATCCGAGCACACTCATGTACGCAAGTTTCTTGAAGGGCTGCCATTTTCCATCAAGAAAGTACCATTCAGAATTTGCAGGACTGTGAAAAGGAAATTGTCCTGTGATCCCTGCTCATGGGTTTATTTACAGACTGAACAACTAATTAATTACTCGGAGAAGTGTGGACAGAGGACGACTGCACAGTAACACACCATGAATCCCACACTACTGCAAAAAAAAAAAAAATTCCCAAAAAACAACAAACCAAGCAACTTGTGACAGCCTTGCCTTCTAAGTCTTCCTAGCTGCCAGCTGGTAAGGTCTCATGCTGGGGTGGGGGGGAGTTTGGCATAACTCTTAAGATGACACTATATTTTTGTTTATTCTTGTGGCTCTTGGTTTATAAGTAACCTTGCACTGTATGATAGCACAGTGGCTCTGAAGTGGTATAGAAAAGAAAGAAAAGTAAGGAAGAAAACCTCTATCCGTTTGCTCATAGCAGGATTTAGTCTAAACGTGCCTGTAAACAAGAGGCTGTATTTAAGATAGTCAGTGAATTAATCTCTCTTCTGCAACAGCTCGTATCCAACAACAAAGAAATGGTAACAGGCTTGTAACCAGGCAAAAAAACTAACTACCCCAGCTGCAACTGCTTCACTTTATGCAAAACCATTCATTGTATAAATGCTAGTTTTAAGCTTTATATGAAAGTATTTACATGGGGCTCTTCCATGGGTGATTTAGAAAATGTCACATCACTGCCTTCCTGTCCCCAGAAAGGTGCAGGACATGTATAGTTCTGCTGGGCTTGGCAAGCCTGTTCTGTAATACCTGGACTTTCAGGAGGAAAGACAGAGGAAGCCTTTCTTACAGACTAGTTCAAAATGGTTCTCTGCAGTTTTGGGTGAAGTGAAGTAGGAATCAGCGACATAGGGGAAGAAAAGAACCACAATGGAGTAGGTCCTGAAACACCTAGACGGTGTGACAGGCAGAAGGCCTGTTCTACTCCTGCCAGCCCCATGCTAAGAAAGGTTCAGGTAGAAGACACTACATCATCAAGTTCCAAATCTGTATTGTTCTAAGATACAGCCCTGTGCATGTGCTTCTGTAAAGATAAGGAGTGATCTCCAACCCTCCCTTGCCTCAGAAAGACATTAACAAAATATTACCAAATATTTTACTAAGTGTGGATAAAAGGGGAAGAGATTTCTAGTCAAGATTCTCTTTAGCAAGACCTTATACACACGGGAATACAGCACTCCCAATCCTGGGCAAAGGCTTGCCAGCAACTCAGAGGGTGAATCTAGGGGGGTGGGGGGAGGGGGGGGGGCTTAGAGGAAGTGACTAAAGAGAGTTCCCTCTTGTCATTATTTCTTGAATAGTAGGGCAATACATGTTCCTTTCCATTTGCTGTCCTATAAGGTGCACTGGGAGCATGAGATCGAACAGGCATAATTAACATTTACAGCAAGTAGGGCTTCTGCAATTCCTGAATTTTTAATATCAGTGGCTACAGAATTGGAGCCCTCTTATGCAGAGCTAGAGAAAATGAGACATGGCTAAGTGAGCTGCATTATCTCCAGCTACAGCCCTATGAAACACTGATAATCACTTTACAAGACTGCAGAGACAAGAGTGTTATTCAGCCCCTTCAAGATGTCTAGTGTGCTGTGCCACAGTGTTTTTGCAGTCCTCCCATGCTATTCCTGTCTTCGGGATTGCAAATCACCTTTTTGTAAGTTTGAAATACAACTCCAACTTTCAACTTAAAGCACTTAAAAAACGTGAGCACTTCCTAGTGACTCATGCTTTCCTGATCAGTGCATCTTAGAGGTCCACAGTAGGATTTAAAGTCTGACTAAATGCGGCATTTAAATCTCTTTGAAGACTGAGCATTACAAAGATGTCTTCAGCAAAATTACACCGATCCATTTGTTTGGAATTCTTAAAAATCTGAATGATTCAGATTCAAACTTTGTCACAAGCTGGCAACGGTTATGGACAGAGAATTACCCAAACCCGAAAGGTTAAGGCGTACTGTTAACAGCTGAAAAGTCTCCAGCACTCAACCTTGTACACAAGGCTCCCTCTAGTGCTCCCAGGCTTGCACAGCACAGAGGGCCAACGGCACTGGGAACCGGCACTAATACACAGCTGCAGAAGAGGCTGATAGTTTGGCTAGCTGGTATTTTTAAGAAAGAAAAATGTTTTGGATCAATGTTTTCCCTTTGGATTTTAAACTAAAAGTAATAGAATAACATTAATAGGAACTGAACAAAATGTTTTCTTTCTGAGAGTTTTAAAGGTGTTTCCAAGAACATTTTAAAATAAATTATTTTATATTTAGAGAAAAAAACAAACCCAAACATATACCTTTCCTCGAAGCTCCCTTTCATTTTTTTAAAGGCTTACTTAGCTGAAAAGCTTCAATGATCAAAATTTATTGAATGTTTTGGTTAACTTATCCAAGGCAAAATTCAAACAAAGAGAAAATTGGATGTGTCACAAGGTTCACATTAATTGCAGGATGCAGGAAGTCGCTTTCCATCTTGCCAAAGAGAAAGAAAGCTGCCCTGCAGATCTTCTGAGGCGTAGTAGTAACACTCTGTGCACCAGTAAGGGTATCAGAGTGTCTTGTACCAGCAGCAGGGCTCTGGCATTTCCTTTACAGCTGGACTTTTATCTTCAAAGAATTGCCAACAAGAATATTGCATCAAATCCTTAATATGAGTGAATTACAATTTAAAAAAACCTATTGATTTGATCTCCAGAACTTCTGACCCACTGCTGGGCAAATTATTTAAGCTATCATCAACAAAAGTGGGACATGTGTCTAATTTTCCACTGTAAGGTACTTTGTTTCAGTTATGAGTCTACAAAATGGAAAAAATAGCATTGATATTGCCCCTAGGGCACTGTAAGGCTAAATGCAGCAAAAAGTGAGAGGCCTTCAGATATAATGGTACTGATGAGAGACAGAAGTGTGGGAATTACAGACACAAATATTTAACTGTGTTTAAATATTTTTTTACAAAATAATGATTTTTTTTTGCAACAGACTGACCCCACTGTTCTGCTTCCAGGATTTTCTGAAGCATCTGCAGTCCCTAAGGACTGGATTTGAGACCTACAATATTTTTTGGCACAGGTCCTCAAATGGCTGATGGGTAGCAACATATTTAACTCAGTTTCATTACATGCTGAGCTCAAATCAGTATCTAGGAATGAAAGACAGCAAATTTTTCCCACTTCAAATTTCACCCTGTAATATTTGTATTGCAATGCACAAAATATTATAAATTATTAGAATTTCACCTACTCAAAATACATTCAGAAGAACTTTCAGAGTTACAGCTTCAGGGTTGTAAGTTTCTGACCTTAAACAAACGAACAAAAAAAAAAAGACTTTTGAAGAGTCCAGCAGTCACATGTTAATTTATAACTATGTCATTATTTTTTTTTTAATTAGGGCGTAACAGCCACTGTTTCCAAAGTCTTCACTTGAGTTCCCACACTTTATCCACAGAGCCTGGTGTGTGTGTCTGTCTGTCTTTCAGTGGAGAAATGGCCAAGGGGAAAGCAAAAGGTCCAAAAGGGACAAAAATCACCTTGAAAATTGCAAAAAACTCCATCCAGATATGTACTGATGGAGGGCGCCGTCTTGACTTAAGCCGGATGGGTATCACTACCTTTCCCAAGTGCATTCTTAAACTGGCTGATGTGGATGAACTTGATTTGAGCAGAAACATGATAAAAAAGATTCCAAGTAGCATTGAGAAGTTCCAAAATCTGCGCTGGCTGGACTTGCATAGCAATCAACTTGAGGATCTGCCCAAATCAATAGGTAAACTTCAGAAACTTTTCTACCTAAATATATGCAACAATAAGCTGACCACCAAGAACCTGCCGGAAGAGTTGAACCTCCTCAAGAACTTGCGTATTCTCAACCTTGGCCTGAACCACCTTGATGATATTTCCACCAGTCTTGGGGCCCTGAAAGAACTTAAGGAGATAGGTCTCTTTGACAATGCCTTAACCAGCATCCCAGAGAGTGTGACAGCTCTCCCCAAGCTCAAGAAACTGAATGCAAAAAGAAATCCTTTCCCAGATTTAACAAAAGAAGAAGAGCCTATTGACCCAATTAAACGCTTAGAAACACTTCACTTAGTACAAGAGAAAGACCTGTGCCCTTCCTGCCTGAAGATGTGTAAGGGTGAGAGGGAGAAGCTGAATGAGTTAAAGAGTGTGACACCTAGCCCTGCAAAGAAGCCAAGTTTCCCTTTACTCCTTACACCCAATTCCTCTGCAATGGATAATCCAGAAGAGTGGAGAGTAAGAGAGGCAAACACTCCTGAAATAGACCAAGACACTCCATAGACCACATTCCATGGAATTCAGCCCAAGACAATAAAAAACTGGCCTCCTTCCTCTTTCTTGTTCCTGCAGTTCTCTTCCTTTAAAGATCTACTTAGTTTTAGAAGCAGCAGATCTGTGTGGTCTCTGAAACAAAATCCCAAACAGCTAAAACAGATGTACATTTGGGAAAAGAAGGGCTATTTCTATCTGACCCCATTCCTACAACATGTTCGTGTTTGGGTTTGATTGTTTGGGGATTTTTTGTGTGCACATGTGCAGTAAAGTAATCTTCAAAAAGACAGGTTTTTCTAGTAACTCTACTCCCACCACTGAGTGTCAAACATTAGTTCTGTTCATTTTCATAGGGTGAAACAGAGTTAAACTAATCTCAGTAAATATCATTTGGAGGAAAAGGAACAGAACTGGGAACTTTCTGCTTCTAGTGGCTGCAACAAATGCCTCAGAGAATCTCAGACAGGCACTGTTAGTGTAGGAACCACAATCTCGTCCCAGTTCAGCGGAGGCAGCAGACACAAATGTTATGCTTAGGGGTAATTTATCAGCACAAATACAAGGCTTATTTCTAAACAACCAGTGATCCCATTTGCCATCAAGGAGCCAGATTCTGCATGAGAAAGTTCACTGGTAATTTGGGTTTCATTGATCTCTAATTTGCATTGTGGTTTGTCTGCCTCTGAGTTTCCCCTCTAAGAATGGTACAGAAGGGAGAAGGGGTAGGGAAAAGATTGCTCTTTCTAAGGGTCATGGGCATATCACTTAAGCAGTGACTAAGAGAAAGACATCCTCTTCCATGATCCAAGAGTCAGCTGGTGAATTGATGAAATCAGATCTGGTGTCCCCACAGTACTTTTAGCCTTCTGTTCACATGTGTGCCTGTGCACCTGAGCACACATGTTCACTTGCACAAATCACATCCCTAGGGCAAAGGATACTGACATATATATATATAATATATAAATAGCAATATACAGGTACAAGCAACGAGCAGATAAAAGCAGTCAAGCACAACATAAGAAAAGGCACTGGCCATGTCCATAGTAACATATGGTGATGGCAAACGTTTAAATGTTTTTAAATGAAGAATAAAGTGCCAGTGGCAAAGGACTGAGTTTTCCAGTAATAGTCCATTATCATTTTTCAAATGGCTACAGTCGAGCCTGAGAGTCAAGACTCCTGAGTATTATTCCTATGGACTATGTGGGAAAACTGATATGGAGTTTTCCAGAAATGCTACTACCTCAATATGACAAGATACATCAAATTAGTGATTTCTTCTTTCCATGCTATAGCTGTGCAATTATTAATAGAGCTTAGTTTGGCCTGCCCCCCTGTCTCAGGTAAGGCAGGAAAAGCTGGGATGTTATTCAAGATAACCATTGTCCCTTAGATGGGGAAGGAGATCCTTGTGAAGTTCTTGAATTTTTCTAACTCAGAAGTGCCTCCAGAATACAAATGGGGGAAAACTAATCTCATCAGTTCCTTAGTTCTTCAGTTCCCAGACTGAAGCGTGGTAAAGGGAAGCATGCCCACTGGGGTTATTTTGGGTTTTTTTGTTGTTTTTTTTTTTTTAACTTTCCACTTAAGCACAACTTTTCTAGGATCTGCAGTGGCACTATCTGATGTTTATTTTATTTCAATTCATGCTCTAACACGGCGCAGACAAAGCTTTCAGAATGAATAAGGTGCACAGGGTCCTCTCTCAATCAGTAGAATAAAACTGATGACTGAGCTTTATAGGATTCAGGACAGAATACTTCAGACCTAGGCATACAGCCTGCTTTAATCTCCAAACATGAGACCAAACATAATCAAGTGTTTCTTACAATAATCACAAGACCAGCTAAAGCTCAAAGTTCCTTCAGTCATAGCACATCTTATCTCAAGACATTTCCACCTGTTAAGCATGCAGCAAGCAAAGGGAAAGGAAACCCTGGGGTGAGTTACTGGTTACTCCACATAGAACACCAATCATGCTCTACAGATTAGGCTCTAGCCAGAGCTGGTTGCCTACTGCACTGATATTTTTTTGGAAGCTGATGGCTGGTAGTCAGGTGTAGTCAGGTGTTCACTTATAAGACAGGTAATGATCTACAGAAGGTAAATTGAAAATTAAAAATAAGACTACATCTGACACAGGCAACAACAACTCATAGAAGCAATCTACCCCTTAGGTAGATTCAACAGTATTCCAGCCTCCAGGTGATCATTGCGGACACCAGTTAGGCACTTACTGTTGTGTTCCTCAGTTATCCAAACCAATAAGAATTGTAGGTATGCAAGTAAACGAAGGTTAGAATTGAATAGTCTTTCAGTCATCCCTCACTGGGAGAAAACATCTTTCCCCACAGTGCTAAACCTGAGGGACAACAAAGTGGAATCTCCACTGCAGAGTTACTATAACATACCAAAATATTCACATACATTTATCACCATCTGCCCTAGCCATGCAATGAAGAGGCCATTACACAGAATTAGTATGGATTAGCTCTAACCTTAGTTCACTGTCTCTTTCCCACAGCATCTGTGTAGAGTTTACCAATAAAATCATATTAAGGAGGTAATAACTATTAATCAGCTATGGACAGTCAGCTACTCAACATGCTCTTCATGTCTTCATACTGTGGATGCTGTACATTAGAATGCATTTTGGAGTTCTGGGGACATCTTTAAAACAGGGGGCACAAATGGGTAAGTTGCTGGATGCTTTTTTAAGGTGCGGCTTATTCACACAATTGCACCTGTCTACAGTCACTCAGTGCTTCCTATGTTTTACCTTATATTCAGGGACTCTTCTGTTATCCCCTTTGTCTTCAAAGCAGGTTGGAAGGAGCAAAATCTGTAGGAAATGTGAAAGGTCATATTACAAATATTTAAATGGTTGTCTGTATACATTATAGAATCATAGAATATAGAATTATGTATGTATGTAATCTATATTACTTCCTGACAGAAACTTTCCTCCTGAAGGACACCACAGCGTTTCACTGAGACTCTAACCTAGGTCAAATCTGCAAGACAACACAGCAATAGCACACATTTAAAATTAAGGGGTTGCTTATAGGCTGGATAAAACCAGTTTCTTTACAGGACCTTGAATTGATATGTAGGGCTATGGACTTACGATCATGTGGTTTAAGGTGCAATTAACTAAAGCCAAGGAATGAGAACCCACTCAGACATTTATCTAATAAAAGCAGCAGAAAGGAGTAACATCCCATGTCTCAGCCATTCCTATTTACTTCTACTGGAGTTTATCATGTCAGACGTAGGAAATCCTTGAAATGTTTCTAAGTAGCCACACTATCCAGCCAGTTTAGAAAGGAAGACTAGATAAATCTGCATTGACTTTTAAGAAATACTCCATTAGAAACTGTTTGGAGATTCCAGGAGCAGAAGGAACTGCTAAGATTGTTTAGAAATTAACAGCACAAATCCTCAGTTCAGGCTGTAGAATTTACCACAGGAAGTGCTACCTATTTTTCCTGCATAGAAAGTGAAAGTACACCTGATATAATGGCCAAAACTGTAGTAGGAAAAACATGCAAGAAAACAAAGTGCAGATTAATCACTTCATAGTCTTACGTACCAGTTCCATCAAAATAGACAAGTACATAAGGAGAAATCTTTTTCTGAGCAAAAATTACGTTGTTAAAAGTTAACTCCACGACCAAGATAAAGTAAGTCAGAGAGACAAAAACATTTTATTCCTAAAGAATCTAATGACATTTTGTGTGTTGGAAGAAAGCAGAAAGAAACCTTAGCTCTCATCTGTGAGAAGTAGCAACAGCTACAGTTGTAATTTCTTGGGATGTAGGAACATAAAACACCACTGGGTGACCTACACATGCATTAGATCCCTTGATAAATCAATATCTATATAATACTCTGAAGAATTCACAGGTCAACAAAGGGGAAAATTCATAGAATCGCTTAAGTATAACCTGTTAAAGACCAAGGAGCTGCAATTGAAGAAAGAAATCTTGGGGCAGCACAAGACAGACATGTGAAACCAAGATAAATAGGGGTGATAGACTAGGAGTGTCATCTGGGTGTTCATGTTATTGTGAAGTAGTGATTACCTCTTAAATATCTTATTTCTGTCGCTGTCATGGAAGACAAGAAATCTGGAGAAACCATTTTTGAAGAATATTTCCAAGGCGATCTCCTGGAAAGTTAAATCATTTACAGTGTGAAGCACTACAGAGCAAAGCCTAATGCTGAAAAGTGTCCATCATGGTCTGTCCAATTCTTCAAAGCATTAAAAAAAAAAAAGCAATCTCTGACTTTGTATCAAGTGTAGCAAAGAAGTATAGCAAAATATGTCTACCATTCCAAATTTCTCCAAGTGTGGGAAGGTCCTACTCAGCTGACTAGGTTTCAAATGCTTCTCTGAAGAGAGAAACTCCAGATGTTGGTCCCATCATGCACCTTCTCTTGTTTCTTCTGAAGCATTTTTGTCCTGAAATCTCAATGTGATTAACAAGCACTAGTAGCATTAACTTCTAATTAAGTGGAAAAGATAACATGAAAAGGGGATTCCAGAGAATAGTTTCTTTTAGAAAGCAACCACACTGCTTTGAAAATGAATAGCAAGCTCAGCAGAAATGACAAATCAATTTCTCCTGACTAGATGCAGTAGAAGATGACAGTTTAGAATATTTCTCACTGAAGCTTCAAATAATTGAAGTCAAAATCTTCACCCCCTTTTTTCCACAATATCTCCACACATTGTTATGTTGGGCATTTGCAAATATTCTTATTATTTACTCAGTGAGTACTCTGTGATTCTCATCATAGGTTCATCTAAACCAGACAAACTAAAAGGTACCAGATTACTGAAGATGAGTACCTTCTGTGTAGCACAGCTAAAGGCAAAGAGGATTCAAATCCTCTTATGATTCATTTATTGAATCACATGCACAGCTTCAAAGTTACTCCACACATAATCTACTGACGTCCAAAACTACTGAAGTCTGTGGGAGCTGATTATTACTGAAAGTCAGACACTTACTGGAAGCTTCCATCAAAACATAGGATACTGGCTTTATGTCTTATCAAAAACATCAAGATAAACTGTGAAAAACATTGTTAGCCTAATAACTAAGAAGTAAACCACTTCAGTGAGAGTGCTTAAACACTCTAGTGAATACAGAAAGGAGTTTGTACTACCAAAGGCTAATGAAGCAATGATGTGAACAAAAGTATTTTGGGACTCAGGCAAAGAAATCTCAGCAGTCTTAGTAAAAAATTGTGCAACTAGTTTTCAGTCATATGTCATTACTGCTATTGAAGCTTTCACTCAAATGACCAAGCATGTTAGTTCCTACCTGCAGAAGAAAACGCATCAGATGAATCTCTTTTATATCATGATACAAATAACGGGAACACATCTGGTGTCCCACAGCATGATCTTTATGACATAAGTTGAAAAGAAATGGATCACTGATGCTGAAAGAGGAAAACATAAGAAATAAAATTTAATTTGAAACAAAAAGGATCAGAAGAGCCCTCATGAATACCCAAGACCTCTCTGAAGAATATTAAAAATACTAAGAGATAGCAAGATCAACTGGGGCATATGTTAATTGAAAACAAAGCTAAATACCCAAGGCAGATTTTGTACTAGTTCCAAGAAAAGAACTTATAGAGGCAAAAGGGAGGTGAGGATTTATTTCAGTGCATGCAAATAGACAGACAGCAATGTTTTGAACACACTGAATTCAGTCTGAGAAGCAGCAAGGGAAGGAGCTGGGTGGGAGAATCTAAAAGCTTGGGTCAAGGCCAAACACACATGGACACATGCCTATTATTAACAGCAATTGATTAGAACCAAAAATAAGGCAATTAATTTATTATTACTTGATTTATGTACATGTACTGCAATTGCCATCTACAGCCTAGCCCATAGCAAAACCCTAGAAAAACCCTGTCCAATTAATCCTTAAATCTCCTAATCAGATTGACTGATACTGGATTTAGTAAGAATCGGATGCAGAGCAGAGAGTCAGGGAGTAAAACCAGTTACTCACCATCCCACTGGACTTTGCACATAGAATCCTAGAATGCTTTGGGTTGGAAGGGACCTCTGGAGGTCATCTAGTCCAACACCCCTGCACTGGGCAGGGATGTCCCCAACTAGATCAGGTTGCTCAGAGCCCTGCCAAGCCTCACCTTGAATGCCTCCAGGGATGGGGCCCTAACCACCTCCCTGGGCAACCTGATCCAGTGTTCCAGAACCCTCGTGCTGAGGAACTTCTTACTAATATGAAGTCTAAATCTACTCTTCTCCAATTTAAAACCATTGCCCCTTGTCCTTTCACTCCAGGCCTTTGCAAACAGGCCCTCTCCAGCCTTCTTGGAAGTTCCCTTTAGGTACTGGAAAGTCACTAGTAGGTCCCCTCGAAGTCTCTTCTCCAGGCTGAACAATCCCAGCTCCCTCAGCCTGTCCTTGTAGGAGAAGTGTTCCAGCCCCCTGATCATTTTCGTGGCCCTCCTCTGGACCCGCTCCAGCAGGACCATGTGCTTTCTGTATTGAGGGCTCCAGAACTGGACACAGTATTCCAGTGAGGTCTCACTAGAGGAGAGTAAAGTGGCAGAATCTCCTCTCTGGATCTGCTGGTCATGCTTCCTTTGATGCAGCCCAGGATGCGATTTGCTTTCTGGGCTGCAGAGCATACTGTTTGCTCATGTCCAGCTTCTTGCACATCAACACCCTCAAGTCCTTTTCTGCAGGGCTGCTCTCTATCATCTCATACCCCAGCCTGTATTGATAGTGGGGATTGTTCCAACCCAGGTGCAGGACCCTGCACTTGGTCATGAGGCTCACCTGGGCCCACGTCTCCAGCTTCTCCAGGTCCTTCTGGATGACATCCCACCCCTCCAACTTATCAACAGCACCCCATAACTTGGTGTCATCTGCAAATTTGCTGATGGTGCAATCAATGCTACTGTTGAAACAGTTTATAAAAATATTAAAGAGTACAGGCCCCAGTACAGAGCCCTGAGGGACACCACTTGTCACTGATCTCCAGCTGGATGTCGAGCCATTGACCACTACCCTCTGGATGCAACCATCCAGCCAGTTCCTTAAACACTGAACAAGCCACCCATCCAGTCCATAGCTGTCTAACTTGGCCAGTAGAATGTTGTGGGGGACTGTGTCAAAGGCCTTGCACAAGTCCAGATAGATCACATCCACAGGTCATCCTTTGTCCACTGAGGTAGTCACANCATTGATGTGCCTGTAGAATCCCTTCTTGTTACTCTTTGCATCCTTTGCTAAGTTGAGCTCTAGCTGTGCTTTAGCCTTCCTGACTTCATCTCTACACCATCAGGCAGCATCCCTATACTCTTCACAAGATCCTTGTCACAGCTTCCAGTGCCTGTGTAGCTCCTTCTTGCTTTTTAATTTAGCAGCAGGTCTTGACTCAGCCATGCTGGTCTTTTCCCTTTCTTACCAGATTTCTTACACCTGGGGATCGAGAGCTCTTGTGCTCTACGGAAAGTGTCCTTAAAGATCTGCCAGCTCTGTTTTGCTTTCTTGTCCTTGAGGACTGTTTCCTAGGATATCCTGCTGAGTAACTCTTTAAAGAGTGTGGAATTTTGCTTTTCTGAAATTCAGAGTCCTGACTATACTTCTTGACTGATTAGTGTCCCTCAGGACTGTGAAGTCCACCAATGCATGATCACTGCAGCCCAGGGAGCCTCCAATCTTGAGATCCCTGATAAGATCACTTGCATTGGTGATCAGTAGATCTAGTATTGCACCACCACCACCCCCCACCCCGGTAAGGGTGTCTGTTTCTTGTGTTAGGAATTTCTCATCGAGACTCTCCAGGAGCCTTCTGGATTGCCTACTTCTTGCTGTATTGTTTTTCTGGCGAATGTCGTGGTGGTTGAAGTCCCCCAGCAGGACAAGAACCTGTGAGACTGATGCCTCCTGTAGCTGGAGTAGGAATGCTTCATCAACAGACTCCTCTTGATCTGGAGGGCTGTAGTAGGCTCCAACCACAATGTTTCCCTTGTTACCTTGATCTCTAAACCAAAAATGAGCACACAACATACTCAAAGAGCTAAGTCTAGCAGACTCATTTTCAATATTGATCAGTTTCAATAAATCATGAGTCAAAGATGATAGTAGTGTGCTAAAAATTAATTACCATTCTGTCTTGGAGAAACAAAGAAAAATCTTATGAAACAATGAAGCTAAAGGCTCTTGTAATTATTTTTCCATATGAAAAAAAGATGGAAGCCAATCAGAAAGAAACATTAACAACAGTTTTAAAGAATTGAAAACCAGCAATGTATGTGTTAGACTGGTCACCATCTACTTCTGTTGGAACATGGAGTTCTTGTTGCACCTCCAAAGTCTGTAAACAAGCACTTATGTTAATCAGTTCTGTGAACAGATGGAAAGGATGGCAAACTTCTTACTGTGATAATATCCCTCTTGAAATCCTCTCACATTCTGTGCAAATTGTAGGTATACATGTGTCAATGCTGAAGTTAACCAAGCAGATCTCTGGGAGTAAAGAATTACCTACCTGGACAAGCAGTGATGTGTACAGTAGACTTCTTCTAGAGGGGATAACACAAAGCATTCACAGATGTAGAAGTGGTCTTTGCCAAAAAGCAGCACTCCTTCCAATGCTCTATGCCCCTGCACAACAGCCACAGAGCATTTGAACGTGACCTAGTATGAAAGCAAGCATAATAAAGCCAGGAGTTGGTAACACAGAGACAGCAGGAAGAAAGACCCAGTGATGCAAAAGGACATCCTTTTGTACCAAAACAGCTGCCATCTTGACTGGCATCCACAAAAATCACCATATGACTGACAGAGCATGGCTGTGTGGTACTAGGAGTGGGAGGGTCTGATGTCCTTTCCCCCCATTAAGTCTATTCCTTCTCCATCTATCTGTGGCTATATTTAGCAATATCACTATAGAACATGAAGAGCTTGCAAATGTTGCAGGAGTTACTAGTGTAAAATTTTGTAGAGAGCAGTACTTACTACACAGGCAGGGGGTTGACGCACTGAGGAAGGAAGTGACTTAAACAGCATCATACAGAAAAAAACAGTAGCATATATTAAATATATGCATATTTAGAATACAGAGAAAAGGCAAATACTTTTATTTAGATTCCAGTGAAATCTATGCTTGAAAAAAAAAATCCTGCAAAGGAATTTCAGGAAGCAATGATCAAGGAAAGGCCCTAATATTCTGCTTATCTATGTCACCATGGCCAGCTGAATCAGCATACAATGGATTGAAATCTCAGTAACACAAAACTCCTTGCACTGGCAATTTTCCTGCATATATTATACAGAAGGCTAGTCAAAATACATGAATCTATAATTCTAGCTGTCTTCAAGATTTAGTTAAACATTTGGGAATAGTTTAAAAAATGTCCTTGGCATCTTAAGATTCACTTTCTTTTTCTTTCTCCTCCTGATCAAATAAACTTGGCCCTTAAAACACAGGAGTTTCTCACCCACAATTTAGAAGCACTGGGAATTTTTTAACAAATTAGTAATATATGCCAGTTCATAGAAAGTTTTTTTGGGAATTGACCAGTTTTGATAAATAAAATAGTTTTTTCTGAAACAGTTCCTATGTCTGAGAGATGGTATAGAAAGGAAACAGACCAAAATAGAGACTAGAAAAGACCCATGATTCAGGAAATTGTGTAGGCTATGAGAAACAAAGTTCTTATTTTATATCAAGCAGTAATTCTTTGAGAAGAACCTTCCTAACCTTTAATGGCATGAAGTTCCTTATTTTTCTTGTTCGTTGATTCAATCTTCTATATAGAGACAGCTTCAATAGAGCAGTCAACTGGCTATCACAGTCAACTGGGAAAAATCAAGGTCAACTCACCACTGTTCCCTGTTTGTACCAGAACTTTAAATCAGTATCTCCTACACTCCCAGGGATGGAGACAGGAGCTAATAATCAACCTAAAAGCTCAGTCATAGATGAAGCACCCTCTGTTTGCAAAACTCCCTTCAAACATTCATACTACAACAAAAACACTAATGCTTGCAAAATCTTGAAACACTAATACTACTTCACATACAAGAAAACTTCACACTGTTGAGCTCCCCCTGTAAATCAACACAGTGCTGAACTACATATAATTTAGACATGTATGTAACATTTTGCAAGCTGAATCCATCTGAAACTGCAGGACCAGAACAATTCATAGAGAAGAATTAGGTCTGAGAGGTATTTATATAACAGAAGTTTGCCGAATCAGAAATCTAGTGCAATGTTATTGACAGAATTGTTTGACCAATATGAGAAGTATCCCAAAGTCTTGTTTTCTCTCTCAAGATCTTGATGATCTTACCTCTACTAAAACTTCATGAGAACAAGGGTCCTGTATCATTTTTCGTGCACGCAAAAATGACCCACAAATAGTATTGGTTCTACTAGATCCTGTAAAAACTAACATTTGGAGGGCCATACCACCCTGAGAAGGCCTGATCTCTTCTGATCTCGGACGCCAAGCAGGGTTGGGCCTGGTTAGTACTTGGATGGGAGACCACTTGAGAACACCAGGTTGCCATTGGGTTTAGTTGGGGATGACCCTGCCCACTGCAGGGGGGTTGGACTAGATGACCTCCAGAGGTCCCTTCCAACCCAAACCATTCTGTGATTCTGTAACATGATGATATGTAGAGTAAATATGGTTCTCCTTTGCTTTTTTGCCTTTGTTCCTACCTCACTATTTCTGGAACCAAATATATAACCTTCTTTGCCTCTATCCCAAAATATACATAGGCTAACTCAGGTCTGCTGAAACAGACCTACGCTGTTACACACACTTTCCATCTTGGATACCAGCAAAATGAAAAAATAAATTAATAAATAATTGAAGTAAATTTTTTTTCTACATTTACCTTTTTTTTATGATTGAAAAGAAATTATTTTACCAGCAAAATGGAGGGGTTCATTCTGAATTCAGTGGGCTCAAGTTCTTTTCATTGTGTGCTTAAAACAAAAACCAAACCAACCCTGTAAGATTTCTGTGGATATTTTTTGATGAAAAACCCTTCACTATCTCTTTCTTCTTTATATTATTTGTAAGGGGAAACTAGTGTTTTTGCATCACCTCTCCTGCAGATTCCATAAGAATACCTGTCTCTATGGAGATATGCCAGTCACAGAACCCTCCAAAGTGGAGTGCCTGCATATGTGCATACCATTACATGGTTAGAGCCATGTATGCTTGGACTCAGAATACTGGGGAATTCTGCCAACAGAAGTGAACCACTGGGTTTCCTGAAGTAATTAAGCAGTATAAAGCTCACTTCTTCCCAAAAGGAAGGTAACTGAATACTGAAACATCAGGCAGTTAAATGGACAAAGTTGAAATCCAGACTTTTAAGAAACCCATGTCAGCCAACCCAGCCCATATGTCAGAGATCATGTATGCAGTTTTGAAATGCATGGGGATTGTGAAGGGAGCCTATTTATTGTCACTAATATGGTCTGGCACAAATAATCACTTTGCTACTCGACTTAAGGCAGGACAAGGGCACATTGGCAGACCTTGAGAGGTGAGAGAGCAAGAGACCTTGAGCTCTTCTTCTTTAATTTTATCCTATCACCTTCAACAGTATTAAATACATCTGCAGTGTTTAGAGTCCTTGGGCTAAGTCTGTTGTACTCATTTGGAAAACAGGGCTCATTTTTTTCCAGAGGTGTACTAGAGAACCCCTACTAGGACAATCTTGCACCTACAGTCAACAGTCTTGTGCCTACAATCTTGCACTGAAACACAGAGCAGCCTGAAAATATTATAGGTTAAGTAAGAACTTCCCTTTTCTGTCAGAACAGGATCTAGTCCACCAGCCACCAGAATCATTAATCAATGAAGCAAACATGACATAAAATAATTGAATAATTACCTTCTAAGGTATTGCCCAAAGCCCTGTGTCTCTTGATTGCTCTGTTCATTCAGATGTGTGAGGGAATTAAAGCTAAAGGCATGTATTTTTATTTTCTTGTTTTGAAGAAGAGCATTTTGTAAACGTTCCAGTTGCTTTTAAGCAAACAGCATAAAAGCATATTGCTCTGGGGTTCAAGAGCCAGATTTTCAAAGGAGTTACATGACTGAAGTCATGAACAATCTTTACACAGTTTTCAGAAACACTGGAGGAGGTTAGCCATCTATTCCTGCATCTCTAGTGGTATGGCCCCTCCAGGGAAAAATACAATGCAAGGAAATTAAAGTCAAACCCATGTCACTCTAACACACTTACCCATGCCACACAATCTCATGAGCATAGCAGTTTTACAGAGTAAGGACAAACCAATATTTAGAACCGCTTTGGGTAGCCAAGTCCCATTTAAACCACTGTCCTACTTCTTAGTAACAGAAGCTTATGGAAAGACTATAAGAAACGTGTTAGGTATGGAGCAATTCTTGATCTTCATATAATTTCTCAGCAACCAGTGGCTTGAAGACTTCCCAAAGCCCCTTCCTCATCCGCATTGTCACATCTCATGTTTTTACTATAAGCACTCATAGCTGTCTCTAACCACTTGCTCCGCAGAAGCTACAAAAAATTTTGCTGATACACAAAAACAATGCATTCAGGCAGCGCTGTATCAGGAATCGCAGATATGAAACCTATAGTTACATATTCTTTCTGCCCTTTCCACTGTGTATTGAGGAATCTCAGGGTGCATCAGCTACAAAGTACCTATCAGTAAATTAGAGTCAATATGATTTCAGTCCTTGAAGTTGAAAATTACTAGGAGTACATGAAATTCAACACATTGCTTTTATTGCTAGGGAAACATACATGTGTTGTTGTGATATCTGAGAGCAACACAGGTCCCCCTCTCTGGGCCACTCAAAAGACCTTTCTTGCAATGATTGTTAGTTTGCTTGTTGTTGAAGTCTCATCTTACATTGAAACTGTTACACATCTCATTAATCACAACTTAAGAACACTTGACAGGTTGTTACATTCTCTCCAGCTGCTCAGTGACCAAAGGAAAATAAATCTGCTTGACCTAATCTTTAGTGGTAAGGAATCTGGGGTCAAGTTTGGTCACATCTGAACTGTTACAAACATTGGATAAAATTTCTTCTTCTCAGACTTGAGTGAAACAATTGCAATCACTAGAAAGAAAGCCTTGTGATCACAACTTTGCTTTAGAACACCCAGGACATATTCCTTTTTTACAAGTATTCTCCACACATCCTTCCTCGAGTGGAGCAGAGACTCCTTGTTGGGTGCATTTCTTCTGAGTGCACTTCTCATGATTTAACGACATCCCAAATGCTACAAGGAAAGAAAATCAGATGTTTGGGAGAAAGGGAGGGTGGCAGAAGGTGGCTCTTGTTTTGTACACAGTTGTGAGCGCTAGGACTGCTCTTTGTCCTTGCTTTCTGTGATGAAAGCCGCCATTTGTCCTGGCCCATCATGGGCCTGAGAGGCTGGCATCCCTTACTCTGATGATAGCATCTGGAAGACAGTTCTAATAGGATTGTGTTCGTACCCCTTGCACACAGAGACATCTCTGTCTCACTCCAGGCTCCTCTCAAACAGAAAATGCTGCCAAAACATAATATGGGCCCTTAAATTTCCCCTTAGATAAGTTCACTTAAGTTCATGCCCTTCCCACTGTTCCCATGACTCTCTCGTGAAGTTAAGGGATCTGCTGTGCTTGCTTGAGGTGGCAGTCAGGGCCCTGGGGTTTTGTCAGGAGCTCTGCAGAGATCAAGGGAGTGGCTACCACCTTACAATTGAAAGAACTTTTTAATCAAGGTGAACACTAAAAAAAACCCAACAACATCCCAGAAGCAGATATGAAGAGAGAATACTAGGAGGTATCCATGAAGCACAAAGTAGTACAGCAAAGGAGCACATCCAGAAGAGCAGAGCTCTGGCTAAAGATGCTCTGGGGGTTTTTGTGACTATTATAGCATGAGTCACATCATGTCATTTGACCCTAGTAGCAAAAGTATTCACCGAATTGAGGTAGGGGTGGAAGAGCATAGGCTGGGGAAGGAGCTCCCATCAGCCTCTATGTTGCAGCAGAAACCCAGATAGGGCAAGTCAGAGAAGTAATCATCTGCAACACCTTGCCCTTCAGATGTTTCGATCTGAACACAGGCAGAGTTTTACACTGAAAACTGTTATTACTAGTTAGCACCCCTTCCTGCTGTGGGGTAGTCGTTACAATCTCTGCTCCTGCAGCAGGGAGGAAAAAGGAGAAACTGAGGTGCAGAAAAGTGAAATATGTCAAATAACCTGGCTTCCTAGTCCACTGCTTTGACCACAATGGCTAGTCCCTGTTCCCATTGCACATCAGCATATAAAGTTCTTTACTGATGCATCCTTACACTGAGATGAAGTGTAACAGTGCTCTCATGAAAAAAGTGTGCTTTGGTCTTTTGCATTTTACTCTCTACAATTTCCTGAGGAGGTGGAGAGGGAGGTGCTGATCTCTTCTTCCTGGTATTCAATGATAGGAAGCATGAAAAAGGTTCAAATTTGTGCCAGGGGAGGCTGATACTAGACATGAGAAAGCATTTCTTTACCAGGAGGGTGGTCAAACTCTGAAACAGGCTTCCTAGAGAAGAAGTCACTGGCCAAGCTCACCAGTGTTTAGGAGGCATTTGGACAATGCCCTTAACATGCATTTTAGCTTTTGGTCAGCCATAAACTGGTCAGGCAGTTGGACTTTATGATCAGCAGAGGTCACTTCCAATTGAAGATATTCTATTCATATCTGTGAGGTATCTCAATGCATCTAAAAACATTGGCTTCATCAAGCAGATACAGAGCTGCTGCATCATTCTGCTAGTCCTAGCAGAACTGACCTTACTCTTCAATCAGCTCCTTTCTCCCAACCACAGATCCCACTCCCTCCAGCCTCTCCTTCAAGAAAAGGCATTGTGCTCAGCTTTCTGATAGGCCATGCCCTCTTGTTAACTTCAGATTCATTACCCCAGCTGCTTAGATTTCTTACCATCCCAAATGACTTGCTGGCAAACAAAAGTTTATGTTTTTTTCCAAAACTCAGAATTTCTACACAGAAACCATTCCCCAAGCCTGTCAATACTTTCTTCATCTGTTACATGCTAACCACACATTAACAGTCTGGCAGGAGTATTTTAGGCTTGTAAAGATCAAGGAGACGTTTTTGCAGTTGGGGGCTCAGGTTACAGATACAGGAATCCAATCTCCCTGTCTCTGCTGGTAAGCCAGGGTTACTTAAAAGGCTAATTCCAGCTTTTGGTAGGCAAGTTGACAGATTAGTTTAGGATAGATTCCTACTTGCATTTCCCTTCAAAATTCTGCAGCAGCACGTATTGTGTAATAGCACCCCCACCATGCACAACTTCTCTTTCCATGCCTCTGATGTGTACAGTCTCACTATACTAAAAATATATGCAAAATATAATCTTCACCTGTACACGCTATAGCCTGAATGGAACCTCAGCAAAATGTATAACCAAGTAGAAGAAGTGTGACAGCTCGGTAACTTCTGAGAGGACAGCCCTATAGCAAGATCTAAACCTGCACCTGCAGTCTGATATATTCATTTAGTGAGTTACACACACTAACTTGTGTGTAGGAAAAAAAAATCTTATGCATTGGGCATATACATGTAGATACTACTTTACACTACTCAAATACAGCATCAGTTCCAAAACTTCAGCAATGAGGCAACTCAATTCTCAACCTTGAATTCTAAGCCACATTCATCCCAAGCACACCAAGTTTGCCCAGTTTTCGCAAGTGGTCCCTACTGGGTCCATCTGTAAGGGAGAAGGTGAAGCAACAAGATCTCTCACCTATGGGTCTACCATTCTCCTTTAGTCTGCAAATAACTGCCTTGACTCATCCCTTGTACCCAGATTCTGTGTATGGGTGAGCTACAAATATCTACAACTCCTTTGAATGCTTAATTACTTCTTTAGGTACCTCCACGGTGCCAAAATGCAACAATGTGCCCCTGTATTTTGCATTTCACCAGCACTGCACACTAGGTTTTTGGCTTTTAGATCTGCTTCTAGCAGATCACTGAAAGCTGATGTGGACTAGTAGAAACTGGTACAGAGTATAGGCAAGAAAGACCAACAACGTCAATAGCTGTTGCTTCTGCAAAAAGCCATTTCACATGTCTGAATATGTACAAAGATGTCTGTTCAATGGCAATGTGAAAAAAATAGCACTAGGTGACAATGATTACTTTCCAGAGAAGGGCTATCCCTATGTCTGGGACACTAGAAATTAATCTAGTATCTGCCAAAGCATTGCAATGATGCTTCTGTGCAGTGCAGTAGGTAAGATGGTTCCAGTTGCCTGCTTAAAGAGCACAAACAGCTCAGGAGGCAGCTATTTATCAGGCAGGACTGCGACGCACTAAGTGAGTGCAGGACAGTTAATGTCACCCCCTACTGCTTTTTTTAATACTTCTATCAGCTCAGCATCACAGTGACCGCTGCTGGAAAAAAATATGCCTGACGTTTCTGATGGCTTCCTGCAGAGTTACATGGAGAAAAGACAGACAGCTTGAGGGCTCCAAATGTGTTCAGCACACAGAAAACATGCCTCACATTTTCATGCTTGTCTCCTTCTGCTGGGGAGAAGCGGGGAGGTGTAGGGAAATAAATTATGCTGTATAGACAGACAGTGTACCAATAGCTCTAGTAGCATGAAAAAGCCATCATGTTAGAGAGCATGAACGTGACCCCCATCCACTGGCAAAGCTTCAAGAATATTCAACGATGGTATTGAGAAGTAAAAAATGAAAAATGATTATTTCTGTAGCTATAAACAATTATCACAGCTCTGTGAAAACTCAGTTTAAATACTCCTAGTCTGACCCTTGGTTTCCACTACGGGATGCTAACTCTTGAGCAGTCAGGGAGAATGATGCCACTGGAAGAATCAGGTGCACTGCAAAAGACCAGAGAATGAGACCAGGCTTACTTCTTATGACAGAATCTCTCACAGTCCTGTGGGAAATAGCCATGTGCAGTGTATATCCAAAATCAAGGTTTTAATTTGGTGTCACCATTGTGGGGATTATGTTGAAAGCAAAGGGCAGGTTGCTAGCTTTCACACAAAGGTATTAAATAACGATCACCACATCTAAGTTACCATGTCCCTAAGAGAGTTGCCCCTATTTACTCCACAGCTCATGTCCTCCTGCCATGATCCTGAACCTACCTATTCCTTATGCTGGGAAAAATGTGGGAGAAAGGCACCCAGTCCAGTACAAGAACAAAGAAGGAAAAGCACTGTTTTGACTAGATGACATGTGATGGAACTACCAAACAGGAAGCAGGGAAAATCTTGATGGCCTTAGAAGGAAGAATCTGTCCAATACTCATGAGGAGGCAAAGAAGAAAAAGGCATGTGAAGGGAGAAAGAAAACATTCCCTGGTATTCAGCAGGAAGAGTTTTAAACATCACTGAACTGGTAATGTATACAAAAGTGGTACACTCTTCCAGAGGTAATAAATAAATTTCAGGCAGGCGCTTGTCTGAGTGTGAGTAAAGGTGGGGAAGCAGGATAGGGATTCTCAGTTTCATAATCTGCCATGTCTTAGGCAAATTCAAACACGATTTTCTCACAGGTGAAACAATAACTTGGTTGCATGCTCATTTTTTTTCTGTTACTTTAAAGAGTTAATGTTAACTGTTCTACAAGAATAAGTCTATATAGAGGCTGGAAAATTGCAATTGTTCTAATGAAACAGATAGTGATGTTTACTGTAGCCTGAATCCACCTGAACACCAAACTGAAATGCCTCCATATCCAATTCACCCTCTAAAACAACCACCTTCCCAGGGAAAATTTTCTAGTTCACTTCTCTTACCTTTTCACTCTCTGCAAACTCCTGCAGTATAATTTGTCGCTCCAGACACAGTTCAAAAAAGTCTTCTGAATGGAAGCTTTCATGTAGAGCGGGGAAGAATGTTAAATGGTTACAATCCAGTTTGTTCTTATCCATCCCTCTTTCTGCTCCATTTAACGTCAGTCCTCCTACATCAGTATAGAAGAGATTGCAGTTTTAGTGACAGACAGATGACACTAAAAGTGTTTGTACTTCAGACTTTCACTCAATCTACCTTAGAAACAGAAAAAAAAAAAAAAAGAGGCAAGAGAGAAGTAAAAACTGTGACTGTTAAAGAGGGATGCTTAGTTCAGGGAAGTAAAACCAGATAGCTGCACTCAGTCATAATTCAATCTAAATTCCTTTAATCACTGAAGATCAAGAAATGAGGAAAACCTGAAAATGGTAGTCTTTTAGAGATGAGCACTAAGCAGGATCTTAAGAAAACCCAAGGAAATAAAATGCACTCATATCTTGTGCAAGCTGTGTCCGAAGTTTTGGTAATTCATGAAGTGCGTGCAGTTAGGGAAGGCATGATCGGCCTTCTTATTGAGGTAGCCTATAACCATTTTCATGCATAAACTATGTAATACTTCAATCTTGTTTGGAGACTAGAAAAACAAGCTCCACACTTACTTACTTGCTAGGTCCTATCACATTAAAAAGTAAACAATGCTGCATATTTTCAACACTGTAAACTTGGAGCTTGACTTGGAGCAACCACACAGGTGGCTGAAATTCTCAGCCTTAGACTTAGCTGACATTTCCACCCTACAGTTCTTTCCCAATGTTTCCCCCACCCTGAAAAGCTATTGATTTTCTCTATCATATTTCACTCCCCATCCAACANCTTTTAATGTCTCATGTAATGGAAAACTTGACCTTGGAAAGTGAAAAATATTGACATAATGATCACATTTTGAAAAATCTGTTTCTACTTTGAATGCTGAAAAACAATTTGACATGTTAATATTCTTGATGATTTCTTTCCACTACCCATTATTTTGTCCACATTCTTAGAAAGTTACAATTCCTATTACCACTTCTCTAAGCTATCCATCACCTGGTTTTAAAGACTATTTCAGAGGTAGAACTGGAGTGTCTACTAAAATTAGGAGGCAAGTCTGCACTTTTCCTTCTGAGTTTAAGCAGTTGAGAGCTTTCTAGGTGCCCAAGAATGCCCAAAGCTTTAATTTCAAGTTAGCTTTTTTGCTTTCAGATCTTCCTGGTGGCAAAAAAAATGAGCAACAAATTCTGAGAGAACTTATATACCAGCTATAACAATTGCATCAGTCTTTTCCTAGGTGGTATAGCGACTTCTTATCCAAAAGTGCTGACAATAAGTCTTTTTTTCACCAGAAGAAATTCTGACCTGGAAAGCCACACACTAACTCCAATTCTTTTTGACTGTTTGTGCCCACCATCTTGATGACGCAATTTAGCTCTAAAAGGTTACCTGGACTCACTTCAGCAGAGTGAGTTGTTTCATTTCTGTTTGCTAGGAGAACCTGAAAAAAGAATAGGTATAACTAGATTGGAATACACAGGGAAACTCAATTCAGAACTTTGTTGCAAAGAAAAAATACAGATTTAGAACTACCTTGCAAATAAATACCTTGAAAGTTCAAATAAACTCATTTAAAAGGACCTAATGGAACAATTAAATGTAGGATAAAAATGTCAACTGTTAAGCAAAAGGACGATGGTCTTTTAAAAGAAGACCCTGCATGAGGCCAGTGGTAGGATAAAAAACATACCACCCAGTCTACAGAAAACTGCAAGAATCCAAGCTTCACAAAAAGTGTCGTAGAGATGAGAACCTCCTAATATACTGAAGTGCTTCAGCTTCTGGTTGGTAGAATTTGCTACTTAGAAACTAGAGAGACAGACGGTAGAAAATACCCTACATATACAATGCACTGCTTAGGTCAAATAATTCTGATTCCCCTTCGGATAATCTACCCGTTCTAGCAGCCCCAGAGCATAAGATTAGCAGGACTGTGGAGCCTTCTAACCGGACTTTTTTGCATTCATTGAGAAGTGTTATACCCATGAGATATTACATACAGAAAATTATGGTCAGGTTATACTCTCATCTGTCTGGGGAGATCTTATACCAAAGAGGTGAAGTCATTATGTTGCTGCTAAACACATTGCAGTCTCTCTTACTATCTCAAAACCAGTTCAGTGGGTTAACTATTCATAGCACAGTATATTGATGAATTAGGTGAGGAGAATCAACAACTGCAAAAGAAATCGTGCAACTCCTGCAAAAGCTTTCTACCTCACTCTTCATTCGCATCGTTGCCACTCGGGTGTTTGCATGTTGAATCCTCCTCCTCATTCTTGAAGGCCCTTCATAACTATCAAGAATCCATTGTGACTCTAAGGATTGTGATGCATCTCTCCATGGGCTCTTTCTGTAGAAAAGTTGCTCCTCAAGTATCATCCAGTCCTTGGCTGCTTTGCTGTAACCACACTGTAGTGTCTGTGGGACAGAACCATGTTTTGCCATCTTTTGCACACTTCCCTCCTCCCATTTAAGCAGTGGCACCACCCCAGTGATTCAGAGGGATCTACCCAACCTACCAGATGGGACCACTGCAGAGGGATTGCTGCAGACCCAGGACACATAGGTCTGACTGACCACTGAGAGCGTGCTCTTTGACATGCTACTAGTCAAACTACAATACAGTGACAAATATAAGCATGCCACAAATTTCGAACTCCTTGAAAATGGCTGCTTTTATTAGATTTCCAACTCAGAAGCAGTGAGCCAGGAGAATGGCATCACACAGGTTTATTCACTTTAGTTTTCTTTGGCCAATGTTTGTGCCAAATGGCAACAACCACGCTTGCTGAAAACTGAAAGTCTCAGTTAGAGGTGTACTGTGCTCCCTCCAAGCATGGCATAGATTTAATTTTTTCTGATTAGGAGATGTGTGCAGGGAGGGGGGGAGGGGCACTAAAATATCCATTTAAAGAAGATAAGAGGTAAATATTTAATAGAATTAAAAGCTTGTTGGTCTCTGATGACCATATTGTGAGATTTTACTCGCTATGAGCTTGAGACCTCTTGAAATGTGTTACTGACTGCTAAGAAAAAAGGTCAAAGACCTTTTCATTTCTGGCACTGTGAGAGTGGAATAATTCATTTAAACTAAAGAAAAAAAGGCTTCTGAATTAAAGAGAGCAATATGACTGGTGAGTGATGCTATATCACGTTTGAGAGGTGATGGCAGTAATAGAGTATTGACTCATGAACTCTCAGTACTTCTTTGGACATACTACTCTCTCATTTCTGAAATACCCAATTTGTCAGGGTAGTTAAAGAGTATCCTTTCAGCACAATATACCTGTTCTTTACCTGTATATGGTTCTTGTACAAAGAGGCATACAGCTCCTGCCCAATTCTTCGGTATTGTTCCATACATGACATGAATCCCTAGAAGAAACATCAGAATACATTACACCAAGGTGTTGCAGGAGTAAACTCTGTGAGGGACAGAAGCAGGCATTAGTTGCTCTGGGTTTTTTTAACAAGAAGAATTAGGGAATATGGCCTGTATCTGCAAGTTTGGTATCTCTCCAGACAGTATAGTGATGAGGCAATAAAAGCAAGTCGCACGGACATTTACACCAGGAAAATAAACATATTCATGATCTTAACAAGGGTCATTAGTGGAACTCCTCAGAAGGAGAGAGAAAACAGTAGATTAAGGCTCCTCCTTTTGGATCTGAATTAGTTTGTACTGCAAGTAGGATAAAAGACAGTTATCTCTTGTAGAGACCCTGACTGAGGTAAGGATCTGTAAGAATACACCTGCTCCTTACTGCATAAACAAAGTGCAAAGAAAGGAATTATCCATGCTCTCTTTCTGCAGACAGATCATCATCCATTTCCAAAAACTTTTTTGAGATTTAGGAGTCTAAGCCCTCTGGCAACAAGTGACTTATAGTATAAATACATTATTTAATGGGATTATTATGCAGCTAGCTCTAATGATGACCTGAGCTAGCTCTAGAACTAGAAACTTGTGGATATGCACTAGAGCAAGATAACACACATAATAACTGCCTCTGTGGCAACACACAGCACTGACATGCCTTAAATCTCAGTGCCACTCAGGTATTTCTGGGAATACATGTTTGATAGAACTTCCTGGTCACTTTTCCTTTCCTTCTAGAATGTACTAGAGTCACAGAACAGTGAACTTGCATTAACAGTGATACATTTCATGGGCTATTTTATTGGAATGAACATCTCAAGCTAAGGGTTTCTGTGTAAGCAACAAGACTCATGAACTGCTGTCAAGAGATTATGAATTGCATTCCTCACTAAGAAAAAAGACCGTTACGTGATCTTCAGCAAGACATGAAGCTGCTCTAGACCACTACCTCTCCAACCACAAAACAGAGATTATAATACTGACCTCAGAGCTACACATGCTAAGATCATGAACAACAGTCCTGTGTGGTGAGATCCTCAAACTCAGGGAGTAGGGAAATGAAATGACTTTTGTCATTTTCTTACCTACTCCACTAAAACTCAACAGGTTTTATGGTTACAAGGTTCACATAGACAAGACCTATACATAACACAAATCAGAGAATTTCAAACAATGCTTCCTATCTGACCCTCCCTTCTAAAAAGATTGGCAGAAACATTGGCATAAACTCAGTGGAAACCCTGAAGCGCTGAACTACTATAATTAAATAACAACAAAATTCAACCTGAGATACTTGTTATCATGCTAATTCCTCAAAGTCACCTGTTAAACTTTAATCAAAGACAAATTTCCAGCTTTGAAAATGTTATGTTTGTTCCCCCCTTTCTCCTAGCTATCTATGAAATTCTGCGTTCCAAAGACACTTGAAGGGAGACATTCTTACTCTTTACAAGTTCCTGAAAGGAGATTGGAGCGAGGTGGGGTTCTGTCTCTTCTCCCCAGCAATAGGACAATTGGAAATGGCCTCAAGTTGCACCAGGGGAAGTTCAGGTTGGATATTAGGAAAAATTTCTTCACTGAAAAAGTAGTTAAGCATTGGAACAGGTTGTCCAGGGAAGTGATGCAGCCAGCATCCCTGGAGGTGTTAAAAAATATGTAGACATGGCACTTCACCACATGGTTTAGTGGGACTGGTAGTGTTGGGCTGATGGTTGGACTTAATATCTTAGAGGTCTTTTCCAACCTTAATCATTCTATGATTCTATGAAGTAATATATTTGTTCTTATGACTTTTTTTTCCTGATCAGACACAAAAAGCATACAGAAAGGCTGTGTATATAGCTGAAGAACTGAACAACTGCTGAGTAAGCTACTGGCTTGTTTTGTCTTATGGCATGAAGGCAACTGAAGAACCAGTACAGGACTCTTCTTTAACAAGCTTTCCAACACTCACTGAACCGTTCTGCAGTCTTGTAACTCATACTTTGTTAAATAAACATAAGGATAGTTGCACCATCTATTTCTCTTCTTATTTTTTTTTGTGACTGCTAACAAGTAGCTGCTGGGAGAAGTTATCTATCACACTCTTCTTACTATCAGTCACAGGTGAAAATTCTTCTGTTTCACAGTGTATTTCCTGGAAAAAATAGTTATCCTATTACAACTGCATGCAATGTCTGATCTGCTAGGCATAGCTTTAAAATTTTCCAAACCAAAAGCTCTCTGAAAGAAGAATTTTGGCATTGGGCTCAGGATGATGCTCCCAATCACTATTGAAAGAGACAGAATCCCCAAAATCACAGTATCCAAATAAACCGTATATTAAACGGTATATTCCATATACCGGCCAGATGTGTAGGAATGATGCAGACTGACTTGAACATGATTTTGAAGTCAAAATAAGATTGCTTACCCTTCCCCGAAACTTACAAGAGTTACCTCAAAGCTATGAAATGAAAATGAAAGAAAAACAACACACACACAAAACTCCCCCAAACCAAACACAAAACCAAACAAAAAATGCAACCAACCAACCAAAAAAGAATTGGAGGGGTAGAATATTAACTGCATTACAGAAAGTAGCAGAAGTACCTGTTCCTTTGATAAATTGCTGAGAATTAGAGGTTGCAGAGAAGGCAGAAGCTTCTTGGAGATTATACAGAAGAGGTTAGTGCCCCTAGTGCCATTCAAAGTCTTTCATACCCACATGATTTTCCCTGACAAAGGTGAGATTGCTGTGAGTCACAGCATAAGGCTAAACTGCTATGAAATTCTCAGACTCTCACTACCTAATGCCATGGATCAGATGGGTAACTTTTAAATGCATGGCCTCTGTGCCATGCTGGCAGTGATTCTTCACAGCAAACTGTCTAGTAGCTGCTTACACTGTGCTATAATTAAGTTAACTGACAAGGTCTGTGTGGTGTGCCGATTACTGCTGGCTGCCAGCCAGGTCTGTACCCCTGTTGCGAAGTCACGTTTATTGGTGTTTCCCTACAGGAAGCTCCTGTTTTACACTGATGAAAGTCATTAAATTTTTGTTTGTTTAAAGCATCATTAAACCTGTAATCACAGTTGTGGTCTCACAAAACTATTCCATAATTCATATAAAATTCCCATAAAGGCTGACCTAGAAAGCAACAGCATCTCTCTGCTGTTGAGCTGGGCTTAGCACAGGAGAAGAGATGAGATCTCAGCTCTATCTGGGCACAGGGTAAAAGCCATTCAGAATAGATAACCAATTCCTTCAAGAATTAACAACCATTTCAGATACCCACAGGCTTTCAAGCGGAGTCAGTGCTCTACTGCCAGCTGTTTCAAAGTTGCTCATAGTCTGTATTTCACTCACGGTCACGGATCAGACCCTTAAGGTCAAACCCCACACTGCAAAGATGCTTTCTGACTTCACTGACCCAGCTTCTAGCCTTTGAAACATATGAAGGATCCTAAGAAGGAAAAATTCTGCCAGCCACATCTGGTGAATTGAAGACTAACCACTTTGACTTCCAAATGAGCTATAGCTAGCTATCTTCAACCAAATGAACATGTCCCTGATGATCATCCCCACAGGAAAACCATCTGGTTGTAAAATGAAATGAATAGTTAACAAAATTAGAGATCACTGTAACTGGAAAAACAAAAAAACCCAAACCAACAAACAAAACCAAACCCTCAGAAATGTATCCATAAAAACAGGGAATATATAGAACAGGTTATTATTTATTAAGTGTTCAGTTAGAATAATTACACTGTAATGCTTAATGGGTAACTAGTGCAAACAGGTTTCTAGCAAATAAACAGTTTCCATTAAAAATTGTAGGCGTTTATACTTTAAAGTGACAACTCTTTATGCACTAGATTAAATACAAGTGTCACATTGTAATATAGATCTTGAATGAAACCAACACACCAGCTTTGATAATCGTTAAAGTTGTGTAAAATAGTATAAGGCTTGAGTTTCATATGCAGAAAAACAAGTGTAAATGCAGGAAATATGACTCTCATTCTAGGGAAGAGCAGACTAAAAGGCCATATTGGTAACATTGTGGCCTAAAACTATGATACCATGCTTTAAGTCTTTTTTATACAGGCTTCTATAATTTACAGCCTCCACAATCACATTCTAAGTAGAATCAGGTCATTTTGCTGCCTCAGATTCCCCAGGCAATATTTAGAGCTTGAGAAGTTGATGAAATCAAGAAACTATTTCCCCTATTAAAATAAACAAATCACAGAATAAAAAAAATTTGTCCTCTTGCTGAACGTCGACCACATGCAAATAGGAGAGAAAATGATGACTAGCAATTGGGAAAAAAGTAGAGCCAGTAAGGACTAAAATTCTGGCAAACAGAAAAGTTAACATGCCAAGAAAACCCAGAAAATGGATTTTTTATCACTTCTTTCAACTACAGCAATTGAAAGGATGCTTATAATAAGAAATGGTTGGAGGAAAAATAAAATAAAATTGGAAGGTTGAGGTGTGAATTCTAAGTTAACAATTCTCCACTGAGCTCTGGAATATTTTGTCTTTTCTTAAAAAAAATAAAATATTTATATATATGTACACACATATCACTTAACACTCCTGCACCCCATAAATATTCAGGCTTTCCGTAATAAACTCATATTGCATGATACAGACGTCACATGTGCCACAGTTCTTTCCTAAAGAAACATTATGTCATTGGCGCTTTGAACTCTTCTTTGGGGAATTAGAGGCTATGTGCTGTATTACAGAACACTCATGCACACAAAAGTACATGCCAAAACTCTTAAAATAAAAATAAACTTCAAGATAAAATAATTTTGGACTTGGAAGAGTCAAAAGAAAAGCTCAAATACCCAGATCCCTCTTTGTGCCAAGTGAATAGTCCCATGGATGATCGTGAGAATATCAACATATGTATTTTGGAACATTTGTTTTAGTCATCTGTTGGTGAGGACTAGAACTAGTGATATTAGTCTACTACTGTTGCTCTTCTGAGCAAAATAAATATTATGCATACATAAGCACACAGTAAGATCATTCATACAGTATCACAGCTTGAACAAAAGCATCTAGTCCTTTACTGTACTTTTCACCAGTATATCTCAGAGATCTTTATGAAACAGGCCAAAGTCTTTAGCTTACAGACAAGGAAACTAAGAAAAGTAAGCTTCTGGAACATCCTGCCACTGTGACATGTTTGTGGGGAAAGAGGTGTTGGTGATGGGGCAAACTCAGCCTGAATTAATTTGAAACAGTCTAATAAGTCCACAAAGAGGATGCTTATGGCAACAGCATGCAGTAGCGGGAGGGGGAAAACAGTTTGACAAACCAATTTGAAGATCTCTTCTACTCATATTCTAGTGCCAGATTGTATTCTAATATAGCTGATTTACCGGATTTTAGATTTTATATCACAGGAAGAGTCCATGCACCTTTTCTCTCTAAACTTGGGCTTTCACAATTCTACATGGAAAGGTTTTTGATCTAATTACAGTTATTCAAGCAATCACTAGTTTTTTAAAAGGGTTCCAAGGGCATAGAGAAACAGAACAGCAAGAAAGGAGCTCTTACAATGATTGCATGTAAATAGCATATGTGACAGTGACAAAGTTTTTATGTGGCATAAACAGATTTGATGACTATTACTCAAGAAAACACCATGGTTTAGGATGGTTTTAGGTATACACTTCACAACTTTTATGTACAGGTTGTTTGCTAGTGAAGGGGGACAGATTTGCTTTTAATCCAAGCATTTAAAATACAAATATACAGATAATATATACATAGCACTTGGACCTTTGAAGTGGCAATCAAACATGTTTAAAACTTCTGTGAGTGATGACTGCAAAAGAGTGAATGAGGAAATTAGCATAGAATCATAGAATCATAGAAAGGTTTGGGTTGGAAGGGACCTCTGGAGGTCATCTAGTCCAACCCCCCTGCAGTGGGAAGGGACATCCCCAACTAGATCAGGTTGCCCAGAGCCCTGTCAAGCCTCACCTTGAATGCCTCCAGGGATGGGGCCTCAACCACCTCCCTGGACAACCTGTTCCAGTGTTCCAGCACCCTTGTGGTGAGGAACTTCTTTCTAATGTCCAGTTTAAATGTACTCCTCTCCAGTTTAAAACCATTGCCCCTTGTCCTTTCACTCCAATATAATCGAATGAGAGAAATTACATGATACTAATGTAATAAACTCTTTCCTTCTTGAACCAAGCAGAAAAGCTGCATTTTTGATGAAATAGAACATTAAGGAAATGCCATTTTATAAAGAGCAAATTATTCAGTTTAAGTTAAGTATTCATTTCCTGGTAGTTTAACATTAAATGGCATCTACTTTTCATGCAACATTGCTCCTCTCAGCAGCCCCATATCCCATCTCTGTCCTCTGGACTGCATGCCCTAACCAGTGTGGACCTCTTGTGACTGACAATGTTACTTGGTCAAGAAAATGACACATTCATAAAACCCCAATTGATTCTTGTTGTCACTACCTAAAGTCAGTAATCTGATTCCTCAACCACTATGACTTACATAGCTACAGAGCCAGACTGTTAGCATTTTTGAGCCTAAACTCTTTAGAGATGTAAAAACTATCTTCTTGTACTCACTTCAATTCTCATGCTTCTCTTTTTTTCACATATCTAACTACATTTTCCCCTCCTGACATGGTCCTTTCCTAGTAAATCACAGAAAATATGTAATCACTTCTTTTAATCAACTTCATAAGCAGAGGATACTATTACAATTATCATGGTAGTTTTACAGAGAAGAATCCAAGTGTTGTAGTACTAGAATTGGGTGAAGTCTCCAATTCATCGGCCCTGTTGTATTCAATCACAGGGACAAAGTGTGTGACACCTGAAAGTCTACTACTGCTACTAAATCTAAAACAGTGAATCAGAGACTAGGTACACTGTTAGTTTGCACAAAACATAAGGCACTCATCTTGTGACTAGATTACTTTTCAAGTGATTGACTATGCACTAGGAAAGGAGTAGGTTCATTTATAAGAACAAAGATTGGTAACAAACATTAAGCTAAGGCAGATAATGTTTTTCTTACCAAATTAAAGAGCAGTTTATCCTAGCCCTTTGCATACACTTTCCACACAGAGTTGTTTGTAGGCTCTTTTGAATCACAAAATTGTTATTGCTATGTGGATTTTATTGTTCCTTTGCCAAAATTCATTTAACTTCGCAATAGACTGTAGTTCCAGCAGTTAAGTATTGCATGGAAGCTTCGTGCCTCAACCCACTAGGAGGCTAATGCACAGTGCCAACTGCTTCTAAGGATCATGGATGGATTCCTGGCATCACCAATTAGTAGGGGAATAGAGAACCTAATGAGAAAAACCTCCATACTTCATTGCATCATAAATGTACCCACACACAGGGGTGGGTTTCAAGAGGATAAATCCAAAGTATAGTGTACATGTGATAAGACTTCCACACTGTATTTATCAGCTAAACTCGGGCAGCACAGAAGCAGCTCTACTTCTAAAGCCTTATAGAATCCTAGATTCTATGATTCTCCAGCCTTGTTGCCCTTCTCTGGACAGGCATCTCCTTTTTTTAAAAAAACACTGAGTTGCTGGAATGTGTGTTGGCATTGGCATGTTCTGATTACAGTTGAATCGTGGCTTTCATTTAAGAAAACATATACACTTTCAATCCTTTAGCTGACAAAAGAATTCTGTAAACACTAGTGTATGCTTGTAGCTCAGAGTATAGAATACAAAGAAACACTTCTTTCCTGATACCTAAAATGACCAGTTTTCCTAAAATGACACACATTTTAACTTGACAAAGTGTCTTCTGGAGGTTTTTAGTGCCTGTAGAACAATCCCTGACCCTACACACTGCTCTGCAGCAGCAAATACAAATGGAAAACAAATAGGCACAACCAAGCTTTTATGTAACTAGCAAGGTTGGTTACAACAAGAAATGAATGCTCACAGACTTCAGTACAGGTGAACAACCTATACCTTCATTTAGAAGAAACAAGTTCATCTTTCAGAGATAGCTAGGACCACCCCTCATTTCCTGTTCTCTACTTGCATATACCACCATCCAGTTCACAATCTCAGCTATTATCATTCCCAACTGTTTGATAGAATCTTGTACTTAATTTTCTGGGCACCCAGACTCCTACGTGCATCTTATACTGCTCCCTGGATGAGACGAAACACAATATATGAACTCATAACTTGTTGAAAAGCAAATTTGGACATTACTCTTTTCTTTATAAAGATTTCTAAAAATAAATAGCATAACTTAAAAAAAAAAAATGCATTATTTGTCTTTAAAACCAGAACAAATACAGAACTTAAAAGAATAATGAAAATACTTTTTCTTGTGGGAAATCGTGGATAAGAATGTCGATTCCACATGAAGTTTTAAAACAAAAATGTAATTTTGGTTTTGTTAAAATTGCTGCTTTAGCCTTTCGAATCAAACAATACATATAAAGTAACCTGATTCCAAACAATTTCTTTCTGAAATTATTAGAAATAAAATGTTGCAACAAAATTCTGGAAGAAAACTGACATACTTGAACCAAGAAATATGAAAAAGTATTTGTCTTTTAAAATATTCAGCAAAGAAAAAAAGTACTTTTGTTTCAGGGGCTAGCACTTTTTTCAAGGGTTTCTCTACAGCCAAATGAAATGTTGCTTTAGTCTACATTAACACCATTCAAGTCATTCGGCATCACCTTTGTTATGTGAAAATAAAGCCCTGTAACCAGCAGCTCTTGAAAGATGAGATTTAAATACCAACAGCTTTAAACAATAAACTACGCTATCTGAAATCCTATATCCAAACTTAAACCCGAACTAGATACAATCTTCAGCTTGAAAGGCAAAGAGATATTTTTAAAAATATGCATGAAACAGAAGAAAACATCTTTTCATGAAGTGTATAATTAAATGAAGGGACTTCACTGACACAAGGTACCACTGCATTTAAAAAAAAACCCACCAGAAAAACTCCCTCTGAATAGTTACCCCAACAAGTTTTGGAAGGGATATACAAATCAAGAAAGGACCAATGTGCTAGGATAGATATTTTGCTGTGCATTGTGCTGTCACACACCAGCTCCTGCAGCAACTTGTACTGGAATTTTAGAGGGCAGACTGTGGGGTAAGTGGTCCATGGATCTGAGTTAGCCTAACAATTTGTACTTATCATCATACCACCTTTATATTCCAAGTTGTCCGTTAAACAGTTATTTTCAATGAATGTGGAAATTATGCCCATATATTTCAGAAAGTTCAGTGGTTTGTATTACATAAAATTATATATCTCTGCATTTTATGTTTTCATGCACTTCTTATCTCACGATCTGTTGAATTATTTCTTTAGGATCTTGTGAACAATCTGAAAATGATAAATGAGCAGTGTGTCAAATATCTGCTTAAAAAGGACATACAGATTTCTTTGTTCAAAGATAAAGAAACTTTTTCCAGCTTGCTATGGCATACTGTAATTTAGCTTTCAGCCAGTTATTAAACAAGATAATACTATTATAATGGTACTTGTTTAATATACATCATTAATAGTAAAGTGTCTGCTTTCATTGAAATAAAAAAGTGTGCTAGGAGCAGTATTGAAATGAATATTTGATTCCAAACTTCCCTTGTGCATTTAATGACATGCTAATTTACATTTTAATTACTTCCTAAGAAATCAAAGCATTTGTTGACGGAAGAACATAATGTCAGCTTCATGGTGCACTGTTGGTGGATAGTTAATGAACTTAATTAGATAATTAGTGATGTTAATTATCCTTCTTTATGAAAATAAAGATGTTACACAAACGACATTCTTCTCAAACAAATATCATTATGTTTGCTTGGTTTATGTTTTAACTTGAAAAGCTGATAAAAGACCAACTGACTGGAAAGAAAAATATTTAAATAATAATTGTGAATGTATTTCAAATACTTCTATCTTCTTCATTTCACCTACTGTGAACCGCTAAATTGAACTTGTTCCTCCTTCATCCCAAATTAGAAAACCTTTCTTGCTCAAACTCACTCTCCTTTTCACTATCTCACATACTTCTTTCCCCACCTTAAACAATCACTCTGATGCAGAGGCTCTGCTGTTGTTTGAAAACCTAGGCTGGTCAGATTCAGCCTTTATTTTACAGTTAGTTATTGACAGATGCTGCAACCATGCAGGAAAGAAGCAGCTACTATTTGAAGGCCACTATTTAAAGTCCACTATTTGGCTGTGGGTTCAGCGGCTAGTATGCCACTGACATCTTGGGTGATAAAGGCTAAATATCTGTAAATTCATGTCTGTCAACCTGAGATAAAGCTTCTTTCTTACAGAAGTCAAAGTCCACTGACACAAACCATTTTGAATTAATGCTGTTTTCATCTCCTGGGTCTGAGTCTTTTGTACCCTGACAAAAGCCTAGAAACAAATCAGCCTTCCAAGTTCAAGAAACAGTTCTGTTTGAAAAGCCTTGTTTAAAACTACCCTCTAAAATACAGACTTTAGCACACAGACATCTCACCCAAGTATCTGTGAGACTGACCAGCATGTATTAGCTTAAAACAGGTAATTTCTCCTTCTTCTCCCAAACCTAATGCAAAACCTATAATGATGACTGCAAAAAGTGTAAAGCAAGACTAACAGCCAGGAGTGAAGGAAGCCCCAGTACTCTTTCTTGATGGAATCTTGTGAGATCCCTGCCCCAGACAGGACTAATTCAGTATCTGTAATACTGCTGCTATTTGTACTGGGTAAAAAAGTCCTGGCCCTGTACAAAACACATTAAAAACTCCCATAAGTGTTGATGTAGAGATTTACATTTCCAGCAAGGAAGAAGTAAAACCCTGTAGTTCAAACTCTCAGTGAAGTTAATGGAAATGTTATAGTTAAATACTTCTCAAAATATAATGCACTACCACCGTAAGTGAATCATTAGATATACTAGGTATACTAGCCATATTTGTCTTAAGATTGAGTGTTGCACGTGAAAATTGTGGGGTTTTTTTTGTTTTGTTTTGTTTTTTTTAAGTGTCTTGCTGGCTGTGAAATTTGAATATATTGTTGTTCTTGGTGTAACAAACAATTTTCTTAGCAACAACACTTCTGTCTGATGGCCTAAGAGAAGCCTGGTAAATGGGACTAACAAGAGAAAATGAAAAGTCCTCAAGAATTTGAAATAACATGTTTGAAAAATGCCCCAATCTCTCAGAATTCAAAAGGAACATTGACTCCTAGAAGAGATTTGAGAGATTGTCTTTCTCCCTCTTTTGAATCTAACTATAGAGGAAGGACTTGACAACTTTTCAGTGGCTTTTGCCCAAGACACAATCACTATTACTTCAACCAAGGGTATCTGTTTTTAGGGAACTGCAGAATTCAAGTGATCCTTGGTCATATCACTATCTTCGTGGTCAGTGATGAGGACATAAAACTTGCTTTCCTAAATGAGTTCATGAACTTACAGTTTCTTTTCAGCAGGTACATAGAGACTGCTTAGACATCAGTACAAATACCTAAAATATTACATTGTAAAAAAGTAAGAGAATTTTCAAAGACAACTGAAGTAGATTCTGTGTCTGGCAGGGACTTAAGTCTCAGCCAAGAGGTCTTTTCTTGGAGCTCCTGATTTCAGAAAGTTATCCACAGAGATAAAAGCAACTCTTGGTGACGTGTTGGTGAAGTTGTCTTTTGTTTTGGGTTTAACAATCTGCCTGTTGCTTACAGAAGTAAGCACAAGAGAGAGACTCTTACTACAAAGCTAACTAAAGAAAAATCAATCACTCTCAATCAAGCCAAAGTTGCAACCTAGTATTTTGTGGTTTGTGTGCTATGCCATTAAATGCTTTTTTTTGCCATTAGCTCTGCAGTGACCATGCATACACTAAGGGCAGCAGAGTAAAAACCTAGCTAACAAAACTACTCAAAAATTCTTCAAGTTCAAAGGCTGCTTTCTCCCATGACTCAAATGGGATAAAATCTCTTGCAATTAACAGAGTGACAAAATGAGCACAAATGAGGTCTGATGGTGGCTTTATTGTTGAACATCATTTGTTGTCTTCAGAAGTGTATGCTTGCTGACTAAAATCCCACTATAAAGTTTCTGCTTTTGCAATTACTTGTTAGGAGGTCTGTTAATCTCTTCATTCTGAAGAATTGGATTAGAAAGACCTTTTCTATTTCGTTCTCTCAAGGTGGATGGGCCTCTGGTATAGAGGGACGCAACTAATGGACCAAAACAAAAGAGGACAGGCATAGAATCATAGAATCATAGAATGGTTAGGGTTGGAAGGGACCTCTGGAGGTCATCTAGTCCAACCCCCCTGCAGTGGGCAGGGACATCCCCAACTAGAGCAGCTTGCCCAGAGCCCTGTCAAGCCTCGCCTTGAATGCCTCCAGGGATGGGGCCTCAACCACCTCCCTGGGCAACCTGTTCCAGTGTTCCACCACCCTTGTGGTGAGGAACTTCTTCCTAATGTCCAATTTAAATCTCCTCCTCTCCTGTTTAAAACCATTGCCCCTTGTCCTTTCACTGCAGGCCTTTGCAAACAGGCCCTCTCCAGCCTTCTTGTAAGTTCCCTTTAAGTACTGGAAAGTCACTATTAGGTCCCCCCGAAGTCTTCTCTTCTCCAGGCTGAACAATCCCAGCTCCTTCAGCCTGTCCTCATAGGAGAGGTGTTCCAGCCCCCTGATCATTTTTGTGGCCCTCCTCTGGACCTGCTCCATCAGATCCATGTCCTTTCTGTATTGAGGGCTCCAGAACTGGACACAGTATTCCAGATGAGGTCTCACCAGAGCAGAGTAAAGTGGCAAAATCACCTCTCTGGATCTGCTGGCCACGCTTCTTTTGATGCAGCCCAGGATGCGATTAGCCTTCTGGGCTGCCAGTGTGCACTGTTTGCTCATGTACAGCTTCTTGTCCACCAGCACTCCCAAGTCCTTTTCTGCAGGGCTGCTCTCCATCATCTCATCCCCTAGCCTGTATTGATAGTGGGGATTGCTTCGACCCAGGTGTAGGATCCTGCACTTGGTCTTGTTGAAGCTCATGAGGTTCACCTGGGCCCACTTCTCCAGCTTGTCTAGGTCCTTCTGGATGACATCTTGCCCCTCCAACTTATCAACAGCACCCCATAGCTTGGTGTCATCTGCAAACTTGCTGATCAGGCCTGCTGTAAAACTCAGGAGCCTCTGCATTTTTTGTAAAGAATAAGAACTACCTTTACAGTCCTGAGGCAGTAAGTCTTACACTAGTTAGAAGTGTGCTGCTTGCTCAGATACTTAGTCCTCTGGAAGAACTTCAGGACACTGCATGGTACCAGATATTTACTGAATTTGTGCCAGCAGGACAGACATTGCTGATTTATGGTAGGGAGAAAGGGCCGAAAGCCATCTTTGAACTAATCACCTTATCTTTCTTTATTGCTTATCTCTTTCATATTGTTGTACCATTTAAATTTAGATAAAGCTGTTCTTAGAAATTCACTGTCTGCGTGCCTGGTGCTTTTTATCTTTTATTGCTGTCCCCAAACACAGCCAGTCTAGTGAGGGCTGTGGGGAGAGGGGGGCCTTGGAGACCTTTCCTCAAAAGATTGTTCTTTTGACCCTAGCTTCCGGTCAAACCAGGACACCAATTTACTGAAATATGATTGTTATAGTGGCCCTTGCTGCTCTTGCTGCTTGTTGAAGATGACAAGAAGAGTCAGTCACTGCTAGCCTAAATATTAGATACATATCCTAGATTCCAACAGCAAAACTGAAGGGGGGGGGGGGGG
>VWZO01001355.1:46511-81482 GCA_013396975.1 Bucco capensis
GGGGGGGGGGGGGGGGGGGAAGGGGAATGACCAGAGGAAGAAGTGAGGAGAAAGCACAAGAGATTAAAAGGCTCACTTTGAAACAGGAAAGTTAATGATTTGGAAACCTTCGACACAGTCTTAAAGACCCTACTGCTGGCAAATTCACCTATATCACCTGTAAGCATTAAAGAAATCAGACTTTGTAAAATGCTTCTCTTGCTCCCACATTGCTAGTCAGACTTCCAAGAGAGCGTAAAATAGCAATTACTAGAGCAGATCATTGCCTTTCTATTACCAGAAATGTGATCGTGCTCTAATTTCTGAATGATCATGCCTTCCAGACAAAGCCCAAAGCAGAGCGTGTGATAGCCAAGCAGATTTAGAAACACGGGGAAAACACAGCTGCATTTGCCAATTCTGACATTTGCCACCAAATCGCAGGGAATTGGATTCATTATTGCTGGAGATTGTAAGTGAAAGTACAGCAGAAACACAGAGCCTAATTCTTTGCTGGAGTGAATACTTTGAATATTGCTATTTTTTGCAGATTAAGTATTGGGACTGAAAAGGACTCCTGCTATCTTGTAAATGACAATAGGAAAAAAGTTGATGGTTTTGAAGGAGGTGTTTTACATGTTAGGATTTTGCTTCATTTTGGTTGATTGGTTTTGGTTTGGGCTGTGGGGTTTAGGGGGTTTTTGTTGTTTTGTTTTGTTTGTTTTAAAATCTGCCTCAAATGCTACTACTGCTTCAACTTTTTTATTATTTTCAATCAATAAAGAAATCAAATTTATAACCCAGTAATCAATGCATTTCTTTCTACTAGACAAAGCTTTGAAATACTGGCTGAATTTCTGCACTTTTCGCAAATTTAATTACTTTTACTCATCTAGGAACAACTGCGCTTAGCTCTCAGTAAATGTAAAGACTTTTATTTTGCTATGGAATTTAAAGTCTTTCTCTCTCCCTATGTATTTCATACTGCTACTTTTTCTTTTATCTCAATGTTTCAAACAGTTGCCTATTACTGTAGGACAGCAGTCCATAACTAGCAGTAGAAAAGACAGAGGCCAGTGTCTGAAAATTTTTCCCAGGTGAATACAGAAGGCACCTGAGACACAGAAAAAGATAAAAAATCACAGAACACCACTTTCAAAGTGACTACCAAAGTGAGGTCAAAAATACAGAGTTAGAAGCACAAATACAATTTACTTTTAATGCAACTTATGCTCCCAACTTTGATATCAAAAATCTCACATTATACCTTGCTTGTGAAATGTGTGAAGAAGAGAGCTGTTGAAGACTAAAGGAATTAATTTTCTTTCTCTTAGTTTTCATCTTTCCAGAAAGTGCATCAAACTCTTTCAGAGACAGGCTGGAGGGAGAAAGGGAGAGTGGAGAATAATGTTTGGAACTGTAGCTTTGCATCTCATTGAGAGGAACAATTTATCAGAGCTGTGAAGCTGTCAGTCCTTGACATGATAAGGAATAATATCAAATGAGTAATGTTTCCTCTAAACAACGCTCCTTTAATTACAAGCCGCTTCCTTGCATAAGAGAGATAGAAGATGGAGAAACACCAATTTCATGCACTTGTGCCTGAATAATGTCTCTGTGTTGCCTTTTCCAGATGGCAACACTTTCACTGGAGGAACTAATGATGTGGGCATATTTAGGGAAAAACCAATAACAGAGTCTTTAACCTTCAACAACAAAAAGCATGTTGTACAAAATGTTCCTTGGGATACATTTACAAATATCAATTACATTGCTCACTGAGGTGTAATCAGCTGTAATAATCAAAATTAATTTTAAAAAATAATTAAACAGACCCCAGGGCAAATAGTTGATGCTCTTGTAGTATGACATCACAGTCTACATATGTTCCTGGGAAGAACTTGCTCACTTTGTAAGCAACAATGTGATTGAGAAGGAATAAGAACGATGCTGTGGTATGCTGAGAAAAAAAACTTGCAGCTCAGTAAAAGTACTGTCAGACAGATGACTAGGGTAGCATAGCCTTCCTGATCAACATACCTGGAAGTGAACCAGTCATCACTGAGGATAAAGCTGCAATTCATTACAGCTTGATCTAGAGGGTTAAGACTTCTTAAACTGATGCTGTGTCCTCATCAGGAGAAAAAAGACCTTAATATGTTCAGCACTGCAGTAACAAAAGCTTAGTCCAAAGCTCTGGAAATTCTGGCAATGCACTGCTGCCCTACACTACAACTGGTTACTCTAGCCTTAATGCACTTAAACAAGTAATATCTAATGTGCTTTTTATCTATATTCTCAACAAATGCCCAGCAAAAACGTGGAAATGGCACTGTCAGCAAAGCAAGAGCTTACATATGGTTAAAAGATAGTCCACATGTATTCGTATCTAAGCACTTGTCTCCTTAGGTCTTGAGGCTAAACTAAAATTTGTCCTTTAGTACTTCATATTGAGCAGAAAAAGAAAGGACAACACTATGGTAATACTTGTTCCTTTCTACTAATTCAGTGGCTGAAGGACAAGGTTTACATATATGAATGCAAGTCAAAAACAGCAGCAAAGCCAGCATCTCCTCACCTTGCTCTGACACAAGCAGAGACTTGCAAGCACAAACTCTCCAGTTGCTTAGGTTTTTCCATTCAAGTGCAATAATTAGGCTTTATGCAAAAAGTATAGATTAATACATTATATGTTAAGGCTGGCAATCAAAGTTCTACAGATCAATGAGTATTTCTTAGTGATCATTTACAGCAATCTAGAAAAGGAACTTAACTGCAATAGATAATCTAGTTTACAACAGAGCATGCCCACAGACCTACTAAAAAGCCTTCCAAGTCCAGACAAACTCTCCAGAGCCATACCAAAGACAGGCTGGTAATACAGCCAGAAATGACAAAGAGCAGAAATTACCTCAGATTTGCATGCCATTCCCTTTGCGTTTCGGCCAGGCATTAATCTAATAGCTGAATACAGGCTTTCACTCCAGGAATTGTGCTTGCTCTTTGAAAAGCCTGGCCCTCCTTTATTCTGGAGAAGCCTCTTTTCAGATGCTGTGGGCCAGAACAGACACAAAAGCTTGTAAGAATTGAAGTTGAGCCAGTGGGAAAGTAGAGGGTTTGTATCCTGGTTACATAAGACACAGCAATGTGGCAGTGTCTCCTTCTATCTGGATGGTCCTTCTATTTATAAAAGGACCACTGAGTTAGCATTTACTGCTCAAGTCTCTGCTCACAGAGTTCTGCCGTAGATCAGTCTCACTATACAGGCATGAACATTGAATACCTGCAGCACCACACATATTGGGATGCCCTTCTTCATCCAAATATCCTTCCTTTTAAATTCTCCTATGGGATACAATAGTCTAAGGAGATTTCTCTTTCTTGCCATGCAACACAAGCCCTGTCCTGTAAACAAGTAATTACAGAAAGGTTGGAGCATGACACAGAAAGCAATCACAATCCTGGACGAGAGAAACTGAGAACCTGCTTTATCCAGCAGGTCATGTGCAGAGGAAGGGTATAACCAAGGAATGTACAGCTTTCCATTAAGTGCTACATTTACTGCAATGCCTTTGCTTGCTGCAATGAGTGTCCCATAAAATAACAGAGACCTATCAAGTGTTGCCAAGCTTTTGTCATAATTTCTTCCCATAAAGGAGTTATCTCAGTTATCTTCATGTCCCTTTCTCTGTCGTTTCCTTTCACAGAAAGAGCCATCTTGTAAGTGTCCTCCAGAGCCTGCCGCCTCTGAGAAATGAGCTGCTTCCAGATGATTTCTACTGTTCTCAGAATCTCCCCATGGACTAGGAAACAAAACAAATTACAAATGAAGAATCATTCTTTGTGTAACAAGTCAAGCAGTAGATAAAAGCAAACCCATATAATTTGGAACAGCATTAATCCATAGTAACTGCTGGAATCAGTGGAATTGTTGCATTTTGTCTACTGCCTCTGTAAGTTCTAAGTCAGACTAGTTAGTCCAATACAGAAATAGCAGGACATTTCTTCTACTATACTTCAGTTCCCTGAAAGAAGAGGGAGTGACAGATGATTATAACTGGTTTCTGCCTTGGAAAACCATCAGAATTTTGATGGTCTTGTTATCACACATAGAATGCTAAAGCAAAGGACATATCTTTATGTTGCCAAACATCATCAAAGACAATGAAGAGAAGATAACCAAGTCATGAAACAATTTGACACCACAACAGGATGCTGTACAAGGAATCGCGGAGCTGTTTTACTGTATTTCCCTGCAAATGAGACTTATTTGGTTGCATGACATCCAAGCCAATATATGAAAAAAGTATCACTCTTAGGTAGGGTTCCACTGACAGCCCCCCCACTAAATCCAGGCAGCATTTCTCTTAAATGAGCAAAATATTTCTTCCTTTGCACAACAGACAGACTCAAGCTCTATAAAGGCCTTGAAAAAAGAGCTACAAAGAGTATGTATCTAGACACTGATACTGACCACAACACAGAAAGATGATATCCATTGCTCCTGAGGATGCGGGTAGTGAATTTGGAATAAAAAGGTATGACGAAAACACAAGTAATTTGTAGCACAACTTTCATTTCTCTATGCTGTGTCTGCAGTGCCTCTACACTAAAAAGGTGATTAAGTAGCACTTGCACAAGCTGCTCTGATAATTTAGGCCAGGAACTTTCCCACTCTGTAAAGCAAAGGCAACATGTGCCATAAGTTACCATCATCTGGAGTAGGCATGCTGTCCTTTTCCTCTTCACTGGGTACAAGGAAAATTTGGTGATATGAGGCGAGCTTTGGTTTTGCATCCACTCCAAAACCCTCTGGATAGCTGTTACAAAAAGAAAAAGGGAAAAAAAAAAAAGAAAAAAAAAAAAAACCAAAAAAAAAAAAAAAGGAAAAAAAAAAAGGAGGGCACATAAGGAAACCAGGAAACTGAGAGTCCTGAAAAAGGTATTGAAGGTATCGCTACACTTCCACTCCTACCCAATTAATTTAGCAGATCAGTATTCCTGGGCTTGAGGGCTTACACTAATCACACGATACTACAGAATTTGCAGGGAGTGGGAACTGAGCCATGGCACTGGTTTTCAAAGTCAAGAATCTGTCATCAAAATCCGATGGGCCGTTCTGTTGTACATGTCTTATCCTTGCACTTCTTAGTATACTTGTACCTACTATTTATTTCAATGAGCGGGAACACAGAGCTCTACTGATACAGCCAGATTGCATCTGGCTTTCTAACACCTCTCTTGAGCATCTTTTATGCCATCTCTTTCTCTGAATTTCTTCACTAGAGGTTTCTCCCATTACGTGAGAAACACTGTCTTGTTTACTTAGTCTAAGTTCTTTGCACCAATGATTGTTCGTTCGATTTATAGTGTACGTAGCATAAAACAACTGCAAACTTCAGCACCGTGATGTTAGTACCATGTAGATGTGATTATAATTGAGAACATCCATGGCCAGAAAGAGTTAGTGCTGCTTTGGGAGTGTGGTGGAGCGTGTGTTGGATAATTTATCAGCCAGTAGGTAAAAGGCACCAGGAATTTCAGCACAGCAGTAATACTTACAATAACTGCAACAGGCTTAGTTAAGGCATCCAGATAACCTGGACTTGGTCACAGAAGTGCTGTCAATAATATATGTATATTATGCATAGCCATTAGTTACATACTATGTTCTTTCAATTTTAAACAGACACTACTATATATATTTTAAGTGTACCCACACAAGAATAGCTGCTGCATCATAAAAAACATCTCCCTAATTTAGTCCATGCAGATTTCTAGAAGGGCCACCTGCCTGCTTCTAGAGTGATTCTAGCCCACATCCCAGGAAGATTTCCAGGCTCTCATTTTAATGATGGGCTTATGAGCCAACTCTACTGAAATCAGTTCACTCTTGTTAACTGCAGTAACTACTCCGAAGTGAGTAAGTTAATGATAATTCTGGGTGAGTAAAACAGATACAACACAGATGTTTTGGTTATTAAAGAGTAGCAATTAAACCTATGTTCAGATTTAAGGGTTCTGCTTAGACAAACACGTAAGCTTGTCTGGGTGTGTCTGAAACAATATATTTTTCAAAGTTAAAAAAAATGGAATTAAATATTAAGTCATTTCTGTCCACTCTGTGTTGCTTATTACACCTGCAAACACATCTTAACCTGCCTCTGAGGAAGAGAGGTGGTAGGAAATTTCCTGCTTACTAGTATTTCAGGGGAAAAAAACAACCTTCTGATCAAGGAACAGTTTATCATTTCCACTTTCTTGCTGAAAGATAATCCATTGCCTCAAGAATACTGAAGTAACCCTCCTCTCTGCCAAATCAAACAATAAAAAATACATCAAAAAGGGTTTTTCTCTTATTTTGCTTTAAGTGGATGAGAAAAAAATTCTTTCCTCAACTGGCCTTACTCTGCCACTTCAACAGACACTGAATCAGAATGGAAGGTTTTCCCTATTTAAAACAGAATGGTTCTTTAAACCCCCAAGAACACCAAGTACAAAGGGTCAAATGCTTGCTAGGATGCAGTATATATAATACATCCAACATCATTAGTGTAGCTGAATCCAGATATATCTCAGCATCTAACAGTTCCCCAAAACATATTGCCTAAGTTTTGTGAAAATTCCTCCCCTGCACCCACTCTCATAGATAACAGCATAGAGATGTAAATAAACATTATACTGAGATGAACATCTGTACCTGCCCAAATTCAGTTGGCAAAGGCAGTACATTAAGCAGATGACAAAATTATTATTTGAGTTGTAAGCTGCAAAAATAATGTCCCACTGCTCCTGCAGGACATTGAGAGTGTTCAGGATGTTAAACTGTTCAGGTAGCAATTGTTGTGGTCTGGATAGGCAGAATAGGATGGCTCTGTTTAGACAGCTGTACAGGGCACTGAGGAAAGCTTCCTTTTGAGAAATGGAGCTTTCTAAGACCTGTGAAAACAAAAAAAAAGTAGAGCATTTGGCTTACTCAAAGAACTCTCTCCCCAAGGATCCACTCCTCATCTTTTAAGCTGTTGCAAACTTATTTCAGCAAAATTACCCTGAACTGCCCATTAGATAGAAACTCTTTTTTTTTTTTTTTGTATTTCTGCTGAAGTCCCCAGAATTGTGGAAAAGATTAACTTATTCCTTTTCATCAACATATACATAGCCAACAGATAGTTGCACAAAAGATTTAACTACCCCTTCTTTACACCACACTATCTAGCTCTGATTGGCATTTAAAGTCATTATATACTCATGCAAGAAAACAGGAATAATCACAATCACCAAATGATTACAGCCATCGTCTTAAGAATTGCAGTGTCATGACCTCTGTGTGAAACAACACATTACAATATATTGATAATAGTTAGAAAAAAATGTCATGTGTCTCACCCCCATAATCTGTTTTGTAATGAATATCAGGATTTGCTTGGGGTCAGCAGCAAACATGTGGTTCTTCAGATTCTCAATCAGCTTCTGAGCAAAATACACAATATTCATCATGGACACAGGTGCAGTTGATTCTGAAGTGCCATGAGGATCACTGCTTCCTGGAGAGGATATAAGAGGATTGATTATTCCAAAAATAAGCAGAAATTAAAAAAAAAAAAAAAAACCACAGAAAAAAAGGAGCTTATCAGAGCTTAGAAGGAACAGTAGGAATAGTCTCATGCCATAAGATCTCAGAGTTGGGAGATACCTAAGAAAACTCTAGGTCTAGCAGAAATACTTAGACTAGAAATGGCAATTCCATCCTAAGAACAGAACCAATCTCACTAAAACACTGTCTTGAAGGGCTGGTGCAACTAACGACTCAGAAAGGGGAGCAGCAATAAGTAAGTTTATCAGGGTTGTTTCCAGATATGCTCAAGGATAAACTTATGTTTCTTTCTGAGCACTCCCTTTTAATGTTCCGAATCTGTCCTCAAAAAGAGAAAAAACTGAAGAGAGTTTCTAGAAAAATGGGGAAGCTACAGTAATTTTTGCAAACTGACCAACATCAGAACTGAATGGACAGTCCTGTCCACTGACCCAGACTGTCCTTCTAGATATTGTTTCCAAACCTTTGTCACAATTACAGCTACATCCTGAATACCAGCTAGGTAATGATTTGATTCTCACCACTCACTTCTTGGTCTTGCTTTCCCCTCACATTGGCTGGTATCATGGAAGATGTCCATAGCAGACAGCAAAACTTTTGTTTGGAAATTTCTCTTTTGCTCGCTGGTGGCATCCTCTGGACAAGTCTATACAGTGATTGCATACATATTAGCAAGAAGGAAAACAACTAGGAAATCAGACTCAATTTCAGTTTCAGTCTTTATTCAACAGCCTTTGATTTCATTGGATCTTTGCAGCTTATGCCTCTGGAAGATTCAGATTATGTAAAAGTTTTGCTAAAGGAAGCAAATAGACATTCCAGGAGACTGAGGTAGTTCAAAACATCCACGTTTCTCTTAAACACCTAGGCCACGTGTTAGGAGGAGGTGGAAAGCAGCACAAAAAAGACCAAGGACAAGTACTCCACCTCACTTGCATACTTTAGCCCTTGGTGTGGGCATATGAAACAGCTGCTCCAAGATGAGGAGTTATCTGTGACAGCTAATCCACAGTAACATGTAAATGCATAGAGTAGATGCACTCCTCTGTGTAAGGCAACATGGCACCTCTCACTCATGGCAAGAATCCATGTGTGGATAGTTACTGGGCAGCAGATGAGATGGCAGAACCTCAAACTCTACCTGGGGAAACAGGAAATCTTACATAGATCTACACTCTCTAGCTGACAGACAGCACTGCACACTGAACACAATAAAGGTTTTGCACAGGGCCAGAACCTAGGCTCACAGGTGGTTCCCAAAAAATCTTCTCCTCAGGGAATTTCAACTCTATGTAGCAGGCTCAGGATTCAGAGAGCCAGACGAGCCATCCTCTCTTTTAAACTGTACCAAGCACCGAGATGTTATTATATAAACCTTTGGGAAACTGCTGTTCTACAGCAAGATCTAACTCATGAGAGTTTCAGTCAAATTTTTTTCATTACTATTTGCATTACTAAGCTAGTCTTCACCAGAACTCACGTTTGGGACACCTAGACTATTAACAAATTGGAGCCAAAGCCTAAATTTTACGTTTTTGCTTTCTTCCGACTACTCTCCTTCCAGGACTTTGTGGGGTTGAAATTCATAGTCCAGACTCAGATGCTACAGCTTGTGTTAATCTGTACTCAAAGTGGAGACATTTCTTTTGTGGTTTATTTGAGCACTTAAAAGAAATTGTTGATTCAAAAATCAGTATACAGAAATGCTCCATGTGAAAATTGTTCTCAGCTTCAAGGGCTGCTCTAACGACAAGCAGGGATTACTAAGGAAAAGGGAAATTTTTTCATGCCTTCAATACTAAATATTGCCCCCCAAATGCCTTTGTTATTGTCTAGCGGCAGCATTTTCTTAGTTTGCGTGAATGCAAAGCAGGCAGAAAAGGTCTGCCTTTCTTGTTGAAAAGGCTGGAATTCTATTCCAGTGTGTATGTTATCCAGATCTGCCAGGAAGTAGTGCATGCTCTTTCCCAGCCTTATACCTCTTCATCATCATTAACATTTCTTTCACTAGGACACTAGCAGGATACTTCCTGTCCTTCCACCCTCAAGGTAGAACAGCAAAGCCTGATAACTACAAGAGAGACCTCAAGAAGCAGCTCAAGCGGATGCCCTTGTTTGTTTGCTGGGCTGTTGAGAAGACTGTCCATCAGCAGGACTCGCATAAAATCCCACACTTGTTTCTTGGCAGGGTGTTGTAGGAGTGGGCAAGAAGAGGTATCAACACAGGCTTTCCCTTCAGCAATGGCTGGACCTTCAGGAGTCAAAAGACCTTCAGATCCTCCCTATGGAAGCAAAGAGCAATGCATTTTAACCTATACTCTTAAAACTGATTTTTTTATCTTAACAACCCATCTCTGATCTGAAGGACTTGTGTTGGCTCAGGTGCACATACCTTGGGTGGTCCAGAATGGAAAGCAACCATAGCCAAAGTTTTCAAGAAGTCAGGACAATGCCACATGGGGTCCTGAGTATAACTGTGATAGATCAAGCACAGAAACTGGATAATGTTTGCTGGATAGGTCATTTCCCAAGAGGCTTCTGCATCTGCAATAGGCTGAACATGGACAAATGTGCATCTGGTAAAGGCAGGATTCCTCTCACTCATATAAGCTCATCTTTGTTCCTCTCTAGGTATTCCTAAACAACTAAGCAAACATGGCATCGCCACAGACAAGTCAGGCAAGGCAGAAGAAGGCAAATCCCAGTTTGTAGACTGAGTATACACTCAGTCATAAAGGTGGCATATCCTCATCAACAAGATTGAACAAAATGGATAATGTTGTGGGTAAGACCCATCTCTGTTCAGAAATTCTTAAACATGAACCCATCACATCTGCTATGTAACATAAGTAGGTCAATAGCTGCGCTGATAGTTTGAAGTCCCTGCTCACTATCAGGCTCAGTATTTGCCTTGTGAGGGCAGAGGAACTCTAGGGGTTACAGGTTAAGACTGCCACTGACATCTAACACTCTCAGGAATTTTATTCTGCCATTCATGCTGCATTGTCCTTGCAATAAAACACTTACCTTGTCTACAATAACTCTAACCATTTCCAGCAGTAAAGCAGCTGCCTCTGCACACAACCCAATTTTGAGGACATTCTCCGTAAGGTGATGCTGCAAGATCCACTGCAACATAGACTCAAGATCTTTCTACAACAGGAGGAAATATATATATTGAGACAGGGATTATATGATACATCATGAACAATGCCTGCTCTCTCCACATCAGAAAAACCCCAAACATCTTGACCTCTAGCACCTCCTGCCTTTCCTAATAAATGTATTTCCCCAAGATAGTACTAATAGTTTGTCCTCTTCTGAATTGTATCTTTAGCACTCCTGGGGCTAAAATGTCTTATGGCTTCTCAGGACACTGGAACAAAGCACCTAAATCCACTAATTCTGAGACTTTGATGTGTCTTGACAATGTAAGAACAGACAGAGATGCTCATCTCAATAATCTTCAAAAGCACAGTAGTTAAACAGCATTTAACACCTGCATGAACAAGTTTGTTCCAGACAGCTATTTCCTTAAATCAAAGTTAACTTATTAATTTCTAGAGTAAGAATGTCTAGTTTTAACTATCACAAAACCCAAGAAAGGTTAATGTATTTGAGAATCCTCTTTCAGGAAAGGCTATAAAATGTCAGAGTAGTAACAAAGTAGAATCTTCATGCTTTTCCACTATTTTTCCATACCTTAGCTGCTTCAGGTGGTTCAGACCGTGGAGTTGCCAGGAAAAGCCCTGCCATGAGCAAGTAGATCTCAGGGATGTGCACAGATTCAGTAAGACATCTTTGTAACACAGAAAACCCAAAAATCAAGAAGGAGCCATTCTCAGGCACTGGAGGATGAGTTTTTAAATTATCTTTAAAGGAAAAGAAAGAGAAAATATTCTGAGAAATTGTCTAATAATGAATGTCATATCAGAGGAAATATTACTGATCAAACTTTATCCTCATTTGTCTGTGTCCCAGGCCACTCAGCACTCTGCTAGGCTATAATATCAACAGTTTACAAAACTTCCTCAGACTAACAATTTTTCCCACTATCACGTCTTTTCACAGGAGATTTTCCCTTAATTATTATTATTCTTTTGATTTCATTTCTCAGAACCACAGGTCTAGTTATCTAAAAGCAAGTCAAACAATTTTAAAGGAAAAGAGAAGGCTTCAGGGCACAAGCTGACATTTGAACACCTCACAGGCTTATCATCTAGCTTGGTAAGACAAGACAAAAAAGCCCATCTCTCTGCAACCACTAATCAGAAATGCCAACTACTGTGCAAGGGAGAAGGAATCCTTTCTACTCTTAATCACAGAAAAGCTGATGTACTAGGACGAGCTTGCCCTAGAAAGCAGTATCAATTCTTGGTCTACTGAGATCAGCGGGAATCTTATTTACTTCGGTGGTCTCCTGTCACCGAGCTGGACCAAGGGATTGGTTTAGGAGTTAAATCGACATATACCTGTTAGAATACTCAACCCTGCAGAGCTGTTTTCCAGCCAGCGTCCAGCCACTATCCCCTCCTTGAATTTGTTCAGCAGCAAACGATTGTGGAGGAAGCACAGAAGTAGCCTTATTCCTAACACAACTGTGCTAGGGTGCAGGTGGCTCTGTGTGAACAGCAGAAACCAATCTGGCCCTAGTGCCAAAAATGTCTCTTCTTGCTTCCTAGGAGAAACAGGTACATAAAAACGTATGAAAGGAGATGTGGTGGAAGACAAAAAGGAGATTTTATTTGAAATGTTCTCTAAGTAATTTAAAAGCTTCTCTAGAAGATTCTCTAGAGAAATTCTTTTGAAGTTTCTCTAGAAAAAATCTGATTAAAGGTGCATGCAACACAGAATTACTAAGATTTAACAACAGGCATATGCATACAGTTCAAGCCACTTAATACCCACTAAATCCAACCTCATATTACTGTTGGGCAAAAAAAGCTCCTTTTCTGAGAGTGTGTATCAATAACTGAGGTAAGCTACATCACAGACTACATCTTCAAAACTATGAAATTCAAAATTCCAGTTTAAATTCTAAAGTCCAAGACATGTTAACAAATTAAAATGTTGTTACAGCACCCAGCAATATGAAGTTTGCCTTTCAGTTATACAAGGTAGAAATACAGTAACTGCATGTTCATGGTTACAATAGAGTGGTGCAAGTAATTCCACACTAGATTGGTTTTCAAAAATAGCTGGGATTTCTTCAACTGCAGAAGAAAGAGCAATATCCAAGTTCCTCCTTTGAGACAGTTTCTGAAAACATAAATCTTTTTTCAAAATGGATATCAGATGTAGGTTCTGATCACACATCTATTAGTGACCAAAAAATCCCTCTGAATCCAGTCTGTTCTTACAATTTGGTTGAGACTCAAATCTTATCAGTGTTTTTAGTCCTGGTCAAGTACTAGCAAAGAGGAACTCTAGAAGACAGAGACACTTACCTATGCCTTCCTAAATTGTTTCTACTTACTCAGAGGACAGATGAAGTTTGTCTGAGTGCATTATATCTAACAGCATCTTTAGTAACTTGTTTCGAAGCCAGATTGTTTTTCCAGATGTTTGGCTTAAGGCTACAAATATCAGAAAGTAATAAAGAGTAATGAAGAGACAAAACACATGTTCCATTGCTTTGATGAACAACCTTGTTTGCACCAGATTAACCCAGCAGAAGTACTTATATCAGTCATTTGTAAAGAGATGCAGACATCAGATTTTAGACAGAAGGATTCCTGCTAACACTAGAAATGATCAGTGCTTATATTGTCAAAGTCCTCTCTTTTAGTTACTTAAACCTCATCCAGAGTACATGTTCAATAATTCTTCACAGGAAGCAATCTTAGGTTAACTGTAGAGGGAAATGTAAACAGGCAATCTAACTTGTATTGCCTAGTTGTGATGTGTCTCTATATATAAACTACAGTTATCAGTGTCTCCTTAATATAATTTATTGTTTAGAGGTGCAATAACCAATATAGTCTCAACTGAAAGATCACAATGAAAGAGCCAGTTGACCACAAGTTCCCACACATGAAGTTGAGATAAATACAGAGAGACTTCAAAAGATACAGAGCTTCACATTATTTGTTAAAACTGTAAGAGTAGCAAAGTGTTCACAGAAAATCCACGATACCAAGGGAAGTAATATCCTCATAACAGCCAAGTATATTAATTTGGGGGCAATTTCAATTTAATGGTCTTCGTCACTGTAAGTATCTGTGAAACGCAACGTTGTGTGGGTTCTGGACAATGCAGCCAAAGTAGAGCGAGAGGACAAAAGGGGATTTCCCTTAGCAGAAGGATCTTGTTGTAAATCAGGCCTTCATGGATATATACACAGTGACTGTCACTTCCCTGTTTTTCACACCAGGCCTTTATAGCAATATAAATATTCCCTACAATTTCAAGTCACCTCAATAAAGACTGTCCCTTTCCAGCTGAAGCCATTTGAATTGTGTCTCTTCCTGCCACTGGGTACAGAAGCACTGTGTTGCATTTAGAGTTTGTCATCTTCTGGGGAAGAAGGGAAGTACTATCTATGAGAACACATACAACAAAGATAGCTCCTCACCTTCATTGGTCGTCTCAGCCACAGTGTCCAGGCAGATCTGATTTTCATTCACAGAAGAAGGTTTCAAAGTGTAGACAAGGAACAATCCAATCCTTGCAGAGAAAGAGGGAAGCAGTTTTAGTCAGCAGAAAGACAGACATTCATTTAACTACTGTGAGATTACATGCAAATCTCAACACTCATTAATGACAGTTAATGACAACCATTGGAAATGCTAATCACTGCAGAAACAGCATTGACATAGGAATAGAAAACTTCATAAACTACGAAGAAAATAAAATAATATCCACCTACAAATGCAAGTAGTATCTATTCTACTATGGGAATATATTTCTTTTTATCTCTTGACTTTAAAAGTCTTTCATTATGAGGAAAGCAGTAATGAGTTAAGCACTCTATTCATATAAGAGATTCTCAAATGCCTGTGACATTCAGATATCACTGTTATCACCACTTGGTTTCCAGGTACATAAAGTAGAGCAGAGGAACCTCAGCAGAGAAATCTCAGGGAGGAGAACTGGTGATCTCTTTTCTTCTGTAGTTTGCTTTAACACATTCCCTGGTTCTAAGGATAGATTACTGTGACAAAGTGCATGACCTGCTCCTAGCCCACAAATAGGGCATTTCTGAAGGGACAGAACACCCCTTGTTCTGCAGGAATGGTCCACACAACAATATCCATTATAGGGATATTCAAAACTCGAGAACCAGCAGAAAACCCAACAGCTTTCAATGTCGCTGAGAGTCTGCTGTAGTCTCTGCTCTCCTGGAGCTGGAAGGATAGGGACTGCTTTTATTGACTTGCTCAGCAGTCATGGGTCTGACAACTAAATTACCAGGGAATAACAAATCATGATATTTTAAAGAAAAATGCTCATTCACACTCTTTACCATGCAGCAAATTCGATATACTAAATCCACTACTCACACCTGTATGAAAAAAAGAACAGGCTAACTCATATAAGGCCAGGGTAGGAACATAGAGGTAATTCCATAGAACAGCTAACAAGCAAATGAGTTCCCATACTAGCTTGCTCCACCGTAACTACTTGAGGTGCTCTTGCTCTTCGTGAGAGCTAAAGACTGACTGTGAAGATGACAGGTTTGACATGTAACTCTGTTTCTACATTTTATTTGGACAAAGGGCTTTAAAAACAGGGATTTTTTTTTTCTGTGCAGTGTGTTTCCCTGGAGTTAGGTGGCTGTAGACAGCACTGCGTGAACCTTCCTCAGTTCATAGGCTATAGGCTGATGCAACTAGGCTGGGAATATAAAATGGAGCAGTGCTTACATTCTGTGGAAAGCAAACAAGGATTTAAATTCTTTGCTTCATGAAATCCTGACTAACAAATCTTAACTGATTGAAATTCAAGAACAAAATGGATAGTTTCTGGGATATAAGCCAAACCAAAAGAATTAGGCACCAGCAGGATTACTTGACTGGGTCCAAGTAGTAATACTATACCAATTGCAATACTTTAGGGACAGGCTTTAATGAAATCAAATAATAAGTACGGATTTTGAGTAGTCTCTGTCATACCAACAGAATTTTTTGTGTCATCATTGTATGGGTCACCACCCAGCCCATCTTCACGCAAATATAAGGTTGCGCTGAACTCTGTTTTAAGGGCATTGTAGAGTTTTTCATCTGTGGGGATCCTGCAGTTGCCAAAGATCTGGGGGCTCCTACCAAAGATGAGGAGAGAGAAGTTCTACTACACAGCTATCTCCAGTACTAGCAGGAGTATAGCTCATTGACAAAGTGAGGAAAAAGCTATAGACTTGAAAGTTACCTGAGAACATCTCTTGTGTTAAAGTATCCTTGTAACAGATGGGAGAGAATTGTGCAGGCCACAGTGATCCTGGATTTACTGATTTCAGGATCATTGAAGAGGAAAATGAGCTTGGGCACCATTTGCACCTGGTAGGCAACTGCAGCATTCTGACATCCATCTCTGTAAAAAAGCACAGGGACTATTAAAAGCTTTTACTGGAAAGAGTCAAATTTGCTGGGTTTCAGCTAAAAGGATTCTCAGGTTGCACTAATATTTTGCACCTTTGGTTTCTAACGTTGCCTTGGCAACATTTCAAATACTGTCAGACAAATTGAATATGTGTCAGTGGTGGAGATCTGAAGACCTCTTTGTGTGCTCTCTACCCTTCCCATCTGTCCTCTCTGTTGGAAACTGCTGCAGTTCAAAGAGTTGAGAGAAAACATTATGGAAGCAGTGAGTTGGTGGAAATAAATGTTATTCCTGTAAATCTCAGCAAGGGAGAACTTTCTGATACCAGAAAGGAGGAATTGAGCATCCTGCTGTATTCAGCCCTTCTCCACGCTATGTCTCTTCAGGTAGTACAGTTTCTATATATCTTCAAGTACAGCTTATTTAGAAAGTACACCATTATAAAAAAATACTCCTGGGTTGTGTTTAGGTTTTAAACAACTTCAGTTTTATATATATATATACATATATAAACTATATACATATATAAATATATAAATTTCACACTCAGTTCAAACATTCAGATTTCCCTTTCCTGGCAGGCATTTACACTTCCATTTTACAGCAGTCATTTCATGCAAACCAGTTCACTAGATAGCTTTTCCGGGTCTGGCCCCACAGTCATCTTAGGGGCTGATCAAATCACTAACTTCAGCCCTGAAAGAGCAATGTAGGGATAATTTGCTTCCAGAATCCATTGATTCCAACTAGGATTGGACCTTTCATATCCATCTGACAGTTCCAGTTTCAGGTTACAGACAAGCTTGTCCCCACATGTTTCTGATTCAAACACTAGTTTGCATACCTGGAGGACTGAAAAATCTCCACAAGGTGTGAAAAAACAGCAAGGTCAAGATTTTCTGGTGCTTTCATCCAAAGCTGAAAGACAAAGGAAAGCAGATGTTTTATTTCTCTGCTGAGCTGAGAGGACAGTAGCCTGTGGTAGAAAAACAGTTGCAAATAGTTCAGGGAGTATAACATCAGAAGTCATCTCTGCAATGACAACATGCAGGCACTGGGAAATCCCTACCAGTGTGGGAACATGCTCCTTCTTAGCTAGTCCTGAGAAGCAGGCCCTCAGAGTCTTCAGTAACATATCAGAAACTGCACCAGAGCACAGTAGAGAACCACAGTGACAGAGGTAGTGCCATTGCAGGAGCTATCCCCTCCTCAGGTGAGCCACAGAGGCAACAGGAGGAGCTATGAGCAAATGAAACCTCATACTAAAAAGCCATCTTTAACACAGCCAAACCTACAAAGTAACAACAACAGTTTTACCTCAAAGTTACAGAGAACATACTGAAATGCACTATAATTCTTGATGACTGAAGATTCAAAGCCAAGCTCAGCTGTTCCCACTAGGGAGAATATTAACTGTAAAATCCTGTTGTTTAACAGCTGTGTCTTCCTCTTCAATAGATAGGTCAGCAACTGAAAAAAAAGATTTCATAAATCTATACTGCTGAGCATAAATCTGTATTTATAAAGTAACATATAGTACTAGTTCAAGACAAACCCACAGTTTACTTGATTTTGGTAGTCATGCATACATCTTAGATAATCATCATGAAGAAAATGAAGATTTCTGTCCAGACATAAAATTTTATGCAGTAACTGGCTGTGTAATAACTCACTGTTATTAAGTGACTATGTTTTTGAAAGACTTTGTAAATTCCTTTTGATGTAACATGGCAAGTAACCTACGTCCTAAGGACTTCGCTGCCAGTGTCCAAGCTTGCTAGGCCCTGGCAGATGAACCTTAGGACTAAAGGGTGGGTCCAGCTCTGCGCATGCTGAGTGTCACCTAAAAAAATCCATTGAGCAGGCTCAAGGGTGCTATCCGCTATCCTCTTTTTATCAGCACACTTGTAAAAGGCGCTGATGAGGAGCGTGGGTGGAGCCCTCCCTGGACCTTCGTTTGCGAAGCCTAGCCACGACGATGATGAATTCATTGCCAGCCCTACACTGAGCAGTCTGTAAAGCACAATCTTAGGCTGAAGGGGACAAGTGAAGGAAGTGTACCTGCCTGAGAAGGGGTCTTTTGCGGGAGGGATGAGGTGTGTTGGTAAAAGTTGAAGGATGGGTTCACTCACAAGCCTGCTGCAATAGCTTACTTCATTTACTAGATCACACCTGACCAAGAGGCATCTGTTCTCGCCTTCCCATCAGCAGATATACCATTGTAGAGGTTCCCAGAGGTTGTAAGCACTGGATTTAGAGCTTTATTCTGTACGTCCCTTTCAAAGATCTCATATAAAATTCCAACCAAAAATGGTAATATCCAGAATATGTTTGATTTTTTGCCATTGATAGGTTTGGGGATAAGGTTCTCCAAGTAAAAGACTATAACCAGAATGAATGAACAAATAATATCTACCTGGTATCCATGTATGTGCCTCATTAATTTTTCACTCATTGGGCTACTGTTCAGGATGCAGTTCAGGACTTTGATGGCTGCATACATGGTGTGATCATCACAGGCCATAGCAATGAGATGCAGGAGAATGGCAGGGCCTCCAATAAAGTTCAGGCTAGTAGCTGCTGGAGAGGACTGGAACACTCTTACCCCTAGGAAATTGCAGCATTACTGTACCAGGAAGTTACTAAATCTTTTATAGAGAAAGGTCCAACTCTTAAAGAAATGAAACAATAAGGCATAGTGTATTTACCATATTGGCCCACAGCAACTGACCCAATAGTCCGCAAGGAACCTGAGAGATGTCCAGCAATATTTTTAGCTAGGAATATTGGAGTTGAACTGTCCCGAGAGTTAATCCCAATCTAAAACAGATAAAAGATGAGGAGACAAAAAGTAACAAGGAGATGTTCTCAATTTTTAGATTATTTTATTACTTTTAGACTATGAAACCTTTTTTTTTCCTTTGAAGTTGATTGTTAGGACAAACACTCACCTATTTAAAATATCCCACAACCCCATTACTTTGACATGTCAGTAGGCCTGGCATGCTAGAATAGCATGTGGAAAGTCATCGTGAAGGCATTAAGAAAGCACAGATTGAAACAAATTATCATTAGACCTGAAAACTATAGCTTCTGTTGCTGCTTTAAGAAAGGCTTTTAGTACTGTGTTTACACACTGTCCAATCTATTACTCTCCACAGATGAAAACAAAACCATGAATAGAATAAAGAGCGGGAAGAAAAATTGGCAGTGGGGAGAATCAATGAAGGTTACACAACTAAGACAAAGCCACAAACTTTGCTCTAGGAAGCCAATGAGAAACAAGAGAATACGTGTTTAAGACAAATGAGGGAAATTTGTGACCTCTTTGGCAATCAGTCGGCCATCCACTTCATTGTAGGAGCTCCTTATATCTTGAACTGTGGTAAGAGATGAGCCCATGGCATTGATTCCAAAAGAAATCTTCTCTTCTGCCACCAGAGGCCTAGAATTATGATCACTGTACTGGTCCTCACCTAAAACAAGAGGGACTATAAACCTCTGAAGGAACTTTGCATGCTTAGCAGGACAGAAGTAGACAAATAAAACTAGAGGAAACCAAAGTTTAGATGTGAATTTGATTTTTACTTAACTAATCAGAAAAAACCTCTTATCCTTTGCAACACTGTCTGCAGTAGCTTGCCAGTGTAAGCACCAAAAGAAGATATGCTTGATTTATCTCCTCTGGCTACTGATTTTTGTAGATCCTACATCCTCTCCCATTATCTCACAAAGCTCAGGAAAGTCCAGAATAAACCTTTCTCTGTCCACACAACTTTAACTTTCTGGGCAGAGATAACATTTCAGAGGCCTCCCATGTTACTAGGAGCTCTCTCAGGAGTACTAGGAATAAGGATTCATGTGGAAGGAAAAGGACAGATGAAAACGTTCAGAGCTGCCAACTCACAACGTATGGGAAGCTTCTAAAATGTGCCAGGTTCAGCACTTAAAGATTGTATTAAGATCTCACATGATTTTCTTTAAAGAATTTTCTATTCCTCTTTCCACTTGGAAAAATATGTACCTTTCTTTAAAAAAAAAACAAAAAACAAAAAACAAATTTTGTATTTTTGACAATTTTGTAAACTGAGAAACAGCTGATTTATGAAACTGTTTACTAATGCTGGTGACACAGACCTGACAGGCAAAAATATTCTCCATGAAGATTAACTAGAAGTAAATGACCCAAAACTATGTCCCGTATTTCCCTTTCACTAGGACACAGACTTATGGCTAAACCTCCACACAGTTGCTGCTGATTAGTGAGAAGCAACGAGATACTGCTGAGATGGGATGCAGCATTCCTGAAACAATTCAAACTGCCATTCACAACAAGGCCATAAATCCATTTTAAAAGAATAAATGATAATATATTGGAGGTTTGTGCTGAAACATTTTTAAATCAAAAATTCCAGTAGAAACGTTTCTTTGTTAGGCACTTTCCCTCACCAAAAAAAACCACAAAACCAACAACCACCAAAACCCACAAAAACCACCAACAAAAACCCCCCAAACAAACAATTAAAACAACCCCACAATAAAACCAACAAGGAATTGGAAAGAGAGTGATAAGATTTCACACTTATGAGACCACATCTTGTATAATGCACCGTGATTTCCATACACCAGAGCATCATCAGAGCAGAGTCATATGGCCAGGATACATAATTAGTACTAAGTCCGGCTAGGAAGATCAGCATGCAGAGAACAAGTGCTTCAGATTTCACAGACTCAATACTTCAAAAATCAAATCCTTCTGCCCTCTATTCATAATATTTTTATTTGGGGGCTGTATTTTGATATAATTTCTCTTTGAACAACCCCTTCCCATGCTTGACTTGGATTTTTTTTTTTTCCTCTATCTAGACAGCATTCTGAAGGAGTACTTTCAGCCAGTCTTTTCACTTTGCTTTAGGCTGCAGAATTACCAGGTGAGATTATTCTGCTCTTTTCAAATAGGAGCTCCATGGAGTACAGGGTTGAATTCACTACTTGTTGAACAAACAGTAATCAATAACTGAAATACTTTGTCTGCCTGTTTAATAATTGATGCTAACAGTATACTATAGTTAAAATGCCTCTTCATTAAATGGAATGTAACTTACTCTTCTACCTCCTTCACATGCTTTCTGCTACTCTGCAGGCATTTGCAATTAGAGATTATGTTTCTTTTTCTGCTGTGTTTTTTTCTGTAGCACCATAAATGCAGAACATCTCAGTTAAAGCTGTTGCTTTAATGTTTGTTCAACAGAAATTGCAATCTTGCATCTCCTCAAGGACATATTATCCCTCTTTACTTTGTAGTGCTCTCTGCTGTTTGATTACTGTTCTTTTTCTGTCCAGTTTACAGTATGTTACAAGATCTTAAGATATCTTAGTAACACAGAGTTCTAGGCTTCTGGAGTGGGGTAAGCACAGCTAGAATACTAACAGCAGATTATAACAATACAAAGAACATTGCCCTGAGAAACAAACAGTGGTGCATATGAGAATTATCACATACCTTGAAGCTGTACCGCTTGGAAATTGCTGCAATATCGTGGGCCAAGCTTATTTATCATCTCTACGGTTTCCACAGAGATCGCTTCTTCAAACAAGTATGTAGGTCCAAGGCGCCAGGTCAAGAAGGACTTCTGTTTCCAAATTCGAGGAGTAGCTATGTACCCATAGACATCAATAAAGGAAGAGGATTCCATGGAAATGCAGCTACCTGGAAAGGGCTGGAGATACTGCATCTGCAACAGAGTAGGAATTCACTAGAGGGAACAAATACACTATAGGTGCCTTAAGGTCTTGTTCCTGGAAGGTTCTGCCTGCCATCTGTCCTCAGAGTCTCAGTCAGTTGTGCAACAAAATTATCAACCACTGTTTAGAAATTGAACTTTCAGAAGTATCACAAACTTAAGCATTTTGGAAAGTTCAAGCTTACATTTTATAAAAAAAAAAGTCAAGAACATTTCAGGTGTTGGCAGCAAAAAAATCCTATCTTGGCTGCAGACTTACTTTTCCTGTTCTGAACTTCATAACTCAGACTGTGGCTTTCAACACAGAAAGTCAAATTACAGATCTCACCTTGTACTAGGCACTTAGATAATAAACTGGTTTTGGACAGTGTAATTCAGTCTCCTAAACTGAGTCTATTATTTTAGTTAAATGGGGACAGCTCTAACAGGAAATAGTTGTACTATTTCTGGTAGAGAGAAACTATATTGTACTTCAAGGCTTAGACCTGCTTTTAACAATTTGTTATTAGAATAAGACAGTCCTAGCATTTACTGATCTCTATGTAGAAGACAGGGCTGGTTAACATTAGGTAGGAGAACTTGATACTTGAGTAAACAAATACTAAGCTTGATGAAACACAATAATATCTCCTCTACTACCCAGATCTACAGCCCAAAAATAGCTTTTGATATTGTTAACAACCTTTGTACCATTCTAATTTCTTACACAAACTTTTCTTCACTGTACACAAAGATGATGGCTTGCATCATATCAGAGACCTCAACACTGGGATGATCTTTCATTTACTAAAGGTTTTGTTATTTATTATGAGCTGTTCCACTGTATGTTAAACACATTTGCTGTGAATTCTTTAACCAATTAAAATGTTCTGGCCTAGCTTTATTGATGACTTTCAGTCTCATCTGAAGAAAGGCAAATTTAATTTAATTTTCATTCCTGAGATGGAGATAGGTCCCAAAAGGCATTTGGAAGACAGATCATTTTTTCTCAAGTATAGGAAATAGAATGTTTGGAATTAAACAGGTTGCTTTTACAAGGGAAGTATGAAACATACAAGTGAGCTTTTTATGTGTTGATGTTGATTTGAAATATGGGAACAAGAAGGAAGAGACCAAAGTTACAATTTTCAATTAATGAAAGGATTCTATTCAAAAAGAAAACCAAAAAAACACCACACCAACCAGGGCTGCAACAGAAGAAATAGGCTGCATTTCCAATATTACCACTCTGGAGCTTTTGAAATCCAAAAAAGCATAGCTCAGAAATAATTTGGGATTAGCATCAAAACCATGATGATAATGATAATCTAAACCAGGGGCTCTCTTCTTGTTTATCCTGTAGATTTTATGAACCCTTCAGGTACATTTTTCTGTCTGACAAACCTAGTGGTCTGTCTGACAAACCTAGTGGCTTTCTATGATAGTGTGACTACCTCAGAGGACAAGTGAAAACCTGTGGACATGATCTATCTGGAATCTATCCGGAAATCTATCTGGAATGATTTGTACTGCTTTCTTTGTTAGAATCATACAATCATAGAACGGTTTGGGTTGGAAGGGGCCTCTGGAGGTCATCTAGTCCAACCCCCCTGCACTGGGCAGGGACATCCCCAACTAGAGCAGGTTGCCCAGAGCCCTGGCAAGCCTCACCTTGAATGCCTCCAGGAATGGGGCCTCAACCACCTCCCTGGACAACCTGTTCCAGTGTTCCAGCACCCTCGTGCTGAGCAACTTATTTCTAATATCCAGTCTAAATCTACTCTTCTCCAATTTAAAACCATTGTCCCTTGTCCTTTCACTCCAGGCCTTTGCAAACAGGTCCTCTCCAGCCTTCTTGAAAGCTCCCTTTAGGTACTGAAAGGTCACTAGTAGGTCTCCCCGAAGCCTTCTCTTCTCCAGGCTGAGCAATCCCAGCTCCCTCAGCCTGTCTTCATAGGAGAGGTGTTCCAGCCCCCTGATCATTCTCGTGGCCCTCCTCTGGACCTGCTCCAGCAGGACCATGTCCTTTCTGTATTGAGGGCTCCAGAACTGGACACAGTATTCCAGATGAGGTCTCACCAGAGCAGAGAAAAGTGACAGAATCACCTCTCTTGATCTGCTGGTCACACTTCTTTTGATTGGCCTTCAGGGCTGCCTGCACACACTGTTTGCTCATGTCCAGCTTCTCATCCATCAGCACTCCCAAGTCCTCTTCTGCAGGGCTGCCCTCTATTATGTCATCCCCTAGCCTGTATTATAATAGGGATTTTTCCCATCCAGCTGTAGGACCCTGCATTTGGTCTTGTTGAATCTTATGAGGTTCATCTGGGCCCACCTCTCCAGTTTGTCCAGGTCCTTCTGGATGACATCCTGCCCCTCCAACTTGTGAACAACATCCCATAGCTTGGTGTCATCTGCAAACTTGCTGATGGTGCACTCAATGCTGCTGTCGATATCCTTTATAAAAATATTAAAGAGTACAGGCCCCAGTACAGAGCCCTGAGGGACACCACTTGTCATTGATCTCCAGATGGACTTCAAGGCATTGACCACTACCCTCTTGGATGCGACCCTCTAGCCACTTTCTTATCCACTGGACAGTCCACCCATCAAATCCATAGCTCTCTAACTTGGCCAGTAGAATGTTGTGGGGGACCATGTCAAAGGCCTTGCAGAAGTCCAGATAGATCACATCCACACGTTGTCCCTTGTCCACTGAGGTAGTCACACTATCGTAGAAAGCCACTAGGTTTGTCAGACAGGATCTGCCCTTAGTGAAGCCATGCTGACTGTCTCTGATCATGTCCCACTCCTCCACGTGCCTTATCAGACCTTCTAGGAGAATCTGCTCCATGATTTTCCCAGGCACAGAGGTGAGGCTAACAGTTCGGTAGTTCCCAGGGTCCTCCTTTACACCCTTTTTGAAAATGGGTGTAACATGACCCTTCTTCCAGTCTCTAGGGACTTCACCTGACTGCCAGGACTTCTCAAATATTATTGAGAGCGGCTTGGCAACTACATCAGCCAATTCTTTTAGGACTCTGGGGTGCATCTCATCAGGTCCCATAGACTTATTTATGTTCAGGTTCCTCAGGAGGTCACGAACATGACTTTCACATACAGTGGGAGGGACTTCACTGCCCTGGTCCTCTGTGTGGTTTATTAACTTGGGAGGTGTTAGGAGAGAGGTTGCCAGTGAAGACTGAGGAAAAAATATTGTTGAGAACTTCAACTTTCTCCTCATCTGTTGTTAGTTCTCCATTCTTGATCTTCAGGGGGGAAATGTTTTCTTTGGCCTTCCTTTTTTCATTGATGTACCTGTAGAATCCCTTCTTGTTACTCTTTGCACTCTTTGTTAAGTTGAACTCTAGCTGTGCTTTAACCTTCCTAACTTCATCTCTACACCATCGGGCAGCATCCCTATACTCTTCACAAGATCTCTGTCCTTGCTTCCACTGCCTGTGTAGTTGAGCTCTAGCTGTGCTTTAACCTTCCTGACTTGATCTCTACACCATCGGGCAGCATCTTTATACTCTTCACAAGATCTCTGTCCTTGCTTCCACTGCCTGTGTAGTTCCGTCTTGCTTTTTAATTTGACCAGCAGGTCTTGACTCAGCCATGCTTGTCTCTTCCCTTTCTTACCAGATTTCTTACACGTGGGGATCGAGAGCTGTTGTGCTCTATGGAAAGTGTCCTTAAAGATCTGCCAGCTCTGTTTTGCTTTCTTGTCCCTAAGGACTGTTTCCCAGGGTATCCTGCTGAGTAACTCTTTAAAGAGCTGGAATTTTGCTTTTCTGAAGTTCAGGGTCCTGACTATGCTTCTTGGCTGATTAGTGTCCTGCAATATCTCATGTAACCTGAACAACACACCATTTGAGAACTGACTCCTATGCAAGAAGAAAATCACAGAAATGGCACATTAAGGGAAATACTAGATGCACCAACATTTGCAATGAACTCAAGAGTTGACATCATTGAAATTTAAAAATGTCTCATAATTGAAATATTTCTTCCATTTATTTTAGGTCTTGAATTTAAATAATACCCTTTTGTTGTTGTTGTTGTTTTTCTCACTCACTGAACATCTAACATTTTCCAGGGCTTTCTTCAGAAATGGATGCTCCTTACGTAACTCGCCACCCTTGCAGATCACAGCCTAAATCCAAACCAATTTTGGTTTAACGTTCTCCAGTCATACCTTAATGTGATGTACTTTTTATAGCTGACAACTTCTGGAAATCTTGGGTGTAAACAGAAATCCTCAAAACCATTGATCAATGTGGACAATTTTGGCTTCAGTGTACAAATGAATTTCATCAACATAAACCTGAGCTACCTACAAACCAGGTAACCTCAACTCAGAGATGAGTGTCACCACCAAAAATTGCACTGGTTGTCTGCATTCTGAGGAGGGAGGAAGGAACTACTTCGAAGTACAGGTATAAGCTGCTAACATAATTCTGAAAAGCATCACAAATACATTTTGGTTTGTATGGATTTGTGATGATGTCATGATGTGTGCACGAGGCAATGAAAATAAAAAAGAGGCAACGAAAGGCAAATATCAGGAGGCACAAGACCTATGAAGATAGCATTTACCTTTGCAAAGCCAAGCATCTGACCATTTATATAAGCTGACACAATGCAGTTCTTCTTCGCTTCCTTAGCAACTGTCACTGTAAGGTGATGCCACTGGCCAGGGACCAGCAGCTTGCCACAGCCAAACTGCACTTGCCCTGGAAATGCGGTGGGGTTTAAAACCTCTCCTTCAGGTTCCATGACATCTGTAATAGCGAAAACAGGCAACAGTTAACTGAAAGTCTCTCTTGCCTTCCCCTGCCTCTAAACCACAACTATCAACTGTTACACAAAGAACACGACTCTCTGTAGGTATAGTGTGATTTGGTGCTATTCTACTCAACATCTTTAAAACATTCCCTGAAGGCCTATTATCAGGGCTTGAGACTTGCAAAACTCTCAAGATCTCTCCAGCATACAATGTGTCATGCTCCCATATAACAACTGCTAGATGCCTCAATGCTGCAAAACTACACTGAACATGGACAAAGTCAACATATTTCTTAAGAGAACAACTCCTCAGGATATTCACTGAATTAGCCAACACTAAAAAAATTCCTAGTAAATTTGTGAGGTAATAAATTTCTGTATATTAATTTGTAGATTTTATGAAAAGAGGCATCTCCCATCTACAATTCCCACTCTATTCCCAATCTTCTCTGCAGATTAGTTGAGAAAACTGGACATCCGCAAGTCCATGGGTCTGGATAGGATGCACCCAAGAGTGCTGAGGGAAATGGCAGAGGTCACTGCTAGGCCACTCTCCATAATCTTCAAGAGGTCCTGGAGAATGGGAGAGGTGCCTGAGGACTGAAGGAAGGCCAATGTTATCCCAATCTTCAAAAAGGGCAAGAAAGATGACCCGGGTAACTATAGGCCAGTCAGCCTCACCTCCATCCCTGGAAAGGTGATAGAACAGCTTGTACTTGCCACCATCTCCAAGCATTTGGAGGAGAGGAGGCTTATCATGAGTAGTCAACATGGATTCCATAAGGGGAAGTCATGCTTGACTTATCTGATAGCCTTTTATGATGGCATAACTAGATGGATAGATGAGGGGAAGGCAGTGGATGTGGTTTTTCTCGACTTTAGCAAAGCTTTCAATGCTGTCTCTCATGGTATCCTCATAGCCAAACTTCAGAAGTATGGATTGGGAGACTGTGCTGTGAGATGGTTTGGGAACTGGCTGAAGGAAAGAGCCCAGAGAGCTGTGGTCGGTGGAGCAGAGTCTAACTGGAGGCCTGTGAGTAGTGGTGTGCCCCCAGGGATCAGTGCTGGGTCCAGGACAGTTCAATATATTCATCAATGATCTGGATGAAGGGGTAGAGTTTTCCCTCAGCAAGTTTGCAGATGATACCATATTGGAGGAATGGCTGGCACACAAGGAGGCTGTGCTGCCATCCAAAGTGACCTGGACAGGCTAGAGAGATGGGCAGGGAGAAACTTAATGCAATTTAACAAGGGTAAATGTAAAGTACTGCATCTGGGAAAGAACAACCCCATTTATCAGTACAAGTTAGGAACTGATCTGTTGGACAACAGCCCTGGGGAAAAAGATCTAGAAGTCCTGGTGGATAGGAACATGACCATGAGCCAGCAATGTGCCCTTGTGGCCAAGAAGGCCAATGGCATCCTAGGATGCATTAAGAGGAGCGTGGCCAGCAGATTGAGAGAGGTTATTCTCCCCCTCTACTCTGCCCTGGTCAGGCCCCACCTGGAATACTGTGTCCAGTTCTGGTCCCCGCACCTCAAGAAGGAGAGGGAGCTGCTGGAGAGAGTCCAGCACAGGGTCACCAAGATCACGAAAGGAGTTGAGCATCTGCCCTATAAGGACAGGCTGAGAAAGCTGGGTCTCTTCAGCCTGGAAAAGAGGAGACTGAGAGGCGACCTCAGGAATATTTACAAATATGTTAAGGGTGAGTGTCAGGAGGAGAGAACCAGGCTCTTCTCAATGTCAACCAAAGTTAGGACAAGAGGGAATGGGAGCAAGTTGGACCACAGGAGGTTTAGTATTAACCCGAGGAAAAACTTTTTTACAGTAAGGGTGACAGAGCACTGGAACAGGCTGCCCAGGAGGGCTGTGGAGTCTCCTCTGGAGACATTCAAGAGCTGTCTGGATGCATTCCTGTGTGACCTCATCTAGGTGATCCTGCTCTGGCAGGGGGGGTTGACTAGATGATCTTTCTAGGTCTCTTCCAACCACTAACATTCTATGATTCTATGAAGTACCTACTATACTCAGAATAAATGGAATGAATATCAACAAGGAAAAGAAGATTAACAGGCTAGCATGATAGAAAACATTCCAAAAGTGAGGAGAGGAAATGAGCTATTTGATTAGGAAGCGAGATCACTCCTAAACTGCACAGTCCTACTTTTCAAACCTGCCACACAAAACAGGCAGACACCAGCAGGCTCAAGTCCAGTCACCACAATTGCATGTAACCAAGTAACTGACATTCAAAAGTTCTTCTTAGAATATCTGTAAGTTTTATAGCATATATTGCAGGCCACAAAATAATTCTCAATGCCTACAGCAAACTTAAAACAGAAATATGACCAAGAATTATAATCACAACAGGCTGCTAGAAGAAAACCAAAGAGATAAAAAGTCTTAATGCCATGTGTACTTACTTACAAGAGGAGGAAATTTGTTAATGAAAAATTCCAGATAATCAGAGGATTGCAAACACTGCAGCTTGACTGAAAGGAGCCTTACCAAGCGGTTGTAATTCTATTTCTTCTGTGGAAATGACCAAAGAATTCTCCTGTGGGAAGAAGCTTACTGAAAAGCAAACAAATTCTTGCTCTATTCTTGACATGTGCCTCACAACTGTGAGGAAACGGAGTGGGTGACTGTTGTGCATCACACCAAACTTGCTAACCAGAAACCAGCAGGATAGTGTCAGGCCACTTAAGGGAGGGAACATTCTGGTGCCTGTAGACAGGAAACGAAAAGGCAGTAAGTGGTTTTCCCTGTGCAGACATTAGCAAACTGCTTTCTGTTTCATTTGTAGCCCAAACCAACATAAGAATATGAGGTTTAATTTCTAATCAGTTCTATTAGATTTCACTGCATATCTTCAATGCCATAGAGACTGCACATGTGAGTGTGTGCACATGTATAAATGATGTAAAATAGACTGATGAAGTGACTACTATATCTCCATGTCATGGAATTCATTAACTGAAAAACACTGAGATAGAAACAAGTTTTCTTAAAGTTCGCAAAATTCAGGAAGAAAAAAGGTACAGCCATCTCCCAGTTCACCAAATAGAGGACTTTAATTTATAGAAGAATCCCTTCTCATGGTGACAGTTTCTACTCCTTCTGTGTGAGATTAACCTAAAACCTGGTGGCTCTTACTTATTCAGAATAATTTTTTAGCAGCCTGATTTAAATTTGTATTGCTAATGTTAATGCATCACACTATTAAGCTGCATCTGATACTGCATTTTGGTGAGCAGCCTGAGTTATATACATGGACACAGAGAAAGAAGTATATTGAAACACACAGCTCATTTACTGTCACTTCCTTCAAATTCTGAATGCTTTCAGTAGAGCCAAAGAGCCAATGCTTTCAGGAAGCTGTAGGTAAGTCAAAGTGCTTACCCATGCCAATTCCTCCTGAGACAGATTGTTCTGCACTGGGTCCCATGACAGTGGCCAAGGTAGGGAGGTATAAACACCTAGAAAAGCAAACAAGCACCCATTCACCAGAAAAGTAAAATCATCCTTGAAGGTCACAAGGTCACCAGTGACTTAATACTGCAGAATCACAGGAGCAAGGCAGAGCCTAGGCTGTCAGTAACATTGCTGAAAGGAAGGCAGAAATAGGACATAAAGAACTAAGACAGAGAAAGAAGTTATTAGTTGCTATGTCCAGAATAAGGGCTTGGAAACTGCAGAGCAGTTAAAGAGAAAAGCAATAGTATCAATACCCATATCCTTCCACAGACATGTCAAACTCCACAAATGATGGACCCAAAGCAGTGCTGTGGAGCTGGAAGTTTCTAGGTGATGTCATGGAGATGAGACTCATTGCAGTCTGGAGTGCCAATGAGGATCCTTGAGACACCCAAGGAGATTTGCTGACAGGCACAACTGTCTGAGGATCAGTTTTATTGCCCACCATGTCCTCTTCTGACCCTACAAGATCAACATAGTGCTTAACCAGGTAAATGTTTGCAGTACTATTTTCAGCCACAGGTTTGCCTGTATTCTGTTCATGATGGCTAAGAATAGCACTGCATGCTTTACAAATAACAAATCTTCAACAGCCTGCAGAAATCCTCAGCAATACAAAAAACATTGCACTGAAGTAATTTCAGAATGGGAGGCTGGCAGGAGAGATGAGCAGAAGAAACAGCTATATTTTCTCCCCACATATCTTCAGGCAGCTCCAAACTTAACCTCTAGTAAAAAAGGTTCTTGACCCATTGTGTTTATTTTTCTTATACACATACTATTCAATTCTGCCACAACAGAATAGTTACAAATAACATGCGGGAGAGGATCTGCAGAATGACTGCAAAAAAACAGACCCAAATTTGTACCATGCTCTACTAAGCACCTCGTAGGCATGAAAGAGGTTTAAGCACCAAATACTACTCCTGTAGCCTTTCACTTGCTAAATGTGTTAGAACACAGAGAGGACTTGGATGGAAAACAGCTTATATGAGTAAGGTGATACTTATTCATATCTTCATTCTATATTTAGCTATAAACCACTTGAAAAGCATGCTGCAAACCCAGGATATGCTCCCTTTGGTTTATGAAATATGTCTGACCCAGCAAAGTCTGAGTCTATCTCAGCATCTAGGCTGAGCATACATAAATTGATCTCTACTGGTTGTTAGATCAGGTCTCATTGTTAGCCAAGTACCACCCAAGCTGAGCAATACCCAGTCTAAAACATAAAGCATTATGACTATCTTGGAGCAACTAACTCTAAAAGTGGTTTCCTGTCACTACGGAGACATTTATGACCCAGCCACTGTATCAGCAACAGGCTGTTCATTGTGTGCTTACCTTCATTCCAACCTACATTAGGTGAATCACTTCCCTGACATGAAAAAGCCTTGGTCTTGCTTGTGTTAGGTCTGGAAGGTAGTGGTGGAGAACCTCCCAACCAAAGAAATTGCCTAACATGAAAACAAAAGAAGGAGAGGAAATAAAAAGAACACAATTAAGCCAGAGACATTGAAGTCAGAGCAACCATGTAAATACAGCTCAGCCCTCTGGAGACCAGATTTTTATTGGATATTATTTTTAAAGATATCCCAATTAAAACAGATGAAATGTTTCCCGCTGTATTATCACAGATATTTGTTTTACTTTACAATTTCCCTTTCAAGGTTTTCCTGTGGGAAAATAATCAAAAGTTTATTTTCTTCAGCAGTACTTTTGACTATTACAGGGTTTCTTTTCAGAAAAAAATTCTATAGGTTTTGTCGTTGGGTTTAAGAAATTCTGTTCCATTTCTGAGTAAAAGAAATCCAGTCTTCTCTGCATATCCAACTTGGTCTGCATTCCTATCTATATTAGGTACTCTTATCCCTAGCATATGTTAGCATTAAAGAAGAAAGTACATCCTCAAAGAAACAGACTCATAAATGGCCTTACAACCCCTGAAGAGATGGTGCAGCAAAACACTAGAAACTCATACCAACTTCAGTAAATAATTTAAGCACACATCTTGTGATCAGTATGCAAGTAGTGTTAACTGAGACTTAAAGCAAAAATCTAGGAGTCTTGCTGAATTAGAGCACTATATGAAGTATCTAATTATTTCAAAACTTTGCAGAAAATTTGTACCACTAATGCAAGTTGTTTCTGTTAGATATAATCTGATACCTTAAGACATCTGGCTCAATAGATTGTGATGCAAGCTTCTCAAATACTCTAGTTAGGGGCAGATGCAGTGGATGGCTCTCACTGCAGATGGCATCCTGACAGGAAGTTATGATGGTGCTCAGCAAGCCAGATCCACACATCACCTGGCGACTCTTCTCTGATTTCACCAGGGACTGGATATGATCAACCACAGCACATTGGATTTCCAGTGAAAGCTGAAATGGACACAGAACTAAAGTCAGTGGGCTGGAAGTGAAACAATCTGGCCCAGAAAATAAGTCTCTCAGGCCTAGGCTAAAGTGCAACTGCATGGCTGTTCTATAAAGCTCTGGCACTTAAACTGTGCATATATCCATGCTCAGTCATCCACAACTGAGCTTTCCTGCCAAAACACTGTGGTAGTGAAGGATAAGAATAATCAGCTATCATTCCAAAGAAAGGACCATCACTAAGGGCTGGTTATTAGGCATAAGCTCCAAGACCAACACATTAACTCAAAATACATTCAACATTAAGCAGATGGCAAGTCATATTGACATGATCTACTCTTCATTCTAGGAACACTGTTCCTCAATAAAACTATATGTAGCAATACCACTAAACAATTTTAAACATTTCTTTATGTGTTTCGCCGAATTGATGCTTTAATTCATTATTGCTTCTGAATTGTCTTAAAGAAGTATCTCAATTCTCATAAATTATCTTTAGAGCAATTTCTTTCCAATCAGGAATGGAGCCTACCCCATTAACCTAAGTAGATTTCACATAAAATCAGATGTACATCATATATTTAAGCCCAAATCTTACAAAAATTAAGTGCTCCCTACCCCCAAGAACTCTGTCTTTCTCATATGCTTTCCTAGGAAATATCTAGGCAAACTTTTAAAGAAAAGGACAATAATGGTGGCAGACATGCAGATTAGGATGTTGGGATTTGGTTTTATAACATGGATAAGAAACAACTTCGCTGGATTCAGAATAAACCAACTTATTAAGTATAAAGAAGAATTCAGCTCTTTTGCATCCAGACCAAACAAAACCAGTGCAGGACAATGTCAAAGCCACCAAGCAATATGTTTTCAAAGTGCTCAGCACTAAGAACACCACTTGCAACACTAAGACTATATCCAATGCAACATACTTACTGTTTCTGTAAACTTAAATACTATTTTTGATGTCTGATGGTCTTTGGATAATATTTGCTTCTCTGGATGACACAAATGTCACTGTGTATCTCATTAGATATAGAAATCATCCACCAGATTATACACTATTATTCAGAGACACACTTATAACTACAGTGTATCAAAGCCTCACTTATAACTTTTTGACTATTTTAATTACTATTTTACTCCATTTTTTACTAGATGCAGGAAATTATCTAGATTTATAAATCCATGAGAAGACAGAGAAGGACATAGGTCTTGACTAAGTGAAACTACCAAAATAAATCAAATAAAAGCATAATGGCATACAAAAAATTTGATTGTTTTCATTATCTTAGCAGCTTTGTCAATATCTGTATTGTCTTGTTTTGAATAAAATATACTGTTTCCATGGATCTTAGTTCGAGTGAAATGAGGTTCTGGTGGAAATACTAATGGTAGCCAGGAAACCAGGCCATGAGTTTCTATAGGCATGAATTGATTTTCCTACCACCTATTACTTGTACCATGAATCACGATCCTGAAGGCACAGTTAGAATGTAGTTGGGCTCACAGCTCTGCCTCAGATTAGAGTCTTAAGGGCAAAACATCACCTAGCAATTGCCCAGTCTGCTTAAGTAGTTCCCAGATTCTCACTCTTAAGAGACCATCATTTCTAAACTTCAACTGAATTAATTCAGCATTACTTTTCTTCAACTGATTATGCTATGTCAAGATGCGCAAGAACTTTGAAACGTTGGCAGTGGGTTCACTTCAAAAGGATGTAATTTCCTTAGTTTTAAGAATGATACAGCAATCATTCTGGGTGCAATTGCAAAGAAAAAACCTAGTTTTCAATCTCAGGATATCTCTCACTTGAAAAGCTATCAGTCCTTCACAGAAAATCAGAATTAAACTTCCCAACATACCACAGAGATGTAGTTTTACAAATGAAGAAATCAAGGCATCTAACATAACACTTACAAAATGTTCCAGTGAGCCAGGATTTTAAATTCATGCTTCCAAAAGGAAAAGTAGACACCCAATAGATGAGGAGAAGGCTCAGGTTCTCAACAACTTTTTTTCTTCCGTCTTCACTGGCAACCTCTCTCCCAACACCTCCCAAGTTAATAAACCACACAGAGGACCAGGGCAGTGAAGTCATAGAATCATAGAATCATAGAATGGTTAGGGTTGGAAGGGACCTCTGGAGGTCATCTAGTCCAACCCCCCTGCACTGGGCAGGGACATCCCCAACTAGAGCAGGTTGCCCAGAGCCCTGGCAAGCCTTGCCTTGAATGCCTCCAGGGATGGGGCCTCAACCACCTCCCTGGGCAACCTGTTCCAGTGTTCCATCACCCTTGTAGTGAGGAACTTCTTCCTAATGTCCAATTTAAATCTACTCCTCTCCAGTTTAAAACCATTGCCCCTTGTCCTTTCATTCCAGGCCTTTGCAAACAGGCCCTCTGCAGCCTTCTTATAAGTTCCCTTTAAGTACTGGAAAGTCACTATTAGGTCCCCCCGAAGTCTTCTCTTCTCCAGGCTGAACAATCCCAG
>VWZO01001356.1:1153-12145 GCA_013396975.1 Bucco capensis
ATAGATACAATAGATTAGATATATATTATTATATTAAAGTATATTATTATATTATATTAAATTATTATAATAATCATACATATATTATTATATTATGTTATGTTGTTATTATATATACACCATATATATATTAATTTATATATATGTAATATACATATACAATAAAAGCTTGAAGCAATTCTTTGGTGTCATTTCACCTTCCTTTAGCACAAGGCAATCACAACCCTGCTCTGATCCCCTGCAGTTTCCCTGCCCTGCTTGGGACTCAGGGCAAATCCTGTCCAATAAACCACACACAACTATCTCCAACCTAAAAGAAACTTAACACAAAACCTTGTTTCAACTTTTCACAAACTTTCTTTCAACATTCCCCTACACTTGAGGAGGGGAGATTTAGGTTGGCTGTTAGGCAGAAGTTGTTGCCCAGGAGGGTGCTGAGCCACTGTGCCAGGTTGCCCAGAGAGGTGGTGGCAGCCCCAGCCCTGGAACCATTGCAGGCCAGGCTGGCTGGGGCTGGGAGCAAGCTGCTCTAGTGCCAGGTGTCCCTGCCCATGGACCTAGAGGAGCTGGAAGGTCCCTGCCAACCCTGACAAGTCTGTGATTCTCTAACCTCAGACACTGATGGATCATTTAAGTCAGGAAGGACAGATGTATCTTGTCTAATTTTCCTGTAGGAGAGAGCTTCCCAGCCAGCATCACCAGGCTGCTTTCTAGGGATTATTCACTGTTTTTCCCACGTCACTGGGCTGATGATCATTAAAGCTTTGACATCTGCAACCACAAAGTCTTGGGGGAACAAAGCAAACAACACAAACTGAAAGAGATGTTGAGGACTGACTGCTTTAGACAGTGAACTTTGATTCTGAACAGGCCTAGCAAAGCAGCAGTGCCTGCAAACCTCTGCAGAACCAAGGTTGTCAGAGCCAACCTTGTTGTCCCAGCATCCTGCCCTTAGCTAACAGGAGGAAAGAGCTCTCCAAAAAAGCAGAGCATGAATCAGTCAAAGGAGTCTTCCTGAACCTGTCCTGGCAGAGAAGAGGTTTGCACCTGTAAGCCTGAGGCTAGGGTCCTGAAAACCAGTGTCCATCTCACCCTCCCTCTGACAGCTTGCTGCAGTGGGGAAGAAGGTGTTCACCCCATCCTCATGTCCCCAAGTCATAGCAGCCCAGGAGATGCCAGAGAGGCCAGGAAGAAGTGCTTTTCCTCTGAGGGTGGTAGAGCACTGGCCCAGGTTGCCCAGGGAGCTGCTGGAGTCTCCATCTCTGGAGAGATTCCAAACCCAATGGACCCCATCATGTGCAAGCTGCTCTAGGTTGTCCTGCTCTTGCAGGGGTTAGACTAGATGATCTCCAGAGGTCCCTTCCAACTCCTACCATTCTGTGCTTCCCCTCTTTTCCAGCTGAAGAAACTCAGATGCTGAGAGTTAAGCTACTGGCCCAAAGCCAGAGTGCTTGGACACGAGCCCAATTCTTCCTTGTATTAGCTGGGACATGACTGTGGAGCATGCCTTGTCCTGCTGGAAATGTCACCCCTGATCTCTGGAGCAACTATCCTGCAAAGAAACATCTCCTTTTGGGTTTTCTTATTGCTCCCATCTTGTTCCTCACAGGACAATCCTCATCTGTTGGATCTTCTGGGATGCAGGAGAGCAGCGACACATCAACCTTTGCAATCTCCCTTTGGAACACTTATCATTTCCTACAGCTTTGCCTGGAAAAGTTAACTCCAAACTTCCCTGCACTGGGGATTTTCCCAACAGCTGCTCCATTGGAAAGAGATTCCAGCAGCTCATCCCTAGGTGTTGGCTTGATGGCAGAAGATAAGGAAAGGCACCATGAGGTGGCATGGCAGGATGGCCTGGAATGACCTGCAGAAAAGGCCTTGGGGTGCTGGTGGCTGAGAAGCTGGCCATGAGCAAACAGTGCACGCTGGCAGCCCAGAAGCACAATGGCATCCTGGGCTGCAGCAAGAGAAGCGTGGCCAGCAGAGCCAGAGAGGTGATTCTGCCACTGCACTCTGCTCTGCTCACACCTCCTCTGCAATACTGGGGCCAGTTCTGGAGCCCTCAACACAGGGGGAAATGGATGGAAATTGCCCCAGGGGAGGTTCAGGCTAGACATTAGGAGGAATTTCTTTGCTGCAAGGGTTGTGAGGCATTGGAACAGGCTGCCCAGGGAGGTGCTTGAGTCCCCATCCCTGGGGGTGTTGAAGAGCCAGGTGGATGTTGCATTGGGAGGCATCATTTAGCAGGTTGCTAGGGCTAGGCCAAAGGCTGCACTGATGATCTTCAAGGTCTCTTCCAGCTGGAACTGTTCTAGGATTCTATGATTCTTCTCCCAGCCTCCCCCAGCTGTGTGCAGCAGTGCATTCCTTCATGTCCTAATCTCTCCCTTGCTATCTAAGGATATTTGCAACCCAACACTGCCAGAAAAAGCTGGCACCCACTTCCAGCTACCTTCATCTCCTAGACACATCCAGCTCCTCGAGTGCTCTGATGCTCTGCCATGTTTCTACATCTGGCTCTTACAATCAGCTCTCAATGTGATCAGTTCTGTTCTGGATGGGTTATTTTTTTTCCTGGCTCCAGCTGGTTCCTGCAGTTTCTTGCCCTTATGTCTGGGTTTGACTCTTCACTGGAGCCTGGTGGATGAGAGCTGCAGCTTTAACCACACATCACAACCTCTTCATGGCCTCACCATTCCTCAGGGAGCAGCAGGTCCAAGCTGTGAGCAACCTGCCATCATCCTGCTGCACCTCAGGAGCAATCCTAGAGCAGCTTACAACAATGCTAGCTGGAAGCAGGGATGGTTAGAGGTTGGAAGGGACCTCCTAATCCACCATCTACACCCTGCTCCAACAGCTTGCCCAGCATCACCTCAAGGTAGGGTTGGGATCTCTCCACAACCTCTCTGGGCACCATGGGCCAGGGCTCCAGCACTCAGAAGCCACCCTAGGTTTTTGCTTAGCACATCACCATCATCCTTTGGCAGAACTACTGAACCCATGAGAGTCTTGGAGACACAGGAGAAGCCTTGGGAAGAGAGAAAGAGCAAGGGCCATGAAGAGTCTTGATCCCCCAGCACTTCCCCAGCACTCCATTTCCACCTAGGCTGTTGGCACTGATATTCCTGTTGGAGCATGGAATGGTCTAGTGGTGATGTGCTCCCCATCCTGAAGACTTTTGGATGTCCTATGCCTCCACAGCCCTCAGGCCCCTAACAAAGTGTGACAGATGAGCTTTGCCTCCCTGCTCCCTGCCCTGATAGAGGGGAAAACCCATGGGCTGAGAGCCAGTTTCCCCAGTCAGTTGGGGAGGAGAGGGCTGGGGCTGAGGAGATAACAAGAAGCAGCAGTGCCAGGGCTCAGGGTGGGGTGGGGGTTGATGCTGGAACATCTGATGATGCTGGGTATGGCCTTGCCAACTTGGCCAACACACAGGATGAGGCTACACAAGGTGCTGGAGGCACTTTTCCTTCCATCCCTCCTGACTTGGGATGAATCTGCAGGCTGCTGGGTGTTTTTCCTGCAGCTTCACTTCCCATCAAGGCCCAAAAAGGCTCTGACTAGAAGCTGTGAATAATTGATGGGGTGATTTGGGCATTTTTATTCTTTTTCTTTCCCCACTGCTTCTCAGTAAATCACTTGCAAATAGCTTCTTTCCACTCTCTGGCTGGCTCTGCAGCTGATGGTGTAAGAGCCATCAAATGAATTATTTGGGAGGTTTGGGGTTTGCTGCTTGCTGACTAGCAGTGGGTAAATGATGTTGGGTGTTTCTTCTAACACCCCAGAGCCACCAGCTCCAGGGGATGGTGACAGAGCAATGGGTGTGACATGTTGGTTTTCCTTTGAGCCCTAGCTCTCCATGGGAGAAATTGAGCCTTCCAGGCTGTACTTTATAAAGGCAACTGAATAAGAGGCCTTGTGGAGGGGGAGAAAAGCCAGAATGAGGGTGGCAGAGGCTCAAAAACTCTGTTAGACAATAGAAAATGGTTTAATATGTTGTGTGTCACAGGAGAAGAAGGAGGTTGAGATGAGCTGAACCTTTAGGCTGGAGTTGCCCCTCTTCTGTTGGGCAAGTGCAAAGCAGTAGTGTGGTAAAGTATTGCTTGGAGTCACTCCTAGCCCAAAAAACTCTACAGGCTGAGCATCTTTTGGGATTACCTCATCAAAACACAGTGGTTTTCCATCCTGGGCTTCTAGAATCTGAGTTCCACCAACCACTTGCCAACAGCACCATGCAAAGCATCCACAGGAGAGCATCCTCCAACAGTGCAAGTGGCTAGGGAAAGCTACTTTGGGGATAGATTTTGCTGAAAGAACTTAGAAACCTTGGTGGTAAAGCTGTATGGAGACAGTGGTTCAACATTCCTGGAGGTCCTGGAGCTGCTTGAAAGACTGATGGGGATGGCAGCAGCTAAGAGGGACACTCTCCTGCATCCCTGTGTAGCATTTTTGCCCCATTCCTGACTCAAAGACAAGCTGTGCAGGGAGATGTGTCAATGTGAGGATGAGGAATGTCCCCAAAACCATCAGGTTTCTCCATCACATGGATTCAAGTCTTCAGCTAACATCTCCTTCTGGCTAAAAGAGATGTCAAGAAGGTGCTGCAGGACCCATCAGCTTTTGGAGAGACACAAAGTTCAGGGATCCTTCTGAGCCTGGAGGATAACTGGAGAATGATGTAGAGCATGTTGCCTCCTTTGTGGGCCAAGGCAAGAGTTGTGTTCCTTAGAGGTCATTCCTAGCAGCCAGAACCATCTGAAGGACAGGAGCATATGAGAGAAGAAGGGTAAAAGATAAACAGAGGCCCAGGAATGAAAGTCAACAGGAAACTAATTCCTGACACACACCGAGTCAGGAGAACCAGCAAAGTTATTTGTTTTGAAGAGCTGCTTGCAGAGGAAGAGGCTGAGAAACAAACCTCCCAGTCTGAGCCTTCAGGAGCTGAATTGACCCCAATTCCTGGAAAGAAGGTGAAGAAAGGACAGAGAAGATCCCTGCAGCAGTGTTTGGCCTGCAGCACAAGCCCAGCAGGCTCCAGTGCACCACAGTTGAGGTTAGACACATGCAGCATAGAAAGGAGATGTGATTTTGTAGCTGCAGGGCAATGAAACCTTGGCTTGACCTAGCAAGGGAGGAGGTAGCTGAGTCTGGCTCCACATCTCTTATCTGAGCATAGCTATCTCTTGCAAGGTAGGATTTCTTCTAGCTGCAGGGATGTATTTGGTAACCTTTGGGTGTGAAGAACCAAGCTGGGTGGTTGTGACAGTCTTGAGGTTTGGTCCACAGCTTCATTCTCTGTGTCCTTGGCCATCAGTGGCTCCAAGTGCAGCTGGAGATCAGTGCCAAGTGGTGTCCCTCAGGGCTCTGTACTGGGGCCTGCACTGGTTAATATGTTTATAAATGCTATGGCCAGCAGCATTGAGTGCACCAGCAGCAAGTGTGCAGATGACACCAAGCTCTGGGGTGCTGGGGATAAGTTGGAGGGGCAGGATGTCATCNACCATTCTAGGCTTCTAGGATTGTATGATCAGCAGGAGAGATCCTGCCCCATGGTCCTGCTAAGGTCAATGGCTCTTGTTTTAGGTAAAGATACCCATCTTGGGGATCTTCTCAATGCTGAGCAAGAGCTAAAGGGCAGGGGTCAAGATGATGGGGCCAGGCTCTTGTCAGGGGTGCCCAGTGAGAGGAAAAGGGGCACTGGGCACAAACTGGAACCCAGGAGGTTCCATCTGAGCAGCAGAAGAACCTTGATTGCTGTGAGGGTGCAGAGCCCTGGCCCAGGCTGCCCAGAGAGCTTGTGGATTCTCCTTGTGTGGAGAGATTCCAAAGACACCTGGAGGTGATGCTGGGCAAGCTGCTGGGGGTGATTCTGCTTTAGCAGAGGGGTTGGACTGGATGATCTCCAGAGATCCTTTCCAACCCTTTCCATGCTGGGATTCTGGGCTGTGCTGCCAGAGATGCAGGAGGCAATAAGTGCTTTGTGCTGCTGCTTGGTCACTGCCCAAGTTTATTTCTGGTGGTGCATTTATTCAAAGGGACTGAAGGAACACTCCAAGTCCCTGGTCACTTAAGGGATGTGTGGGAATTGCTCAGGGAGAAGTAAAGAGCTTGCAAACTCCATGTGAAGAGGAGCAGTTTACCAGCAGCAGGGAGCCCAGGGGCAGGGAGGTGTTAACAACACAAAAAGGGCTGAGGGAAAAAAAAAAACCCAAGCATCTGAATTTCTCCCTTTTTTGGCTTGTTTGTTTGTTTGTTTGTTTGAATGTCACACTTGCTAAGGGAGAAGCTGCAGGTGGGNGAGAGATCCTGCCCCATGGTCCTGCTAAGGTCAATGGCTCTTGTTTTAGGTAAAGATACCCATCTTGGGGATCTTCTCAATGCTGAGCAAGAGCTAAAGGGCAGGGGTCAAGATGATGGGGCCAGGCTCTTGTCAGGGGTGCCCAGTGAGAGGAAAAGGGGCACTGGGCACAAACTGGAACCCAGGAGGTTCCATCTGAGCAGCAGAAGAACCTTGATTGCTGTGAGGGTGCAGAGCCCTGGCCCAGGCTGCCCAGAGAGCTTGTGGATTCTCCTTGTGTGGAGAGATTCCAAAGACACCTGGAGGTGATGCTGGGCAAGCTGCTGGGGGTGATTCTGCTTTAGCAGAGGGGTTGGACTGGATGATCTCCAGAGATCCTTTCCAACCCTTTCCATGCTGGGATTCTGGGCTGTGCTGCCAGAGATGCAGGAGGCAATAAGTGCTTTGTGCTGCTGCTTGGTCACTGCCCAAGTTTATTTCTGGTGGTGCATTTATTCAAAGGGACTGAAGGAACACTCCAAGTCCCTGGTCACTTAAGGGATGTGTGGGAATTGCTCAGGGAGAAGTAAAGAGCTTGCAAACTCCATGTGAAGAGGAGCACTTTACCAGCAGCAGGGAGCCCAGGGGCAGGGAGGTGTTAACAACACAAAAAGGGCTGAGGGAAAAAAAAAAACCCAAGCATCTGAATTTCTCCCTTTTTTGGCTTGTTTGTTTGTTTGTTTGTTTGAATGTCACACTTGCTAAGGGAGAAGCTGCAGGTGGGGAATATCAAGACCTTGGTGAAGCAGAAGGGTGACAGGGGCTGAGCAAGGGCAAACCCACCACCAGCTCAGAGTACACTGAGCTCAGCCCTGCCAGAGCATTTGAGGATAGAGAGCTTTTGTTTACAGGGAGGTTTGGGGAATTTCTCTGCCTCTGTATATGGAGAAGGGCCAGGCACTGCTTTTTCCTTGCTCCAGTCACCCAGCCAAAGCACTCAAATACACTGGGCAGGATTCTGTGGCCACTCATCCATATCAAGGGTTAGGGCTGGGCTGGCTACTGGATGAGTGACAGATGCTCTCTGCCTTCCCAAAGGGAAAAAGAAAGGGAATAGAATCATAGAATCACAGTTCCAGCTGGAAGAGACCTTGAAGATCATCAGTCTAGCCCTAGCAACCTGCTCAATGATGCCTCCCCAACACAATAATAATAACAATGCAATAATGAGGGAGAGACACTGCTGGGTTGGGAAACTAAACCAGCTTTAAGGAAAATAATAACAATAAAATGAAATACATACAAATAGATAGAAAACCTAGGGAGGCCACAGCTGGAGTGCTGTGTTCAGTTCTGGGCTCTCCTGTTTAAGAACAGGGAACTTCTGGAGAGAGGCCAGAGAAGAGACAGTAAATTGGTTAGAGGACTTGAACATCTCTCTTATGGAGAAAGGCTGAGGGAGCTGGGACTGGTTAAGGCTGGAGAAGAGCAGATTGAGGAGATATCTTCTAAATGCTTATAAATATTTAATGGCTGGGTGTCAGGAGACTGGGGCCAGGCTTTGTTCTGTGGTACCCAGGGACAGGACTAGAGGTAACAGGCACAAACTAGACCACAGCAAGTTCCATCTAAACATAAGGAGGAACTTCTTTACTTTGAGGGGGGTGGAGCACTGGCCCAGGCTGCCCAGGGAAGTGCTGGAGTCTCCATCTCTGGAGATATTCCAAACCCACCTGCACACCATCCTGCTCTAGGTTCTCCTGCTCTGGCAGGGGGGATGGACTAGACTAACTCTCCCCATCAAGTGTTCTCCCTGCTAGAAGCAAACCCTGTCTGTGCAAACGTGCTGTTAACTGCAGTAGATGCATCACTGAGAAGAGACTGAGCTGAGAAGTGCAATCACTGAGAAGAATTAGTTCTGCTCTAACTCAAAGCAGGACAACCCAGGCAAGAGCCAGTCTGACCGGCTTGCCTGGAGCAGGCAGGCACCAAAGGCAGCTGCTTTCAACAACTGCCTGCAACCGTTTCAAAACCAGAAAAAAGGGTCACAAATGAAAGAAATACCAAGCCAAATAAACCCAGGACAGGGAAGGAGCCATCCAGCCCCATCCCTGATGTCCCAAAGTTGCCTGTTGAGTCATTTCACAGGAACAGGATCGCACGCTCCATGAAGCAGAGGCAAGAAGGAGCTGTGCTCGCTAGCAGCAGATCTGGTAGGTATCATCCCTGTCCTGATGGAAGCAGCCTTGCTCTCTGCCACCTTATTTGGCTATTGCTGCTCGTAGGGAGTGAGGACTTCTTACAAACAGTGGGAAGAGCCCTGGGGATGCTTGGCTGCCTCTGACGCAAGAGCCTCGCCAGTGTGTTTTTGACCTTGCTTTGCGTCTCGCTCGAGCACTGAAGATCATGTTGCTCACCTCTCCACACACCCAGGGAGGGATGGAGAACCCTGGGGATGAGGCATCCTGGCATAGAGAGGCAAGAGAGCTAGAGGTTTTCCCTGTGCTCCGAGAAAGAGCAACTCCACTGATGGTTTGCACAGTGGGAGGAAGCAGCAAGCCTCTACCTCAGGGTGTGCAATCAGCTGGACTAAAAGGTCACCAGCTCCAGCAGAGCAGGATTGAATTGCATCAGCTGGGAACCTCATCCAAAGAGCTGGCTTGAGAGTAACCCTTTCTATTTATCACCCTATTGTTTCCCACTGGAAGAACACGGAGATACCATCTCTGAAAGCTTTATTGTTACACACTGCCTTTCCTCTGCCCTCCCAAGCCTTTAAATGACACTCCAGCTTCCCAGTTTAGGAGGATGGAAGAGGGGAATGTTTCCCTGACAGGAGGATATGGTGGAGGAGGTCATGTTGTCCCATCCTCCTACTGTTCAGGGTAGTGTTACCCAATTTCACAGAATTGTCAGGGTTGGCAAGGACCTTCCAGCTCCTCTAGGTCCATGGGCAGGGACACCTGGCACTAGAGCAGCTTGCTCCCAGCCCCAGCCAGCCTGGCCTGCAATGCTTCCAGGGCTGGGGCTGCCACCACCTCTTTGGGCAACCTGGCATAGTGGCTCAGCACCCTCCTGGGGAACAACTTCTTTCTAAAGTCTAAAATTTCAACCAAGTTAACCCAAATCCTTTATGCTAATAATGGGCAAAAACCTGGTTACTGTGTCCAGAGCTTGGGAAAGCTTTTATTAATGCAGAGAGGAAACCAGCCCTTTATAAACATTTCCATTACAACAGCAAAGGTGGCAAAGCTTTACCATCCCCATTAAGAAGTTCTTCTTGCCTCCACGATAGCAAAGCTCTGTTGCAACCCAGGACAGAATCACAGAATCATTAAGGTTTGAAGAGATCTCTAAGGTCATCAGGTCCAACCATCTACCTATCACTAACATACCATTAAACTATGGCCCTAAATTTAGAGCATCTAAATGTTTCTTAAACCCCTCCAGGGCTGGTGACTCCAGCACCTCCCTGGGCAGCCTGGGCCAAGACTTAACCACCCTTTCAGTAAAGAAATTTCTCCTAATACCTAATCTAAACCTCCCCTGCTGCAAACTGAAGCCATTTCCTCTTTTCTCACTGTTAACCCTGGAGAAGAAAACTTACCCCCATCTCACTCCAACCTCCTTTCAGGGAGTTTCAGGATGTTGATGGAGAAAGCTCCAGGCTGGCAGATCCATCCTAATGCTGCCAGGGAGGGCATGGCTCTGTCAGGACACAGCTTCCCATCATCCATCCCCGTGTAGGACACATCCTGCCTACCACCACCTACCACTGTGCTAGACCTCCCAGCACAGCTCCTTCCGTGGGATGGTTTTCCAGGAAGCCCAGGATGTATGTATCATTGGGTGGAGAGCTACAGGAAGCGGATAACGCTGGATTGGGGATTTTTTTTCCTCTCCATTTGTGCTGGTTCAGAGTCTTCTCTGAAGATAATTCCCATTGCCTAGATTCACAGATGATGAGGATGGAAGGAAGCAGCACATCGCCCGGCCTTGGCGCGGGCACAGCGTGGGCCACAGATGAGGATGTTAAGGTAAGAAGTTTGCCTAAGAATATAGATTTTATTTCCTTATGAATTAAGGGTTTTTAAATGGCTAGTGCTAAACAACCTGAAAGGCAGCAGGGGGGGTGAAGTGGTTGTAGAAAGGTGCTCAGAGCACCCATGTGTGTTCAGGACAGGCTTGAGGCCACATCGGAGCTCCTCTCTCCTCATGCTCTGGGATCATTAGGAGCAGGGAGCAGGGCCTGGTTCTACCAGCTGTACCCTGTGGCCAGCCCTGCTCCACTGTGCCCCCACCAGAGCCGAGCTGAGCTTGAGCCAAGCCTAGTCAGGCCACACTGAACCCAGATGAGCCAAGCCCAGTCAGGCTGAGCCAAGCCAAGCCCAGTCGGGTCAAGCTGTACCCAGTGGGGCAGAGCTGAGCCAAGCTGAGCCCAGTCGGGTCGAGCTGTACCCAGCAGGGCAGAGCTGAGCCAAGCCGAGCCCAGTCGGGTCGAGCTGTACCCAGCAGGGCAGAGCTGAGCCAAGCCGAGCCCAGTCGGGTCGAGCTGTACCCAGCAGGGCAGAGCTGAGCCAAGCCGAGCCCAGTCGGGTCGAGCTGNCCCCGGCAAGTCCCGGATGTTGGAGCGGCCCCCGCTGGCTCCGTCCTTCGCTTCCATAAAAGGCCAAGGGGCCCGGCGGCTCGGGGCGCGTTTTTCCTTTAATTAT
>VWZO01001357.1:8059-33768 GCA_013396975.1 Bucco capensis
CTTGGAAAAAGCGCTTGGGAAGAGCGTGGATGGAGCCCTCCCTGGAGCTGTGTTCATGAAGCCTAGCCATGCTATCTGCCATAATGCTATGACTGACTCCCACCACTGCAATATGTAGGCTTAAAGAGAATGGTTTCAATAGGCCAGGCATCTAATTACTAAGAATGGAAGATATATTCATCTACTTCATCTTCAGGTCCTCCAAATACTGTAAATTTTAACTATACCTCCCAAAACCAGTGGTTTTTGTCAAGCTGCACATTCTTTTCTCTGATTCTGGACATAGATCTCCTTCCATTGCTAAGTTATTTTTCACTAATGCTGAATTCAAATGGAAATGGGGTATGATCACTTCTCAGTTGCTTTCCATAATCAATTATGGAAAAAATAACAGAAAGTTGAATAAAAAAAATGCCTTTTGTGCAGCTCTGTAAACTATGAAAAGATAAATAAAACAAGTAGTTGATAGAACATAATGAGCAAAAAAGTCATCAAAATAACTTTAAATACACACAATGCTCTCAGCTGGCTGCAAAGTCAAGGGGAACTAACCCAGACACCTACAGCTATGGGAGAATTTCTCCCTTTAAAATGCTAAGATATATACTAAAAACAGTGAGCAATTTAAGTTGAATCTACTCCAGATGACAGATGAAATTATGCTGCAATACTAAGCAAACAAAGTCAGTGCATGCTGGTGTGACTAGAGACTTTCTGTCTACTGGAAAACACCAATTTATTTTGGCTATGGAAAGAGACAAAAGGAAAAGGTAGATTTTATTTTGCTGGGCAATCTAATAAAACAAAAGTAATTGGATAAACTGAAATGTTCCACTTCCAAAAATGAATATTTCTGTTTAGATTTTGATTTAATGTTATGTTCAGTTAGACTACAGATTGTGCAAATGAGAAGTATTTTTAAATGAGAAACCACAACATTTCATTATGGATAGGAGTGAGAAAAAGACATTTTCATCATGTTCCCCTAAATAGATTTTACTGAAAATGATGTTTTATACAAAGTTTTTACTATATATATAAATAGAAATGCTTTTTCCAGTGAGAAACTTTTATTTCAGAGAACTCTCCACAACTGAGAAAATAATGTGACTGTGTTATCAGTCCAGAGTATAACTTTTCAAGGGTTGAGAATTTCAAATCAACACAAAATCCACAGAGGCAAAACCCAACTTGTTAGAGCTGACAGATTGTTAAAAGTGGAGATAGTAGAGACAAGCCAGAAATTAAGTACAAACTTTGTGTAGTGTACACTGAGTGTATACACTGAAAAAGGACTAAACAGATAAGATATGACAGAAGGAAGAGCACTAAATGTCAAGGGGAGCAGATATAGAGAGAGGAAGGCAATGAAAGCACTTGGAAAGTCCTCAAGAAGTGGAAGCAATGAAGGAATAGTCACACAAACATCCTATCAGGTGAACACAAAAAATCCCCTTAGTCAGAGGCTATTGCAGCAGCAGGACACTATGAGAAGGGAAAAGTCAGAGTGTGCACCAAGATTTCAGTGTAACCATTAGGAAACAGGAAAAAAAAATCCAGGAGGAAAAAACAGTCTAGCTATTTTCTATCTTGCAGACTGAAAAATCAGTTTGGGGAACTAAGTCTGCAGAGACCCTAGTTATGCTTAGTTTTGTATCAACCTGCAAAACCAGGGGAATAAAGATCACTTTCAGCAATGGCTTAAAAAATACAGACTATCCACATAGTGTTTAGACTAATTCTGCATGTATAAATAAAGACTAAGTCCAAAATATGAGTGATGAAACTGCTACATCTCAAGATGAGAATATTTATTATGTGCTCAATTATGCACACTTACCCACCCAATATCAAACATTTCAGTCCAAGGACACAAAGGAAATGGTTGTGCTTCAGTGTCCCAAAACACTGCTTGGAGCAGTCAGAGCTCTTAGATAATATGCTGTTTAATATCATAATAAAGGAGCTCATCAGGGAGAAAGCTAAGGAGAATGGACAGGAGGTTTCTGCAGGGGTGATGAGGGCAAAAAAGGTTAGAGCCAAAGGATTCACTAATGAACAAGTTCTTCTTTGCCCTGACAACTTTGCTGCTTTGGAGGATGGATACAGAACGGTCCTGATGCCTGCTAGTCACTAGGATCATTTCTTTCGGAGGCAAAGACATGTTAAGCTGGGAGGCAAAGTTTTCCCAAACCAAGCTCCAGCACAACACAACCTAACTGGAGTCACTCAGCCCCTGAAACCTAGAGTGCTCAGGAAAAGAAACACCTCAGGTTTTCATTTGTATTTGATTTCTATCAGAAAGAATATGTAACAGCTTCTCTATTCACCTATGTGCTCTGCAATGCTCACACACACAGAGTATGTAGATTGTGAGACAGACTCCTGTCTCTCTCCACTGTAATAGCAAAGACATTTGGCAAATGACAGGGCAAGCATCAGCTCAGGTAGTGCCAGAAAAGTAATGTCTAAAAAGAAATGCAGCCTTAGGAATAGATTTTATACCCGAGTCTTTTTGTTCTTACTTTATACATCATTTACTATGCTGTTTGTATACATAAATATATGGTAAGATGTGCAAGACTTTGGCAGGAATGAGGGGTATCATTTCTCTGGGCTTCCCCCCCTCTTCTGTTTTTCAGCATGAGGATAATGCAGTCATTTAGTAGCCTTTAAATGTGAAAAGGTTTTGGTTCTCCCACTTTGGATCTCAGAATCAGCTAGCATAAATGTTGAGAGCTGATGAACAGAGCAAGGTGAAGAGCTTGCAGGGTGAAGTGGAGATCAGAAGCATGCAGCAAAGACACTTCACTTGGACAAAGTTACTCCTAACTTGGAGAAAGGGATAGGAAAGCCACAGGCACCTCCAGGCAGCAATTAATTCATCTTCTGTGCCTTTAAATTGCTGTGCAGAGGTGCCACGCTCTCTCCCCAGTGATAGACGGAGGTCAAATCATTAGCATGGACTAAAAGCACTTGATTTTTGAACACTCCGAGTACTTCAGAGCTCATGGCTCCAGGATGAAGAACTCCTGCCTGCCTAAGCTCATGCTCTCTGGGCAACTTGCCCCTGGCTGTGGCAAGAGNTCCTGTGTTTCCTTGAAATCATCTCCCCTCTAATTCAATATTGCTAGAAGAGGTAGGACTGGGTTCTTTGCCTGTTGGTGGCTTATGAAAGAGCAAGTCTCCAATATTGCTGTATTTGAAAGACACCAGTTAATACCATATAACAGACACCATTAGCTATTGGTACACTTGCTTTGTTTAGGGAAAAATAGGGAAGAATAAAACAGATTGCTGTTTCCATCAAAACACTCCAAAGCTGGAGTTAATAGTGCTGCAATGCTAATTGTGAATTGTACTTCACATCACACACTGCAGACTCATTTAAAAGAAAGAGGAAAACACACCATATTAAATACCACAATGCATACACTATGAATCATCTAAGCATATGATGAACTGGAACAACACCAGCAGCACAACATAAAGCAGCTGAATTTAAGCTAGAGGGAGTACAATACCTTTTGATCAGGCCCAGTATATGACTGAGAATATATACAGCTGCTCACACACCATTAGATTGCTGGCAAAGAAAACAATGTGAACAGGTTTTTTTTCCTCTCCCACTTGTTTTCCCCAGTGCAACCCTTCCAAATATATTTGCATTAAGTCACTAAGAAGCTAAATAAATACATTCTTGTTTGTGTGAAGAACAGGCAGCTTCAAATCAGCTCCCCATGCTCTGCTCTGAAGCTGACCAAACTCATATTACACAGCTGGCTTGCTTTTAGCATCCTAATGAGAACTTTGAAGAATTCAATGACTATTAAATTAGCTTCACTGAATGTTATCAGAATGCTTCTGAGGGTTTCATATTATCATGTCAGCACAGGAAGGAAGGAATACCACACTGTCAATCCAATTATTTTTCTGGGTACTTTTAGCAAGGAGGGGAAGGGTCAAGCACATGATTTGTCTTTCTGAGGGGAAGAAGAAGGGAGTTATCACCTTTTTGGAGTATACCAGTTCTCTGGAACTTGAAGAAAGCCACTTTTGTCAAAGCCTTTTGGTAACCACTAGTTTTTAGTAGCCACTGTAGCATTTGCAAAGGCACTGGCTCCCTCTGAAACAGCTATTGAGTGGACACACAGCCATACAGGATACTCCTCAGTATCCACAACATAGAGCTGAGATTCAAACAAATCAGTTTAGCCTTCACTTCACATACCAGCACATCATCTTTGAGGTGTCCTTGGGAAAAGCTCTGTAGATGCCCACCTGGGTTTCCCCTTCAGCTGGGCTCTGAAGCCATCTCAGAAGGGAGATAGCTGGATGTGAAGGTGTGGTTGCTCACAGGGAGCTCCTCTGCTCTCAGGAGAAAGGCCACAACACTGGTTTCTAGTCCTTTCATCCAATAATTTTCCATGTTTCCCCCTCTACCTTGGAGTAATGTCTAAAGCAGTACTACAGAGAGCAGTTTTAGTTCCATTATGTGAATCTAGATCTTTTGAAAGAGACATTACATGGACACATCTTTCTCTCAGCATTCCTCCTTCATATCTTCCCTAAATCATACTCTAGAAAGCTTTTTGGTACTTGAATCTCTTGATTTCCATTTTGGTTGTTGTGTTTCCTCAACTCCTTTCTGAGGCTCAAACATTAAGAGGCAATTCAGAATTGGTGAATTCTGGTTCAGAATTGTGTTTGAGTGTCTGAGATGGAGAACAATCCTGTCAAGAACTGAGCCTGTGACTAGAGGAAGGATTTTTAGCTCGAAATCCTCAGATGTGCCACTGTGCTCATCACTCAGCAGCAGCTCAGTCAACTGCCCTGCTATTAGCAATGGATGAGGGCAGCAGGGATGAAAGCACAAGGGACTCTGAGTGCATATTAACTGAATGAAATGGCAAAGATACTAAACTTCCACCAATTCACAGATTGATTTCAGCTTGTTCAGTAAATAAACTTCTACTAGGTTGGTATAACAATACCCACACAGAAATATATATATACCTGTATACATCTAAATATATATACCTATATATAGGTAAGCAAGCTAAGCAAGTTTTAATTGCGTTTGCTTCTTTTAATTGTGCAATATACTGAGAGCCTTGATATATAGGGGGGTGTGTGTGTGTCTATATATAGATATATAGGTGTGTATGTATATAAACAGCTATATAGGGGGGTGTGTGTGTGTCTATATATAGATATATAGGTGTGTATGTATATAAACAGCTATATAGGGGGGTGTGTGTGTGTCTATATATAGATATATAGGTGTGTATGTATATAAACAGCTATATAGGGGGGTGTGTGTGTGTCTATATATAGATATATAGGTGTGTATATGTATATAAACAGATATATAGGGGTGTGTGTGTCTATATATAGATATATAGGTGTGTATGTATATAAACAGATATATAGGTGTGTATGTATATAAATAGATATATAGGTGTGTATATATAAATAGATATATAGGTGTGTATATATAAATAGATATATAGGTAGATATATAGGTATATATGTATATATATAAATAGATATAGGTATATATATAAATATATATACCTATATAGCTACAAAGAGAGGGAAATCAAGGCTTTCAGTATATTGCACATTTAAAAGAAGCAAACGCAATTAAAACTTGCTTAGCTTAGCACAGAAGAAGGTAATTATTTCTCACAGTGCTTAGATTACCTTCTCTGTTAAAATCTTTTCTTCTGGAAAAAAAATTTAGTTATTCAGAGAGCATAAAGAACTGTAAATAAATATGTGGCAATAGTAATTTCTTTATTCATATTACTGGCAAAATAGTTGTGTTTAATGCTTCATCATACACAGGACCGTAAGATTGCCTTTTCTTATTTTTTTTGTACCTAAGCCAGGGAAAGGTTACCATCCAAACATGCTAAATCTCTAGGTATGTATATGCCCAGCTAATTCATTGCACTTTAAGATGGGAGCTTGCCAGCTGTCACAGCACTAGGAGCTTCTGCACATGGAGGTTGATGCACAACAAAGGGATGGCATTCCCCAGGCAGCTTGTGAGAGTCAGGCAATGTTTTCAATGTGGTGTTGCACAGAGGTGAGGAGAGACCATGAAGGTGAGAGGGAGCAGACCTGACTCCAGCCTGACTGGTTTTACCCCTGAAAGGACAGCATCTCCCTCTCCTGCACTCATGTCCTTGCTGCCTCTTGCAGGAGCACATAGCTTGAAGGGCCACAGAAAAGATTGCTGTGAACAAGTGATTCAGATTGCACTCTTGGTAGCTGCTGTGTTCATTTTGTGTTTTTATTTCAGCTAAATCAAATGGTGCTGCCCAGTGTGCACCACACAAACCAGACAGCTGTAGGCTTCCTAACTCCAGAAAATGAATCCACTTCACCTGAGCCACTGCAGAGGAGTCTCCTTCACTACTAGGAAATTTGGAGGATTAGACAGACACTGTCTTTTAAGCTGTGCAAAAACAGGACACTTCCCCAGCTACTTATAGCTACTTATAGCAGTACCTAAAGGGAGATTATAGGACAGAAGGGGAGAGACTTTTCAGGAGGTCAGACTGTGATAGGACAAGGGGGAATGGATATAAACTGAAGGAGGGGAAATTTGGATTGGAGATTAGAAGGAAGTTCTTTACCCAGAGAGTGGTTAGGCACTGGCACAGGTTGCCCAGAGAGGTTGTGGATGCTCCATCCCTGGCAGTGTTCAAGGCCAGGCTGGATGCAGCCCTGGGTGACCNGCCAGGCTGGATGTGGCCCTGGGTGACCTGGGCTAGTGATTGGCATCCCTGCTCAGTGCAGGGAGGTTGGAACTAGATGATCTTTAGGGTCCCTTCCAACCTGCCCATTCTATGATATGCTTTGTTCTATGATATGATATACTTGTTCATTCATTTTTATACATGACAGAGAGATATTTTAGCCTAGACCCTAATGGTTGTTTCCAAAGCCAACCCTATGGCTTTTTCCTGTGTTCATTCTTACTCAGCTCATCTTCCACTGACTTCACTTTTAACCCAGTAAACTGGACCGAGGAGACCTTGGGGCAGGGGGAGACCTTGCTAAAATGTCTTAGAAGAGAGGTTTCTAGATTCCCCTCCTGCTCTGCTCCTCCAGGCTAACTGGCAGCAGCACCACACAGCTACTTTACCTCTTGTCACCCCACAGCAATGATCAGCACAAGCTAAAAAAGGCAAACAGTGAGGCTATTATTTGCAAAGATGCCCCTGGTCTGCAGTCTGTGGAGATGACTCATTGCACAGCACAATCTAATTCCAAAACAATTACAGCCAAATCAAAATCCTCACACAAAAGGAGAGATGAAGCACGAAGTCTAGACCTCTGCTGAGCAGATGCCTCTACAGAGCTGACATTAGTGCAGAGATTGCACTGCAATTGAACTACCAAGCACAACTGCCCATTTGCCTTAAATTCCTCCATGGAAAATTGAAGGTAAAGAGAACACTAAAGAGGGCAGCAGGGGTTCAAATGGGAGTGCCTGTGCACCTGATTTCCTCCAGCAGTTTAATTCAGAAAGAGAATTCACACTCTTTTCCTCCTCTGCAATTGAATATAAATGACTCACTGACCAAAACCAATAGATTATCATATTAATTGGTAACTTTTATGTTCATTATACAGTAAAAGATGACCACAGTTTCTCTAAATGTGTTCATTACTCAGATAATTATCCAAAACAATTATACAACCCAATTTTCCAAACAATTATCTAGGAAGGAGATTATCTCCAGATGTACCACAAGCTATTCTATGAAGGGCTCAATATTTGCAGGTTTGGGTTGTATTGGTTAGCTCTGATTGATCAAATGAGTCATACACTGCTCTGTCAATCCTCTATTGGGAACTAATTCCAAAGCAAACACACACTACTTCTTAACTTCAGGTGGTGTAAATACCACACATATGAGAGCTCACACTTCACATTCATACTCTGTGGCAGAAAAAGTCTGAACTAACCAAAACTTAAGCCAGCCAAAATGCCACTTGGCCATGCATGGCACTGCCTGTACTTTCTCTTGAAGCAACATTTGCTAACAGCCAAAAGAAAACAAGGCCAATTTCTGTCAGATATTCAGATGAATAGTCAGATTCCTTCTTCTGATCTGGAACTAGTCACTAAATTGGGAGCAAAGCTATTTTAAAAATCACAGTGTTTTAATGTGAGCAGATTTCCCTGTCACTGTGGAAAATGGTGGCAACTAGCATGAGCTAGTGCAATACTGCAAATTGTCAACCATCCAAAAAGACCCTTAAGCTTTTACTTTAGAGCTGAATTGATGAGGTTCATACCTTGAGCTTCTCAATTTTCAGCTTTTCTTGAGGACTAGAATGAGCCTCAGAATTCAAGGCAAAAAAAACCAAATTCAAAGCAGGCCAAGTGTTAGCTGTGCTTATGGGCAAAAGGAAATAACAAACCAGGCTATACAGCATCTCTTAACTCTGAGTGAAAATGTTAACAGGAGAGCTGTTCTGAGTCCATGCTGATTCCAATTAAAGTTTCAGGAGATGCTCTAAAAGCCCTAAGAAAGTATCTGTCCTGAATAGCCAAATTTTTGAGCGTGTGCAGCAGCAGCTCATTAGTATTTCTGTGTCATTGTATTTCTAGCATATTTTGGAGGTTTCAAGGGTCATTATAGCAAGGCCCACTGAGGTCTAGTAAGTTCTCTGAATTATCTTAAGCAGCAAGGTTTAAAAAGCCCATTAAGTACATCTCATTTGATTGTTTTAAAACACCACATATGAAGAGGTTCCTGTTTGATCATTACAAAGACTTGCCAGGACTTCCCCTAATAGCACTTTCTTCAAAATATTCCTTATCCTCAGATGATTTTTCTCTTGGTTGGACAGATTTGACAGCACAGATAGGCAGCTAAACCCTAGGGCTAGGCATGACTTTGACTTCTTAACAACATTGGATCTACAAAGAACACCATACAAAAAAGACAAGTTACTCTGTGCTCTGCAGCTTCTATTGACTTTAAACTGCAAACTCCTGTTTCCTCCTCTACTTTCATAGAGGAATTTAATTGGTGCCAATGTGAAAGATCCCAGCACGACCTGTCTCTGCTCTAAGCCATTCCAACTGTGATTGTGAGCAGATTTGTGCATTCAGACACTGCTGCAAGAGAGACCTTCCTAATGAGCTGAGCTTTGGCACTGATGGAGAAGAAAAAGAAGTGCTTGGCTGGAAACAAAGCAGAGCTCAGACTACCATTACCCCACCTTTAGAGCCAAGCAAAGCTTGAAAGGCTCCAGTAAGGACCAAATGATAACAGAATAAGGACCTGACAATTTTCTCCCCACAGAAGAGTTAGGACAGGGAGAGGCAGGAACAACTTGTATATTAACCTATATTAGGTTACTCCCAAAGTGTGGAGGACTCAGCTTTGGAAACTTTAGGCACAAATCTGGGAAAAGTGAGAGAAAAAAAAAACCTAGTCACAGATCAGAAAATGTAAACAGTGATTTTTAAGATGAGCCTTTTCTTGAGCAGGATTTTTGAACAGAGAACTAGCCACGTAGATTAGAGTATTTTTTGGTAAGCCTAAAATGTTTTGCAGGGAAGCATTCCTTTCAATGACATTTTAAAGAGGGTCCATGCCAATTTCAGAAGGAAAACAAGGAAGAGAAAAAGGCATCAAAACTCTTCCATTCTCCATCTGAAAACTGACCTTTTGATTCCAACATTTTCACATAACAGAATCAGAAGGTTGTGACTTTGTCCCAGTATGGGACAAAAATAGATGTATAACCTTCAAAAAATAATCATAAGAAGAAAAATCAATCTTTTTCCTTTGACCAGCTCTCTAATTGTCTGAAATGATATCAGCCAGTTTAAGCAGCTGTCAAGAAATGTCCACATTTCAAAGACATTATGAAAGTAAGCAAAAAAATGTAGCCTGCCTGATGTTGTAAAGCTCTTGGCTCAATGGCCACTTTCAAGTGCCATTTTCCTCCATATGCTCCAATCCTTTCTTTCTGCTAGGTATTTGTGAATCACTAGTGATGCCAGACCAAACTTCTTCACTTGGAATTAGCAGAAAGAAAACAAAAAATAGTTCTTATTGGCTATATCAGCAGAATTGTCCTGAACTACTGATCTGTAGGTGAGAAGAGAGTCATAAGTGCTGTTGGACAAGTTGTTAACTAGAAGCTCAGTTTTGCTTTCAGAAATAGATACTAATAATGGAATGGGCACAGAGGAGGCAAATCCTCTTCTCCCTGGCAGACTGAATTTGTGATGTTGGCAGATAGGAAATGGATATTTCTTTGCACTAGAAACCAACACCATGAAACTTATGATGGTGCTGAATTTTTTCCAGTGGCTCTACACAAGCAAAGCTCAGCTTAGGGACTTTTGGAGTCCATTTTCAGAACCACATCATTATTCAGTAATGCTCTGCTACTTCTGTCTGGATGTCTAGAAATACAGTGGAGGTAATATTTGGCATAACCTGAAAAGGTGTGGTGAGAAGGTGAGAAGCAACCTCATTAAGGCAAGCCTATCACTAGAGGGCAATGCAACACTATAGCTGTCCCATTCCTGTCACCTCCTTCCTTGCAGCTTGTCAAGTGGATGTTCTCTAGGAGCTTCATGCTCCCAAGTGTGCTCCAGCTCCAGCAGCACCTCACCTCTGCCAGCAGCCTCCCATAGGAACCAGCAATACCTCTGGACATGGTAGCTGTGGCTTTGTGCATTAGGTACAAACTGGTTATAGAATCACAGAACAGTTCCAGCTAGAAGAGACCTTGGAGATCATCAGTGCAGCCTTTGTCCTAGCCTTAGCAACCTGCTAAATGATGCTCCCCGATGCAACATCTCCCTGTCTCTTAAACACCTCCAGGGATGGGGACTCAAGCACCTCCCTGGGCAGCCTGTNAGCCACTGCTCCCCAAGCCTCAAAGTAAAGGTTGGGGCTTTACTTAGCTGTGTAAAGGAATTCTCATTCTCAATGAGGTAAGAGACTGCCAAAAAAGAATCCATTTCATGAAACCAAAGGATTTTGCAAAATGGGTGTAATGTTTGGTGTGTAACTGGAAGACTCTTAACTAGGTCCAGGGGACATCTATAGATACCAGGACCTCCTGGTGAGGTGATAGTGTAGGAGAGGAGAGGCAATAAAGCAAGAGGAAAAATTGAGTCTGCATATAAGCATGTAAGACCAAAAAACAAAGTGGTTAGTAGACATCTGAAACTGTCTATACTCACCACCAAATTTGTACAGAGACAGAGCAAACAACCAAGCTTTGCCCAAGCAGAGTCCAGAGGCTCCATCAAATCTTGAACTCAGTGCTGAGGCAGAGTAGGTTTGGTGTCACAGCACAAGAGTTTGGTCAACGATTCTGAGCATTAAAAGAAAACCCTTATTTTCACAGAGAGAGAATAAATATCTCTTTTTAATGCAGATTAATATTCTGTACCCAGTTATAAATCAAAAATTAACTACTTTATCTAGGTCAGGGCATTGAAGATACATTAAAGTTTTATCCTCATTCACTAAATTTTTATTTTAATGTGGCATGTCTGGCAAGTCTTGAGGGACTACTTAAAATCCATTGGCACCCTTCTGTCATTGGTATCAAAGCCTGAGCTTTGAGACTCTTGTTTCCAGACACCTAACTGGATTGCTGTGTCTCTGCTATGGTGTCACAATCAATGCCTTTGCAGGCATTCACAAGCAGCCTGTTTGTCACCTTAAGGAATAATCACTTTCAGCTACAGCAATACAGGTTTCTATGCAATCACTTAAAGGTGAAGTAGTAACTCAGCTTTTTTATCCCTTCCAGCCTTTTTAAACTTAGAGGAACTGTTTGCCTGCATATTACAACTCCCAAACAAATCTAGAGTTTATTCCAGGAATGGCTATGAGAAGAAAAAAGTGTTTTATGTATCTCTACCATCACTTTTTTTATGGGTATTTGTGACAGAAATGCTGATGCACTCATTGATAAAACTCTCAGTGGATCTGGAAGACATCTAATACTGGAACAGAAACTGTACCACCTGATTTATCTAATCAATCAGTCCTGAATTACAGAAGAAATAATTGTGGCCTTTAGCATTTGGGCAATTACCAGGCTTAAATACAAGCCTCTTAGTGAAGAGTAATGATGACACTGGAATGTCAAAGTACATTCACTGGCAAAAATTCACCCAGGATGGGGAAACTGTATGCTTCCCTTTCCTTCTTCTGTAAGGAATTAAACATGTGATGATAAAACTCCTGGAAATGCTTCTGCCTATTAGAAATACTGGCCAGGTTCTACCTAAAATAGTCAGTGAGAAGACTAAATATGTCTAGCTCACAGCCATAGGGCACAGTGCAATTTAGCTTAAGAGAAAAAATGTGATCCTAGAATGGTTTGGGTTGCAAGGGACCTTTAAAGATCATCTAGTTGCAAGCTCTATTCATGGGTTTGGATACTTTCCACTAGACCAGGTTGCTCAAGGCTTCATCCAACCTGGAGCTTCTTTAAAGGTGCTTGGTACTGACAAATGACCTTCTAGTTCAGAGTTTAAATGCTACTCCTAAACCCAGCTACAACTAAGCCCAGAGGATTCATTCTTGAGCTGTTAGGATTACATTTATTGAATTTCAGCTGCCTTTTAATTGAATGCTGATGCAAAATCTTATCACTTTGTAATATGAGCTTTACTTCTCATTCTCACTGCAGGCCCTTAAGTGTTCCAAACCCCATTCCTCCTTAAAAAAGAAAGCTCCTACTTGTTTGTTTTTAGCCAGATTTCAGATTGCATTTTCCTGAACACCACATCTATTCACCCAGGGCAAGGACTAAAGGACCTGTTCCTTCTGACAGTCTCAGCATGCTGCTGGGAAGACTTCTGGCTTCAAGGACCCATAATAATGGAAGATGAAAGCTTTTTAACAGAGGGGAATCCCTGCTCAGGAAATGACACCACTGAAAGCAAAGCAGGTTTATCAGGATCACTGAACACACACTTCTGCATTTACATACAGACAAGAGAACAAAACCACAAACAAACAAAAACCAGGAAAAAATGAGAAAGAAAAAGGCCTTTTTATAGAGCCTAGTTTCATGGATATTCCAAGCTCCATTCTGTTTTGAATAATATCTTCAGTCAGAAAATCAGCCAATTCTGCAAGTTGGCTTCATTTAATTATTTACTACCTAATACTAGATAGAAGCAAACTCTTCTCTCCTTACAGCTTATAGCAGAGGTAAATCACTCCCTGCCTCTTTCACCTGCAAGTCAGCCTTGCTATTACATTTTGGTGGGTAGAAAACCTTCTCTACACTTGCTCAAGCACCAGGGTGTTAGATTTAAACAATGAAGGTATTTCAGTAGCCATCTACCTGAGGCACAATGTGTGTTTCTGTGGCTACAGGACTCCAGAGGTTGTTCACATACCTATGCCTTGAGTCCTTGTACCACCTAGGGAGCCTTCTGTATCAGGACAGAAACCTAAGCCATCCAAATCATATTCTAGTCCCCCAGCCATCTTTCTCTTGATCTGTCATGGGGATGCCATCATCACTGAAAAATAGGAGAGTAATAAATACATCTTCCTCTCAGCTCTGTTCCTCAGTGAGCAGCTGCCAAAGTTGCTCAGTACACAGCTTTGTCTCTGCAAGTGGAGGCTGCATGACAGCAGGAAGTTCACAGGATCACCAAGGCTGGAAAAGACCCCCAGGATCATCAAGTCCAGCCTATGACCCAACATAGTTGCCTGACATTTCTTAAGCATGGCCCATTCCTGTGTCTTGTGGGCAGGGAGGAACTCAGCATCAGTAGTAGAGTAGTCCCTGAAGCCATGAAATCATTCAAAGGAAATAGATTAGCTCAGGACATCACTTTGTTCCACTGACCTACACTCACCACTGAGTAATGTCCATTCAAATATGTTGCTTATACTCCCTTAAATCCCTGTACCTGTTGATGCTTGTCACTGGTTAGCATCCTGGTATCTCAAATCCCAAGGGTATTTCCTAATTCTAAATAGATTGGGACCTGAGATGTCACAGCAAGGGAACAGTTTAATGAATGTTGACCAATATATTCAAAAAAAGTGAAGAGAAAAAGTCACCAGTTTCTTTTCTGATGATATGGCACTTTGCAGCAAGGAGAATCCCCTACTGAGTTTGTAATTGCCTAGTAGAAGAGAAAGATTCAAAAGAACTCAAAGAAATCAATTAAACCTTGCTGATCTCTGATACTATTATCAGCAGTTTCCTAACTTTAAAAAGGCCTTGACTAGCAGAGAGCAGGCCTAAATGCATAAAATAGAAATACAAACCTCCCCAAACTCCTTCATCTTCACATTAAGATGGATTTTTGCAATGAAAGAATAACCCCTTTCACTTTTCATGTAGGTCTCCCCATCAGCATGGCTGTTATCAATCCCAGCAGCAAAGCCCTGGCCCCACTACAGCACAAATAATAGCTGCATCTCAGGGTTGGGTTGGGTTTCTTTTCTCCTCAAGAACTCACAGTTTTATTTAACTAAGTCTCATATGCCCTAGGTACAGCAGACAAGGCTGTTTTGAATGAAGGGCTATTCTTATTTCTCTCCCAGCTTTATATAACATGACTGGAATTTGCTTGTGAAAGAAAGGATCATTAATAGCATGCCAACTCTCTCTCCCCTGCATGCAAGGACTCATGACACCCTTGGATATTTCCAATATTCATGTCGACATCTCTATTCTAACCAAGAAGCACTATACCATTAACTAAACAGCACCAGGCAAGACAGTATCCTTGATGCTTCCATAAGACATGATGGAGTATTTCCCTGAGAAAAGCAAAGCAAAGCAGAAATTAGATCTATTGCCAAGTGAAGTCATGAACTGTGGAAAAGCCACCAGCTTCTGCATTTATGCCTGTCCAAAACTAAGCACTTGAAGAAAAGNAAAGCCTGACCATGATGATGATGATTGATCAGATCATAAGCAGGGAGCTTTTTCTACTGCTCCACAAATGTAAAAAGGAAAGCAATATGCCCAAACTGAATGTGTTACAGCGTAGGAAAAACTGGCTCACTCCTCTGAAAGAAAAACACCATGTATCTGAGGAACTTCACCATGAAAACTTTCATTCCTGAATAATTTGTAGAGTATTTTTAGATACTAGTGTGGGTGTGGGGGAAAAGCCCTCATTGCTTTCAAAATCTGCCTTTTGTTTAAGCCACCATTTCAAGAGATGAGGTTATGCAATGCAAAGTGATGGGAAAAAAAGGGAAAGAATCTAAAATCAAGTGATTCAACCCAGTTATAGAAGAATGTCAGAGTCTACACAAGGTTCTGTCTTAGAGAACTTTAGAAATATTTAGGTATGTAGCCCAAGAGATGATCGAGGCTTTGAGAATATCAGTAGAATTCTCTTTCCAAACAGATTTACACCAAATTAGTCTCTCTTTCCCTTTAAGTCTCAACCCATATGCCACTCTTACTCTGCCTTAAAGACCAAATCCTGAAATACAGGAGTCTTGACTAGATGTTGTTTCTACCTGCTTTAGATTCTCTGCAGTCCTTTGTGTCATGCAGTGGGCAGCAGATGAAAGGCAAATTCCATTTGTTGTCTGGAAAAGGGCCTGTCTACCTAAATCTGTAGTTATGTTAGTGCTAAAGTAGATTGGAGACTTATATATTAGAGAAAATAGGGTTGTTTTGAAGCTACTACTCCTCAGAAGGAGCTCTTCACTACAGAGGCACAAACAGTGGTGAAGGACAACTGGGAAACAGTTACTTCTGATTGATTTACCTGAACCTTATATAAAGTATAGCAGTTTTTTACTGATTGATTTACTTGGATCTACCCAAACTTTATATAAATACTAGCAGTTTTTTTACTGAAAGAGTTTTACATCTGTGATTCACTTCTGCACCCTCACCTCTGATCTAGGCTTGGTAAATTCTCTGAACATGACAGAAAAAATGTGTTTGACAGAAACCATTCCTTCTATTTAAAATAGCAGTCCATCCATTTCCCACCCATAGAGACAAGGATTGTCACCTAAGTGACAGAGTAAATACAATTCTCCTGTAAAATTCAGTCTTAAATGTATGATAATTACTCAAAACACCTCAAGGCCTTTTGTGGGCAATAAGCAAAAAGGGAAAATACCCTTGCTTCTTAATGCATATCTGGAAATTCCACTCTCTTGCCTTAAAACAAATAAACTAGCCAACTAAGCAAGTGGAAAACAAGTCTGCTGGAATGCACATCCAAATTCTTCAGATTGACAGTAAATCCTAAATGAAAATGTTCATCTTTTCCTACACATCAGCTAGCACATGAATGACCATCCACTTTTCATTGTCATGATGGATGAGGTAGGAACAAAAAGACAGATTGCACAGATGTCCTTCCTCAAGAAAAGATTACATGAATTTGTCCATAGCTTAAGCCATTTCTCTCAGATGCCTTCAGCTAAAGAGTCCTGTTGTCTCTTCATTCCTCTTGCAAATGAGCCTGTCACCAGGTCATGCCTTGCTGTTCAGTTATTTTTAGCCTTCTCATTACACCTGGAAATGTCTGCAGTTAAAGTGCTGCCATCTGGAGTTGTTAATGGCATGCTGGTGGAAGTGTCAGCACTGCATGACTTTGGTTCTGCACTTCCCCAGGGTGCAGGAAAAAAAATGTGATTCCCTTTTAATTGATGTTAGTTTGTGCTTCCAGCTGCTCATCATCAGATGGGATAATACATATCATTTGGTGCTCTCCTTCAGCATCTCACCATCAAAAAATTACCTTTGACATATCAACAGTTGCTACCATCACCAAAATACACCTGCAGGCACTAAAATAACTTGAAGCAAAACCTGTTTCTTTTCTCTAGGAATTACAAATTTAGGACCCTTTCAAATCAAGATGCAAATGTATGTGTCTTAGTAGGAGGTTCTTCTCAAATTTGTATTGCCACTTTGGGATTCAAATTTATCTCTGCTTTTCACTCACTTTAAGCTGCAGAAAGGAGATTTGAGCTGCATTATCTGATTTGTCTCTGCTGTGTGATAGCAGAAAATGAAGTATTATTGTTCTAGCTGTAGCAATTTATAACCCAGGACCCTTAATTCTGCTTTCCAGTCAGCATCCTTGCAAAGAAAACTCTGCTGTATGTGCTTGGCCAATTGGGGTTTTTTAACCACAGTATTTTACCAGGGAACAATCAAAAATCATGCTTATATTAAAAACAAATGGAAAAAAAAAAAAAAGACTCCATTTGAACAAGTTATTAGGACTTCAAGGAGACAAAACCAGTATGGAACCCACCACTCCAATGGCAATTCCATCACTGATGCAGTGGCAGAAGTCCCAGACTGGGCTCAGTGACAGATGGGAACCAAACTCAGGAGCTGGATTCTGGAACTCATGGCTCAGGATTGAAGAGAGTCTTCCTTGACCTTGACCTTCATGATCCCTCAGTTTTCACTCTTCTTCACCTTAAGCTGTGTTTTTCTTACTCTTTTTCAGTCTGTTGAATCCAACTTCCTCTGGAAACAATTTCTATGCATTACTGACGCATACAATTTTACTAGATGTTCTCCCTTAATTTGAACACAAATCCTGCACTTCAGTGGCTTCTCTACTAGTTCCCAAGTCTCCTTTTCAGCAGCATGGTATGTGACCTACTAGTGACTTTCCAGGACCTAAAGGGAACTTCCAAGCAGGCTGCAGAGGGCCTGTTTGCAAAGGCCTGGAGGGAAAGGACAAGGGGCAATGGTTTGAAACTGGAGATGAGTAGATTTCAACTGGACATTAGAAAGAAGTTCCTCCCCACGAGGGTGGTGGAACACTGGCACAGGTTGCCCAGGGAGGTGGTTGAGTTCCCATCCCTGGAGGCATTGCAGGTGAGGCTTGCCAGGGCTCTGGGCAAGCTGCTCTAGTTGGGGATGTCCCTGGCCACTGCAGGGGGGTTGGACTAGATGAGCTCCAGAGGTCCCTTCCAACCCAAACCATTCTAGGATGATTCTACAACCTCATGTTATTGAAGCAACCAGTCTGCCACCCCAAAGAGGTATCCATCTCTAGCATTCCTTCAGTATATTTCATCCCACTGTGGGATGCCCTCTTAGCCTCAATTTATCTCTGCTGTCTAATACACTACAGCCTGTAGCTAGGTCTGTCTAATCTGTCTTCATAACTCATATCCTCCCAGTGCTAAGCACTTCCAGAGCTCTTCACTGCAGCCTCTTCAATCTTGACGGGGGGGAGGGGGTTGCAAGATAGAGAAGGAATTGCGAGCAGCATTTAGAAGCTGGAATTGCATGATATTAGGCTTTATCATAGACTAGAGGCTCATTGGCAAGAGTTTGAATGACTCCTTTTTAAACATATTCTTAGAGAATTGAATAAGGATAAAACTATTAAAGCTCAGTTGATGATGTCTTTTGAAGAGTTTAAAGGCAAGTAAGGAACTGAAAAGGACTGTGGATGACAATTTCCTCAACCATTGACTTTCCAAGTGGAGATGACATAAATTTGGGAATATGCACCCAAAAAGCCTTGCAAAAGATAGGCATATTCAATGTCAGTATGTAACATTTGGAAAGTAGGTTCATTTAAATCTCCAAGGACAGTAATGTCCATTTTCCCAATTATAACCCTGGTAGTATTTCACACAAACATATAGAAGGAAAGACCTGGAAAAGTTCCTCTATTTTGGGGTGAGGATTAAACAACATTGAAAGTTACATTTTGCATCTGACTAGGCAGCAATTCAATGAACTGGCATTGATATAGCATTCACCATGTGGGGGGATCCAGGAAGGCAGAATTCCCACACCCAGGGTCTGACTATTCTAAAGGAATCCAAGAAGTTGAAAGAAACATTTGCTTTACCAGATTGGTCCTGGAAATTTTCTAGAGACTGGGAAGTCTGAACTGTGTGAGTAAGGTAAAGTAATTTTATCTTATATTCTTCAACTCATTTGCATTGCCAGAAGATGACATTTCAGTCCTATTACCACACCAAAACCAGACTTTCTCATCTTTACATCTGTCTCACCAAATAAGTTCTACTCAGGTGGAAGAAAACTCCAGCACCATTCCCTTGCAATACCTATTTATTTCCAGCATCACTTCCAGCCATTTTTGTACACACTTTCACATACACAAATTGCCTTTCAAAGAGCTGTGTGCGAAAAAATAATGCAAGAATGCCAAAGCAAATCAGAAGAGCCCAAACTGCATTTTATAGGTCACCAAAATATTTAGGGATAAAAAAAAATCTGTTGCCATCTTCCTTTGGCATTTTGGAGCTTGTTACAGTGAGATAGAAAAAAAACACTAGGAATTACTGCAAAATGCAGGAAGTGCAAACCAGGTTTATAGAAGCACTTAATTAAAATATTTAATCCTATTTCATTCTGACTGAACTTATTCTTTTATAGAAAGTGCCAGAAGAAAGGGATCTGAAGTGATTCCTTGAGTGCATTCCCACTAAAAGATGAAAGCATAACCAGAAAGTGATGAGGTAATGGAGGAAAATCAGAAATGGAATGGAGTGCAGAAGGTTTGAACCTCAGCTGCATGGATAAAACTGAAGTTACCTGAGGCACCACTGGACAGCCCAACATATCACAAGAATCTATTTCAGACAGTGAGCTATTATTCCCCCAGAATGCTGTCTTGTCTGTGCTTCACAGCCTTGGAGATGTTACTTTCAGTGACAATGAAATTGCATGTCATCTCTTCTGATTACACCAAAATTGCTAGGATTTGCAAGAACATATTTGAATTCCTACATCCAAAAAGGAAATAAAGCTTATAATTTAGGCACCATAACTTTTCTAGATCTGACATCAGACCATTCTGCCTGAGAGGTTTAGGAAGGTTATTTTTGGATCCATCAATAAAAGACAGTTTCTCAAGGAACTGTGATATGTATGCAGAGGAAGAAAAAGTCAGTTCTGCCTGCACAGATAGGGATGTTCCCTCTATCTGAAAAAGTGACATTTCCTACTCCATTTTGAAATCAAGAAGGTTTCCTTATGCTAATGTTATTCACCAGTGTCAGATTTCCATAGCCAGGATGTGTTGGGTGAAAGTAATTAAGCAAGGGAGCCTATGCATGCACTTCAGTCACAGCTTCACTGAACTATTCCAGCAGCACAGCAATCCTAGAATGGTTTGGGTTGGAAGGGACCTCTGGAGCTCATCTAGTCCAACCCCCCTGCAGTGGCCAGGGACATCCCCAACTAGAGCAGCTTGCCCAGAGCCCTGGCAAGCCTCACCTGCAATGCCTCCAGGGATGGCAACTCAACCACCTCCCTGGGCAACCTGGGCCAGTGTTCCACCACCCTCGTGGGGAGGAACTTCTTTCTAATATCCAGTTTAAATCTATTCTTCTCCAATTTCAAACCATTGTCCCTTGTCCTTTCCCTCCAGGCCTTTGCAAACAGGCCCTCTGCAGCCTTCTTGGAAGTTCCCTTTAGGTACTGGAAGGTCACTAGTAGTTCCCCTGAAGCCTTCTCTTCTCCAGGCTGAACAATCCCAGCTCCCTCAGCCTGTCCTCAGAGCAGAGGTGTTCCAGCCCCTGAGCATTCTCGTGGCCTCCTCTGCACCTGCTCCAGCAGCTCCATGTCCTTTGTGTGTTGAGGGCTCCAGCACTGGACCCAGTATTGCAGAGGAGGTCTCAATCATTTCCCAACAGTTCAGAAAGAGACCTGAATGGATAACTCATAATCATAGGAAGGGAAGTAGACACTGAAGAGATTACTGTGGCAAATTTACTAGTTGTATTTTTAACCTACTGCTATCTTTCAAGGCTGAATTGTCACCTGAGAAAATGGAGAACTGCCTTGCTTGCTTTCTCTATAGGGGTTGCTTCTACAACACTTTAATCTGACTTCAAATGTGACTCAATAGGATTTCCAGACCTGAATGGTTGAAGAACTCAAACAATCCCTTTGGGTTTTTTTATTCAATATTATTTAATAAAACAATTCAATTTCTTGGGAGAGATAAAAATCAAAGAGTAATCCAAATACCTTGAATTTCCTCTTTGCTGAGCCACAGTTGTTTCAAAACCAGATACACTTTTCTTAATGAAGTGTCACATTTTGGGTTGTTGATAGACCTTTACTTCACTATTTCTGCTTTTGCCCTGAACCTAGTGATTCTATAGTGAGCCACAAACATCAGAAACCTCCTAACAACACAGTCATTGTCCTCTGTACTGAGGACAAACCTGTATTTCTACACCAGTAGCTTCCCCAGATACCATTTAAAACACTCTGTTGATACAGAGTTGTTTCTTCTTTCTCCTCTGTTCTTCCTTAAACTGTATTTGTCTGATCTTGGTTGAACAAGACTATTCTACTCAAAGCCCACATACTTTAACATGACTCAGTCTAGGAGTATATACTGAAGACAAAGAGGGAAGATAATTGTCATTACTGAGAGAGAACACATCCTACAAGTAGCTCAGTATCAGCATTACTATATGGGGAGAAGGGGCAAGAAAAACCATCTTTCAGGTCATAATTGTTAAGAAAAGACCCTCTGCTCAGTCCATCAATAAACATAGAGCTCAAAACCACACTGAATATTGCCTCCTTTTTGGCCTCAGTTTGTATTTTGTCACTTTGAGTTGGTGTGAGCATTCACCTGAGTCCTTCTGCATTTACTTGCAGTGTTGCTGTAAACCTCTCACCTTCCTTTGCCCCTTCAGATTGCACTCATCTCCTAATGTTCTTCACATGCCATATCCTTAAGATCTTATGATTCATAGGATGCTTCTCCTACAACCTACTAGGCAACTCTTTTCCCATGAAACCTTTACACAACTTGAACAAGGGAAGAGTCGTGGCAGCACCTTCCCTATTCATTACTGGAGATAATGGTCTAATTTTAGTGCTATTAAAAACAGATACTACCTATAAGCAACTGAGTTCAGAAGGCAAAAATTCTCATATATTTGGGTTCACTTACAGAGAAGTATGTACCTGTAGGACAGCAGTTAATCAAATGAGGATTTACAGTAGTTTAGCAACTGCTTTACAGCAGAAATTTCCTTGGCATTTGTTACAATACTTAATCAGTTCTTAGAAATACAATCTTTATCCCAGCCTGCTGACTATCTCAGCTCCAACCTGAAATAAATAGTATTGATTGACCACTAAAAGAAAGCCCAACAACACAGAAGCTTGGCCTTGAAAAACTATTCATGCCATACCAGGAGGTGTTACATCCTCTCCATTAAAAGAAAATAAAACACCAAATTGCTGGAGCAGTAGAGTAGAAATGTTTCAATTGCAGTGAAATGTTAGGCAGGTCAAGGAAAGCAATGCACAAAACAACACTCTCCAGAAGTGGTTCAAGCACCCCTCAGGCTTAGTTTGTATTTAACAAGAGAATTAAATACAGAGAGAGTCAAGAAAAAGTTTCAGAACTTGAGAAGTAAATCAAGAGGCTGTCTGTTTATTACTAGACCTCAGGGAACTGAGGCAAACACTTAGATCTGGACTAGCCATGCTACTCATTTTGGGCCAAGGCAGGATTTGAAACTGCTAGGAGAAAGGGAGGCTGGGAAAGGAGGGTTAGTGATCTATTTTTGAGAGACCACACCAAAAAAACCAGGGAACTAGGAAGAGAAATGTGCAGTAATGTGCAGCCATATTACTCCCACACTGCTGTCACACAGCAATCATGCAGGAATTAAATGAATAACATGTGCCAAACACATTAAACCAGGATCTCCTGGTGATCATTTCTTGTCACAAATAAGAAGAAAACACAAAAGAGGTAAAGGCACATCACACACCTTGCCTCAAAACCTCTCAAGACATACAGAAAGAAAACTGTCATCTGAAGCAGGTAAGACCTAAACCTAAAGAGACCCTTGGAGAGAGGTAGATAATCACCCACCAAGGATGCTGAGTGTTTCTTCAGGGATGAGAAATGAAAAGCCACCCACTCCTGCCTTAGGGCTGTGATCACCACTAGCATCAGGACAATATAAAGCAGGGACAGCAAATTCTAACTGCAACAAGAATAAACAAGGACAACTAGTGCTCTACTGAGGCCTGGAATGAGACTGCAGAGTAATTGGAGAGATCACTGTTGCAGCCCCTGTTGGGAAATGGCCTTCCATGGTCAGGCACTTTTCTCAGCAAGGTACAAATAGCCTTCAGACATTAGAGAGGCAGGAGATGTAATATTAATGTCAACAAGCAATAAGGAAAAAGATGGAACTGAGCACCTTCTCCTTGAGCAGGGGTGGAGAGGAGGATCCTGGTGCCACTGTAATCAGACCAGCTTCCCAGAGAGAAGGGAATATGGTGGGCAATTCATCCCAAATCCTCACACTGGGAGGTAATAACTAGGTAATCATCCCTACAGTCACAAAACACCCTATCAATGGAAAGGGCACTGGGTCAGCATTGGCTCTGGGTCACGAGGAACACTGATGCTGTTCTGCAGCAGTCAGCTGATGAGTCTATCAAAGGACTTGGCATTTTAGCACCTGCAGCATCCTTTGATCTTAGTTGCACTTTTGCCTAAAAAACTGAGTAAATGAGGCCAAAGCACAATCCATGAACAACATAGATGTATGTAAAGGGTTAGAGCTGGACCAATCACTGACCCAGGGACAGATGCTCCCTATTACCCCTGTTCCCCCCACTCCAGGAAGGAAAAAAGGGAATTAACACAGAGAGAGACTTGTGGATTGGAAATGAAAACTTAAAGGACCTTAATGAAAACAGTAACAATAAAATGAAAGATATAAACAAATATATACAAAACCAATCCCAAACCCACCTTGATGGCAACTCCATAAGCATCCCCACTGATGCTGTGGCAGAAGGACTCAGCAGCAGATGGGAATCAGACTCAGGGGCTGGAAACTGAAACTGCATTCAGGAATTCTTGGCTGGAGCTGGAAGGCAGAACAGAGAGAGTCCTGCAGCACAGAGCTGAGCTGCTGAGCCTCACCAGGAGAGTTCCCACTCCCCCAGCCCAGATGGCTCAGGAGCTCAACCTTCAGGGAAGGTGGAGACCCAAACCTCTCCTTTTTGTATTTGCTGTTAATTAGGTGCTAAATAGCTTAATGCTGCACCTGCCTTGCTTGGCTCTTAGGCTTTATGGAAGAGACCTAAAGGCCCAAGCTTGGTGTGAAAGTTTGAGGAGCTGACCCTCAATTTTATACTGAATATGATGTATATATGGAATAGCTTGTTGGTCAGGTTAGGGTCACAGCTCAAAGCAGGACTGAGGGACAGGAGACTGTCAGACCTTACAGGAGAGGAGCTGTGATGGTTTAAGACTTACCTGTCCATATGGAAAGGGACTGAGGAGAATTACTTGGAAATCTAAATGTTTATAAACTGTTATTTTCCCTTAGGAGGTTAACCACCCTCACCCTAAAATATATAAAGTGAACCAACATATANGCTGTTACTTTCCCTTAGGAGTTTACCCACCCTCACCCTAAAATAAATATATATATATATATATATATATTCTTTTACATTTTAATAAGAATAGAATAATACATATTTTTATATAGTAGTCAGTGGATCCACTGGCAAGCACTCATGAGGAACCAACATATAAAGTGAAAAGAGAAGACAAATAATGAAGAGTTTTCTGAAGAAAAGAGATGGATGTCTGCTCCAGTCTGATGACTGCTACCCTGTAAAATTTCCTTTCAGAGTGCACTCTTCTCTTTCCTGGCAGCAAAGGCTCTGAGGGGTTTTCTGTAGAGTTTTCAGATTTGTTTGTTTGGGGTGTTAAATTACAATTTCACAGATCAATAAGAAGTTATTATGCTCTGTATCACTCCATGTGAAGGGTCACTATAAAAATGAAAGCCACAAATAAAAAGAAATGCACTCCTCAAAGACACCTTCTTAAAGTAATGAAGTTGAGAAGCTGCTGCAGTTACTAGCTGACAGAGCTAATTAATACAGTCAGATGCATGTAGCTTCTCTTCCTTATTACATCCAGTTGTAGGACAACACTTCTAGGAATAGCTCATTTTCTTTGTCATCCTAGCTGAAAGGGGGGAAAAAGAAAGAGCTCTGATTTAAGATCCTCTTTCCCAACAGCTACTTCACCAGCTAGCTACTATACTTAATCAACAATGAGGCTATAAATACCCACACCTTGTTATTTGAATGTTTCACTTGATGAAACATAAGAGGCCACTAGTGGACAGCTAGAATAACAATGAAGAATTACAGCACTAGCTCCTGGATGATCTGATATAATGCAAAGCTGATGACAGAGTCAAAACTAGAGGGAGGGCAATATTTCACTCTGCCAGGTTTCAGTGACATAGACCACACCGGGGCCATTAGCCATGATGGAAATGTAGATATGTTGCAATTTACTAGGTAAAGACAAGCTCTTTAATAAGGAAACAGAAAGAAATGATAGATTGAACCAGCAGGGTCCACTGCTTCAGGCTAGGCAGACTATCCCAGAAAAGAATGGCTGAGAGACTTGTAGGAAAGATGCAACACCACTTTTCCTCCACTAAGTGTGATATATGCCAAGCCAAAGGGACCTTCTGCACCTGAAATGATAACTGAGAGGCATCTGAAAACACAAGAGGAGAGCTGGCTGCAAAGGAATGAACATATGATCATAAATGTCACCTGTTGGTAAGACAGATAGATAGATAATTATATATATTATAAATTATATATATTTTATTATAAATATATATAGTATACTGTATAATACA
>VWZO01001357.1:34194-60288 GCA_013396975.1 Bucco capensis
TATATATGTTATATATAATATATATATAATTTATATATATATTTAATTTTTATATATAATACATAATATATATAATATATTAATATATAATTGTTACATATTAATATATAATTATTATATATATAATATATATAAATACAGAAATAATAAAATGTAACTTTGGGAGTAGGTTACAAAAGTATTCACAGGTCACAATCCATCTTCTACAGGAAAAGATAAGCTGAACCAATGTTGATGTCCAGCACATCTCTTCAACATGCTGCAGCATCAACACTCAGCACTGTTGCTATAGCAGAAGAGAAGGGGACAACAGAATAAAAAGAGACACAAAGATGAGTGAAAATGATCTGCCTCCTCCCACACATGCCTTTATTATGGGATTTCACTTCAGAATGCAGCTGCCCTTCTGAGTATATTCACAGGAATGGAGGAGACAGGGCTGCTTCAAAGGACAAAGTAAATAATCAGGCTCTAGGAAAACAACTCACACAGCCTTAAATTTGTTTCAGCTAGCTTGGGCTGGAATTTCTTCTATGAAAGAAAAATAATGGCAATTGCTTAAAGACCCCCCACCTTTAACAGAGAAATATCTGGGAATAATTCTTTTCTTGTGAACCTAAATATATATATATATATTCATCAATGATTTGGATGAAGGGGGAGAGTGTTCCCTCAGCAAGTTTGTGGATGATCCCAAGCTTGGAGCAGTGGCTGGCACACCAGGAGCTGTGCTGCCATCCAGAGTGACCTGGACAGGCTAGAGACATGGGCAGGGAGAGACTTAATGACATTTAACAAGGGGAAGTGTAAAGTACTGCATCTGGGAAGGAACAAGCCCATGGATCAGTCCAGACTGGGAACTGATGTGTTGGAGAAGAGCCCTGGGGAAAAAGCTCTAGGAGTGCTGGTGGCTNAAAGCAAGAGAGAACTAGCTTTCATGGTAGCCAGGCGCACGGGGACGCAATTCAGAGTAGGAGTTGGAACACACAACTCTCCAAACACTCCCAAGTGTGCTAACCACTGTGCTACAGGCAGCTCTCTTCTGATCCATGCTGGGAAGAAAATACATTCTGAACTATCTCAAAAATTCAGGCTATTTCAAAGAACAGGAGGGCTATCATCCAGAAAACCTTACTCCCCCAGTCCTAGAGATACAGCAAAAGGATCAAAGCTTTTCCAAAATCCACTGCTGGCAACACGTAACACTTGCATGGACATTCTCCAGAAAATTATCAGTAACCCCTCAATTCTCTCCTTTTTCTACCATCAAAGTCTACAACACATTTTAATCCCTTTTTGGTCTATGAAAATTGGTCCCTGTTGGGATTTAAAGGAGAAATTCATCCCAAACCAGTGATTCCAATACAATTCACAACCCTTCCAGAAACTCCCCAGCACTGTTGCAGGAGAAATTTGCCAATGCAGTTACATTGTTGGTGACACTAAAAGGGCTCTACTGCAGTATTTCTTCAGTGCCTTCTGACTTAAGTGCAGCAGGGTATTTGCTGCAGCAAATAAAACTCTCCAGTAAATCCTCTATAACATTTTGGGGTGAGGAAAAGAGATAATATTTTCAAATGGTTGCTACTGTAGAGCTGTTTTCATGGCCCACCTGGGAAAAGGAGGCCATAGCTAAAGTGGATAAGATGATTTCACTGAGATTCCCTGCAATAAAGATGAAATCATCACTGAGCAACAACACATTGAATTTGAAACCCAAGTGCGTGGCAAGGATATTTTTGCAGGACATGTCTATTTCTTTCTTTCACACTAATCACCAAGCCAAGCACTCCATCATCAGAGCTCAAGAGCATAAATGGAAAGGGGTTTAAAGCCCAGAATTCATAAGAAGCCACAGGGAAGTGTTTTTTTTTCCTTACCAGGACATTTTTAACAGGTTGGCAGTATGGTGGAAGCCTTGATGCTGAATTGCAAACATCCCCTTTCATAACTCCTGTCTGTGCAGCAGAGAAGCATGATGCAGAGAAGCTAGCCAAGGGCTGCTATGCAGGGATCTGCTCTCTGGGCCAATACCAAGTTCAGCTGCAGACTTCTGTGTCTATTAGAACTAATAAATATTTAAAAGCTCTCCCAGCAGCTCCAATAGGAAAGAACACAGAGATCTCATGCTCTGATTTAGCTTCTTATATAGCCAATCTTGAATAACACCATGGCACTTGCTGCCAACTGCACTGATATCACCAGTCCTTGAGTAATATGACAGTGTTCTTTCTGATGATCATTAGCAGAAGATGCATAACACTGCATGGGAACTCCTACTGAGCATAAAGCTAAAATGCTGGCTTAATGGATGCAGTAATATTGTCAATGGAATCAAGATAGAGTCCTGCAAATGTGTGTTCAGCTGAACCTGACCTTAAGGCATTCAACATGAAAAGCCCAAATATATGTGGTGCTTCTTCCAGTGTTTAAAATAGAAGCAAAAAAAGGGTCCCTTTATCCATCCCACACCCTTGCAGGTAGGATGTAGTTAACTATTAGCATTTGCCAGAGTGAATCAGCAGGATCTGTGCAACTTTGCACTGCAGATTTCCAAGCACTGCATATCAAGGAAGGCAAGAGAAAAAAATCCTTGGTTATATCCCTGATTGAGACAAAGTCTAAGTAGCTAACAAGAAGCTGGGTCAGTTTTTTCTGGGGAAAATAAAGAAAGAGAGAAAGATATAAGGATAATTAGCATATGGACAGACTGCAAAAGTATATTGCTTCCTTCCAACACATCCCAGGGACAGGAGCAAAGCTCAGTAATAAGAACCATTTCAAAACTCTTAGGTTATACCATTGCATTGTTTCTTCCTCTCAAGTACATCATGACCATTATTAATAATTGAATTAAATAAGTGGAATAACTTAAAAGGAATTGATTTTTAGTGAGGAATAAACATTTCTCCTACAAACCCTTAGGAAGGAGGTGGTGGGTTTTTTGTTTAGTTGGTTGGTGTATGTGTGTGTGTTTTACCAGTGTAAGCACAGAACCAGAGATGACTCAAGAATTTTTATGGAGAGAATTGGGAGAAACCTTTGTGATAAGACAGAAAGGCCAAGATTATTGCACAGTGCCCCAGTTTGATAAAGAATGCTAATGCTGGAGGCTTGTGGCACTCTGGATGTTGTATTAGCAGGCAGAGGCTGGCAATACAAATCACAGAAAATGTACAGTTCATCTGAGAGATGAACAGGGCCAGGGACTGAGAATTGCTGGCAGATAAGCTTTGTGCCAGAAATATTATCAAGATGGTAAAAATAAGTTGCAAGAGTGCCATGAAATAATGGAAAGGGGAATCACTTACTTCCCTGAGAAATCTGTTCTCATTTGAGCATGAATTACTGCATCCTGGGAGCAAGCTGCTCTAGTGGGAGGTGTCACTGCCCATGGCAAGGGGTTTGGGACTAGAGGAGCTTTAAGGTCCCTTCCAACCCTGACAATTCTTGAATGTGAGTGTCAACCAGGCAGAGCATAGAATCATAGAATCCTAGAATGGTTTGGGTTGGAAGGGACCTCTGGAACTCATCTAGTCCAACCACCCTGCAGTGGCCAGGGACATCCCCAACTAGAGCAGCTTGCCCAGAGCCCTGGCAAGCCTCACCTGCAATGCCTCCAGGGATGGCAACTCAACCACCTCCCTGGGCAACCTGCTCCAGTGTTCCACCACCCTCGTGGGGAGAAACTTTTTCCTAATATCAAGTCTGAATCAACTCCTCTCCAATTTAAAACAATTGCCCCTTGTCCTTTCCCTCCAGGCCTTTGCAAACAGGCCCTCTGCAGCCTTCTTGCAAGTTCCCTTTAGGTCCTGGAAGGTCACTAGTAGGTCCCCTGAAGCCTTCTCTTCTCCAGGCTGAACAATCCCAGCTCCCTCAGCCTGTCCTCAGAGCAGAGGTGTTCCAGCCCCTGAGCATTCTCGTGGCCTCCTCTGCACCTGCTCCATCAGCTCCATGGCCTTTCTGTGTTGAGGGCTCCAGAACTGGACCCTGTATTCCAGATGAGCACGTGGAATTAAGCAGCAGCAACAGCTGCCAACAAGTCCTCTGCTAGGAATTGTTTCCTACCCTCTTCACACAGCAAAAGGTAACCTACATACAACCTTCATCAGCAGAAAGAAGCTGTCACACATCCAGGAGCTCTTCCCTAAGATCTGCTTTGAAAAGAGAATTCCCACCGTGCTGTTGGAAAACCAGAGCAGACTACAAAGAGGCAAGGAAACAAGAGGAAGATTATGGTGCATCTGAGCAGTTTGAAAACAGAAATGCCATGGCACTTATACTTACAAGGAAAACCATGGCAGTTAAATCACTTTGGTGAACACAAATTAATTATTACCATTTTCTGCAGAGTCACTACACTGAAAACAAATGAGGAAAGTTTAGATTTGTAATCAACAGAGGAAAAGAAAGGACTTAACTGTATTAGCTTTAAATTACTTCTGCTGGTGGACAGACAAGTTATGTGCTGATACAAGAGATACCTGAATCAATAATTTGCATCATTTCCAGAGAAGCATGTGAAATTATCCCAAATCAAGAAGAGTATATGAGGTTTTTTACATTATTTTACATTATTTCAAGCAGGAAAATAGGAACTGCAGGCTTCACTCTTAGAGCCTTGGGGAAAAAAAAAAACAAAGAATGTCAGATGAGAACAGTTGGATGATTTAATAATTAAAGCTGAAGCCTTGAAGTATTCACTATGAAAATGTATAAGGTTTTTTTTACTGGACCAAGAGATTGTTACTCCAGCTGATGCCCTCACTGCTAGAGACTTACTTACATTTCAGCCTCCAATTCCCAAGCTTCAGCTTCCAATCCTCCACTCCCAGTGTGTCTCCTAAACTCATCACACCTTTACTGTGAGACAGTTCCTTGCCACAGAGGCACTATGTCTACTTTTAAAAGCTCTCTGCAGTGGGCTGGGTTTCTTTTTTCTCTCTCCTGGCAAGACAGATGATGATGAAGTGGAAGAAAAGAGCCTTGCAATCTTCTTCTGAACTTACCTCAGCCAGCCAACATACTTCTTCATGTATGCAGGTAACACAGAGTATTCTGACAGCACTTTCATTAATGCCAAAACAGTAATAGCATTGCTATTTTGTCATTGGCGATTCAGAGCTTAAATCAGTCCAACAGTTTAATTCCCTAGGCAGCCTCATCTCCTCGCATGGTAAGATTGACAGAGAGATAGACAATAGGCTAGCAAAGGCATAGAGTGCTTTGGGAAAACTCTATCCAAGAGTCTGGAGAAAGAAACACTGGAAGAAAAGTCCAAAGCTCAGTGTTTCTAGAGCCATTGTGCTGTCTACTCTTTGATATGGTTCCCAAGCATGGCTCATCTATCCCCACCACCTACGACTCTTGGAGCGCTTCCAGCAGCGCTGTCTCCGCACAATCCTAACCATCCATTGGACACATGATGGGACTAATGCGTCTGTCCTAGAACAAGCAGCAATTCCAAGCCTTGAGGCCATGCTGCTGAGAACGCAGCTGCCTTGGGCAGCTCACGGCTCCAGGATGAAGAACTCCTGCCTGCCTAAGCTCATGCTCTCTGGGCAACTTGCCCCTGGCTGTGGCAAGAGAGGAGCCCCGAAGAGGAGATGCAAGGACTCCCTGAAACAACAGCTCAGCCTTGGCCATATTGCTGCCCTGAACTGCTCTCCTCTGGCCTCCACTCAGCAGCTCTGCACACACACTAGCTTTAATGCCGCCCATGGTTTGGAGCAGGCACGCAGGATCACTCTGGAGGAGAAAAGACAGCGGAGAAAGAATCGTGTCTTGCAGCTTCTACCTCCTGAGGAGTCCTTGTGCTGTGCCTTTTGCAACCGCTCTTGTCTGTCCCAAATTGGCCTTTGCAGCCAGCAGCGCTTGGAAAAAGCGCTTGGGAAGAGCGTGGATGGAGCCCTCCCTGGAGCTTTGTTTGCGAAGCCTGGCCATGATATGATATGATATTTGAACCCCCTGAAACCTTGACCCTGCCCAAGTGCTGCTGGCTGCTTGGTGTCTCTAACTCTCTGGCTATCATTCACACACCATATTGAGGAGCCCAGCTTCTCCTGTGTGCACTTCTAACTATCTCTTCAGCCTTGGCTTAACTCTTCATCACCTTCTCATTCTCTGAAACTCTATCAGTAATTATTTTGTTCAACACTGGCACCATTGGAAAAAACCCTATTTGCAGACAAGAATGTGAGCTGCCTCACTCTACCTTCATTTCCCACCCTTGCTCAGAAGCAGCATATCCATTTCAAACTGAGCATCTCAACTTGCCCATGGAAACATCTTAATTATTGCATTTTAATTTATTTGCTATCTGCTATATTGATTTCACTTGGCAGTCATTATTTTTCTAATCAGAATGTTGTTCTGCCAAAAGTCAGATGTTTTACTGGAGCCCCTGACAACAGTCTTGCCTTTATCAAGCAGATTTGTAATGTAATTAAAAGGGATATCACAGAAATAAATGAACTGTTTATTATAAACCCACGTTGAACAGCATTCATTAGTGTGAAGGGATTAGGCCTTACAGTGATTGCTATCATTTGCTGATGAAAGGCTAGCCCATTTAAAGCTACCTAGTGCAGCCTGTGAAGTTATAAACATACAGGGAGAACATTAGCTTTTATTGGGCTCTCTCTATGTTCTGTAACACTCCCAGAGTTGCTGAATTCTAGTGGTTTGAGTTGCTCCTCAGTGCAAAATTGCAGTGTTCAATGTGAGCAGCAGCTGCTTACCAGCAATGCTGCTCACAGACATCACCACATCTCCAGGTATTTGCTCTTCCCTCTGGATATTGACATTTGAATTCGTGCATTTTGCTGACTAGGTGAAGGAGTGAGAATGAGCCAACACTTTCTGTTCTGATGAGGGAAACAAAACACAGCATCTATCAACTTTTTCCAGTTCAACTCAACTACCAAAATCCAAATCAGTCAACATATTCTCTCATTCTGTTTTTTGCAAGCACATGGATAAAAATAAAATAAAAATCAGTGAGTAGTTCTGAAAAGAAAACAAACCCAAATCCACTCAAACCCCACAGCAAACCCAAGAAGAGAGAACAAGGAGCTCAGGAGGAGACAGGAGAGCACAAAGCAGCAGCTGTGCAGCCTCCCCTGGGAAATCCTCCTGATTGAGTTGGCATGGCTATTGACCTCCCAGGGAGTCAGGGCTGAGGTACATGGCAAGGATTGCATCCTCAGGGAAATAGAAGCCTTTTGCTCTGCTGCCAGCCTGAAAGTTTCCTGATCACTCTTAGTCCTCTGTGGCAGCTATCGACAGCTCTGTATTTCACCCTCACACAGCAGTGTGACACTGGTCTAAAAACTGCCCAAGGAGGAAAACATGCACATGCATATTCCTCTGAGCACAAAAAAAACCACACTGAAGTGTAAATGCAGTAACTATGCCTCCTCAGATCTCCAAGAACTGGAGTTCCCATCAGCACTGATGGAAGATGCACATATCACAGCATGAGCAGGACACGAGGTGAGGGGATGCCAAATAAATCAAGATACTCACCAGCTAAGATCAAAGAAACCAAAAATCTAGGAAGAAACAATGAAATAAATGACCTGAGTATCCTTCCTGAATCAAGAGAAACTTGGGCTTGTAGCATGTTGTCAGGAACTTGGTTGATTACCATCTCTCCAGATTAAGAGAGAATAGTAACACCCTAGAATGCTAACACAACTTCTAGAAGAAGGCTCCACAGTACTCTAAAAAAAAATATTTAGAGATAATGCTCCAAATCTAAAGTCTAACACTGAGTCATGTCAGACAGGCATCACAAAGTATCCATCTCAGTGATCTATATGCAGAACTTGTCTAAAATTCATGTCAAAGAAATAGATGCAGAGACAGAAAGAGCTAAGCATAGCTTTGGATGTGCAAAGAGAAACACAGAACCTGTTTTGCCAGAAGGACGTGGGCAGTCTAACATCTTCCAGAGCAGAAAGCAGCAGCACAGGCAGCACAGACATTGCATAACTTTCATCTGATTGCCACCTTGAAAATGACAGGACCACACAGCTTCAATATCCAGAATATTCTCAGACCTTTATCCAAATTAAAACAGAGTATTACATTTGTCAGACCTCAAGGTTTGCTTCAAGAAGTCATCAGTGTGTTCTGTAAGAGCAACACTGCAAGGAGAGGGGAGAGAAGGTGGCAAATCCAGCAGGGATAGGTGGGATTCCAGTAAGTTATTCCAACCTGTGGGTGACTGCATCTGTAAATGATAAAAGAGATGATGAAGAGCCTGTTGAGGCTCAGTGAAGGTACCTTTATAAAAATGGAATAAGAGTCTTATCTGTGCCCTTTACATTCCCTGATATCATCCTTCTAGCTCTCATGCTAGACAAAGATGTTCCTTTCTTTTTATTCCCAACACCTAAACACTGGGCTGAGTTCACCTAAGGCTATGGACAGATGAGTTCTTTTACTATTAATCCAGATTGGAACCTGCAATTATCAATGTTACTGCTGCTTTTGAGTAGTGTGAATGTTTTGCTTACCAAATATCCCTTTTGCATCTTTCAAGCTAGCTATAACTATTTAAAACACATTTCTTTCTCCTCTGCCCATACTACTCTAAAAAAATAGCAATCAAGTGCTATAGAAACAGCTTTGAAAAACTTTAGTTTTCACTCGATTCTTCCAAGATATACTCCTGTCAATATTGATTAATATTGACTAGTTAGTACTGGATCATTTTAAGAGCTGTTGTAGAAAATACTGGAGGGGAAAAAAACACTTCATCTTCCCACTATTTCTGATCACAGAGGATTTCAGAAACAACCTGTACTCACCTGTATATTTACTGACTGGCCAGATCAAACCTTGAGGGGATAATCCACTGTATTAAAGTGGATACTGTTTCCAGAATATACAGATAGGTTTTCCCTGTTGTAGTTAGAACCTTTGTGAAGTAGTTTCGTGATAAGGACATAGAACTAAGAGGAAAATGGCTTGATTTATTTATCCATAAGGTAATTATCTGCTGACAGACAGTTGGTTTGTAGCTGTCCTGGTTTCAGGTGGGATAAAGTCATTTCCTTCCTAGTAGCTGGTACAGTGCTGTGGTTTGGATTTAGTGTGAGAATAATGTTGATCACACACTGATGTTTTTTAGTTGTTGCTAAGTAGCACTTAGCTAGATTTTTCAGTTTCCCATGCTCTGCCAGCTGCTATAAGCCAGGAAGAAGCATAGCCAGGAGAGCTGATCCCAACAGCCAAAGGGATATTCCATACCAGAGGACCTCATGCTCAGTATATCAGCTTGGGGAATTGGCTGGGAGGGGGTGAATCATTGCTGGGGCATCAGTCAGTGGGTGGGGAGCAATTGCATTGTGCATCAGCCCTTGTCTTTTCTTGGCTTTGAGTTTTCTCTCTCTTTTTGTTCTGCTCCTTTTCATTACTATTGTATTGTTATCTTTGATTTCATTTTAGTTATTAAACTGTTTTTATCTCAACCCACGAGTTTGACTTGTTATTCCCCAATTCTCCTCCCCATCCCACTGAGAGGGAGGGGTGAGTGCTTAGTTGTTGGATCAGTTTAAACCACAACAGCAGCAGAATACATTTTGCCTTTTAATCCAGAAATCATAACTCAGGTCCAGTATTCTGCTCCCTTCTAACAACCACAGATAATCAAGGATACAGTGTAGTGTATCCAGGGAAATATTGCTGGGCCAGAAAGGGAAGCAAGAGGAAAACACAAGCAAGCAAAACCTGGTCTTCATATGCAACTCAGCATAGCATCTTTAACATGGTTTTCTTCCAGTTTGATGCCCAATGAAGTGAAAAGGAGTTATGTCCTTGTGGGGCAAAACTCTGCAAGAGGAGATAATCTTGTATCTGTTCATACTCTGTTCTCATATTTCCATATTTACTATGGCAATTCATCATGTGTTGTAAGCCTGCTGTCCTATGATGAATTTTTATTGCATTTAAGCTTCAGGATAAATATAGCACCTAGCAGGCCTAATTATTACAGCCTGTATTCATTACCACAGGAAGCTGCATTCCAAAATTGCTCAGGGTAGACACTTCCCCCAATCCCAGGGCCTTTCTCATTAAGCCACAATTAGGATAATAAATGGGGATGGTTAAGTGATTACAGGCACTAAGGGCCAGTGCTTGCTCATCACAAAATGGGGAGAAATCATTAAATATTACAAGAAATGGTTTAATAACACCACCTCAATCACCTGCAAACAAAGCAGGGCTCCATCCAGCTGTTCATTAACAGCTTGCAGTTCAAAGACAACATGGCCTTAACCTCAAAAGAGCTATCTGCATTAATGTGGTGGGCAGAAGGATGAAATTGTGCTTGTCCTTGACAGGAGTGCTTCAAGGTGCTTGGGGCTGGGGATATATAGTCAGGCTCTAAGCTGGGGCTGCTAATCCTCAACACANTGCAGGGGGGTTGGACTAGATGAGCTCCAGAGGTCCCTTCCAACCCAAACCATTCTAGGATTCTATGATTCTGTGCTGGCTGAGGAGACTGTGAGTGCATCCTCAATGGCTCCCTAATTTTTAAGTACCAGCAACTCCCTGCCCACAGAGTGATCTAAACAGTGCTTGAGGTTCCAATCTTTTAATATATATTGAATTAAGGAAGAGCCATCTGAGATGCATAGGTCCAAAAAACCCCCAACTCTTTGCTTTGCTGTCAACTTAAATACAAATAGAGCATTCTATAACCTTATTTAATTGCACTTCTCACCTCTTTAACAACCTCAGCCTTCTGTTTCAAGCCATCTCTCCTCAGAAAACACCTCCTGCTGACTGGAACTACTTTCTGATAATGAAGCTTGGTATCCTCTTTTATCCCACGGGTGCACAAGAGCATGTCAGTGTTACAGAAATCAAAGGCAACAGGGCTCAGAAGCACCTCAGGAGGATCACCTAATTCACCTCTTTGTCCCAAAGGCAAGATCAACTTCGAAATTGTTCTTGACAGAAGTTCATTTAATCTGCTCTTAAACCCTCCAGCAGCTCCAGAGCCTCCCTCAGCAATGCAGTTTGTGATCAGCCTCCTTTACCATTGGAAAATTTCTCCCAATGCTCAGGCTACACTTCCCTTACTGCAATTTAGCTCATCATTTCTTGTAGCAGCCTGTCAAAGATAGAGCAGCAGCAAGTCAGGGAATTCTACTTGACTTAATTTACTGCCAAGCAATACAAACCTACAATCACTAATTTGGGTAGTAAGGGAGAAAAAAAGGCAGAAATCACTGTGCATAACCCTATGTAAACATCTATTCTTTCCCTCCCTGCTCTCACATATCCTTATTTTTGCCTTTTTAATTTCAGTGCACCAGAATTCCTCCAGTGAGGCAATGGGCACATAGAAAACTGAAGTAGTGTGAATTAATTACACTTCTTCTAACACTCTATAATTAACAGCTTCCTGCCATGCTGCTCCTTAGGTTCCTTTACCCAGTGTGGGTGCCACAATCCCTCAGGGATTTCCCCATCCCATTAGGGATCAAGCATAGTCCCAAACCCTCAGGTGGATCCTTGCTCCAGCATGGCTCACTCCTCACCATGGTCTCTCAGGCACGTTCAAGCTTGCAGGTTTGCTCTTTTGCTGACTTCTCCAAGCAAACTGGCATTTATGTATAGACATCACATTCCCCTTGTAGCCTCACATTCAAGAGCCACTTGCAAGCAGGCAGCCACAGAACAATCCCAGGCAATCTGGGGAGATGGGATTGTCAACAGTGCAACACAACACTGTCAACTTCCTTTCAGCCTGAGGGCCTTTATGTGCCTGCAGCTGCTAGTCAGTACCTAGAGACAGGTTCCTGCCTCATCCCACACTGCTTCTGGCCTCTTTGTCTTTCTTTCATAGAATCCTAGNCCAGAACTGGACCCAGTATTCCAGATGAAGTCTCACCAGAGCAGAGTTCTTCTGTTCCCAGTGCTGCTGCTTCAAAACAAGCCAAGTGTGGTACTGGGCTTGGGCTGCAGAGGTGGGATGAGACTTTGGTGCAGTTACCTCTGGAGAGAGCCACAGCCAATTCATCTCTAGCCCTGCTGGAGCCTTGAGCTCATCAGCTGCTCAAAACTCTTCTTTATCAGCTCTGTTACTTCTGAAATCATGCCTTCTTTCATATTTCAGTTGCATTGCTCAGCCACTGAAAGGTACTTACTTCTGAGCTTAAGTACTTTCTTTTGCTTAATCAAAGCCTCTGTACTTGTATGCAAACACAGAAATTGCAGGCAAAATTGCTCTTATGTAAACCACTACACCATGTTCCTCCTCCGAGTTGGATAAGCACAACCAAGATCTTTCTGCCCATTAAACACATTAGGGAAAGCTTTTAACTTCAGGTGAGGAGCTGTGTTGTGGGGAATCTGAGTATGCTCTCATCAGGAGAGAAGAATAATTGATTCTTGACAGTTGTCTTTTACAGCCTGTCAGCAGAACGATCCCTTTATAGCATCCATTCATATACATGACGTTTTAAGTCATACTCATCCATCTTCCTCAGCAGATAAAAGACTATCATCCTTCTAATATCTCATTTTTTTCATTTGAAAGGCTGTGTCAAGCATTAACAGGTCCAGACTACCAATATCCTGGAATCTTCAAGCATTTTCTAGGGCCACCTTGTCTTCCTTTCTATCCCCTACCTCCCAGTCTAGCAAAAAAATAAATGCAAGAATACAAGACACTGCCTGAGTGAAGGACTAAGGGAAATAGACCTTTTTCACCCACCCAGATCACTGATAAGCACATGATTGTGTAATCAAGAAGCTTGTCTGACCAGATGGAATATATACCTCATCTGCCTGGCTTTCAAAACCCACATAGACAGAAATAATCTCTGAGTTAGAGCAGACTAGCAGCCCATGTGAGGACAGCTGTCTCTCTGAGATGCTTGGAACAGACAACAACAAACCAGTTGTGAGTTGGTGACCAGCCTAGCAGAGGCTCTTTGTTCTGGTGCTATATTGAATTCTCAGTTTACCTAGTCTTGAATTCTCCTTAGTCCCATCCTAGATCACTACAGTTCATTTTCTGATCACATCCTTTTTGAATTTAGGTGTGTAAATGAGGCTTTGAGAACATTTCTAATAAAGCAGATGGAGACAGAATTCAGTTTGAGAGTTTGCATGAATTAGTTCATTAGAATTCCTTCACATGTTACTTTTTTTCCTGCTTTCTACAGCTATGTAATATATGATAATAAGAAAGTTGCCCCCATTAGATCTAACCATTCCACATCAATAACACACACACTTAATATGAATGAGCTCCAAAATAATGTAGAATGTAGAATCTATGGAGACAAGATGACTTCTTGTCTGTGGAGACAAGAAGTCAATTTTTATTTGATGAGGAATAGACTACAGAAGTGCTTAACCAATTCCCTGTCCATTTCTCAGCATGTCTGGAAGGACAGGCTCCTCTTTCCTGACACCTCAGAGGAGAGAAGCTGCTGAGCACATCTCAGCCTCCACTGCTGCAGCTACACCCACTCCTGTAATCTGGGGCAGCAGCATTCTCCCTCTTTTTCTCTCTGGGAATGGGTATGTATGCAGCCCTGGGACTGAGCCATCTCCAACACATCCCTGCCAGAGGCTAACCTAACCTCCTTCACCCTGAAATCTGGAAGAGACACAACAAATTCCTTCTTGGAGCATGTCCACCTCTGTTGATAGCCCCAGTGGAGGGGTCTCCTCCTAACACAATGCACTTAAGCACTGTAACTATTGTTTCACACTAGATACATGTATATATATGTGTAATTCTTAGAAACACAGAGTGTGTTGGGCTTAGAAATGTTTATTAGACTGTCCTAGGAGAGAAATTTAACGTGTCTAGCTACTCCTGAATTTTGCAGGGTAATTTTCCCCAATCCAGGGAGGCATATGCACAACACAGCAACTCAGACACAGCAACCAGTGCTCCAAATTTTGCCCTCAATTCTTCTCATTACAAAAAGCAGCTCATGTCCTGCTGTAGAAGAGGTGCAGGATTATGCTGGAGGGATCATTTGTCTGATCCCTTCTGTCCTTTCCCATCTAAAAATAAGTTTACAAAGCCCTTCTTTGGCCTCGTGGAGGCTTTCTAAGGAATTCTTCACCCAAGATCCCTTGCTGGATCCATGTGAGCAGCTGAATGGATCCATTTGCAAGTCAAGGCTCTGATCCAGCAGAGAGAGAGATTCTTATTCACCTACTAGCAGGTCTTTAAACTGTAAAAGTTGATGCTTGGATTTTCCACTTCCTGCCCTTTCTTTTAAGTGACTTTCACAAAGGACAGAGATGACTAATATTCAGGGCTCAGCTTTGCACAGGAGCTGATGGTCACAAAAGGTACAAAGCAGTATTTCAGCAAATTTCCTTTTCCTCCTGCACTTCAGTGGAATTATTGACTGTTGCTCTTTTGATTTCCAGCTGCAGCACAGGTAATAATACCAATTTCTTCCTATATCTCAATCTAATAATTCATCATACAGTAAGAAGCTAGCACAAGAAGATGCAAACTGGTAAAAAAAAAAACCAACAACAAAACCCCCCACATTTTGGGAAATACCTAACAGATTGAATTAACTTTGTTTTCCCTAACCAAAAATCATTTATTTTCACATTATTTTCATAGCCACTGCTGAACATGCTTATGGCAATTTCCACCTAAAAGAATAAGCATGATTTTTAGAGACCTAGCCTATATTAAAATGCTTGGGCCTAGCAATATCTCCTATCTGAGCAATACAATATTACAGAAAATTCGTGGATTTTAATAACATTTCTGGATACGGATCAGTTAATAAACTTTGTTTCACCAACCACCTAACAGATATACAGCTAGGACTGCTTAATAAATGTTTCCCTGAAATGAAATCTGGAACATTTCAGACTATCAAACTGAAGGAGGGGGGAAAAATAATTCTCTGTAAGAAAAATCCCACATTGCAGACTCAGTTCTGCATAGCTGAAGTTCACTTTATTTCCACTGGCAGCATTTTGCCCTTTGTAAGTCTTCTCATAGAGCATTGTGCTAGTCTTTTATGTTCACAGTGCTCACTGCAGGATCTGCTAAAATAGGTTGAGGGAAGCTTGAAAGCCAACTGTTCCCACAGAGTCCAACTTCCCTAAGTGCTGCATGCCTCTGGCCCTATAGGTTCTGCAGCGAGCAGTAGGAAATGCTTGGAAATTACCACTTCACACTAAAAACCTGCACACTTTGAAGTGTCATCATGCACAAGGGGCAATGGTTTTAAATTGGAGAAGAGGGGATTTAAACTGGACATTAGAAAGAAGATCATCCCCACGAGGGTGGTGGAACACTGGCCCAGGTTGCCCAGGGAGGTGGTTGAGTTGCCATCCCTGGAGGCATTCCAGGTGAGGCTTGCCAGGGCTCTGGGCAAGCTGCTCTAGTTGGGGATGTCCCTGGCCACTGCAGGGGGGTTGGACTAGATGAGCTCCAGAGGTCCCTTCCAACCCAAACCATGCTAGGATTCTATGAAAAATGAATGAGCCCAAGTGCAAATCCCAAGCCCTCTCCCTGCTCTAAGGTACAGGTGCCACTTGCTGGCCTCAGGTTAGTGTATCTCCTGTGGAAGGTCCAGGAAGAGATGTGGAGATATGAGCAAAACTAGAGTCCTACTCACTCAGTTGAGAGATAGGGGAGAAGAGATTTGTAGTGAAGAAAAAGCAGACTCTGCATCCTAATGCAAAAGCCTGGAAGTCCCTGAATAAAGATTAAATCCTCAGGTCAAGGGTACACCTATCTGGACAGAAGAGAAATGGAAATGTTATTCTTGCTGAGCCAAGGTGGAAAGATGACATTCATTGAGCTTAATCAGAAAGTTAATTAAAAGAATCTAAACAAAGCCTGGCAAACAAGCTAGAGAATTTACTGGAGGAGGAGGAGGCTGGGAAAAGCCTCAGAATGGCTCCAAAAGTCTCAACACCTACAGCTGCAATTTTTGCTGGGGAAAAAAAAATACTTGAGGTAAGGTTGTAACCCCTGACCTCTGCATTGCTTTTGGTGGTTTTAGGAGGTTTGCCTGTATGTTTGTTAAGAGTAAACATATTTCCTGGACAATCTCTGTAACTTTCTATAAAAAGCCAACAAAAATCACTTCCAAATATCCATTTTAAGTACCAAGTAGGTGTCCACAAGAAATCAACTATTGATATTGATGACCTCTAAAGTCCCTTCCAACCTGGGCCATTCTATGATTTCTATGATTGATTTACACAAGTTTTCATTCTGTTGGCAAAATCCTTATTGTTTCACAAATGAATGACCCACAGAGGGTATTGAGTAGCTTCACTTTTCTTTGGAAGCCTCTCAGTGCCTCAAATTTCATGGGGGATGGATAGCTAGCTATCAGAGGAAGGCACCTTTCAGACAAGAATCACAGACTAGCTGTTTGTGAGAATGTTTCACAAGGCACCTGAAGCACACATGAAGTCTCTTCAGAACCAAAAGATAATTTTTTTTCAATAAAATAAAACCAGAACTGAATTTTAGGATAATCAGGCAAGAGCTCCATTTGATTGTGGAAGAGCCATAAATCAGCAAAGGCCTGGCCAGCAGCATAAGCCACTTGCCAGCAGACAGTTAGCTGCTATGTTCAAGTCTCTGGCAGCAATTTTAACTAATGAATGCACTGTAATTAACTCATTAGCAGTCATTCCAATCACTTCACCACTCTTAGTCTCTAAGGCTCCAGCAAGCTAGCTTTTTAGAGGCTGTAAATTTTGCTCAAGTGTAGCAGACATTTGCCCAAGGCTTTCCTCAGTCAACAGAAATGCACTCCACTGTCTTCCACTTCATGGGAAAACATCACTTCTGTGGGAACTCTTCCTAGCAGAAAGCATTCTAAAGTGCTAGTCCATGGCTAGTCAGACTACAGAGCAAGGCCTGCAATAAACACACAGTATTTTGTGCTTAACAGTCAGCTCTTTCTTTACTTTGGGGGCTAAAAGATGAGCTCCTACAGCCTAAGCTGTAGTTCCTCCCCACGAGGGTGGTGGAACACTGGCCCAGGTTGCCCAGGGAGGTGGTTGAGTTGCCATCCCTGGAGGCATTGCAGGTGAGGCTTGCCAGGGCTCTGGGCAAGCTGCTCTAGTTGGGGATGTCCCTGCCCACTGCAGGGGGGTTGGACTAGATGAGCTGCAGAGGTCCCTTCCAACCCAAACCATGCTAGGATTCTATGATTGATTCTAGGATTCAATGATTGATTCTACAATCCCATTCCCATGGAGGGATCCTCTGTTCTAAGTCTCTCTAGCACCATCCCTGTCAACTCAGCTTCTACCAATTGTGCCACAGCTCTCAGCATGGAGAAGCAGGGGCTCACACAGACATTGTGGCATGTTTTTCCTGTGTGATTGAGGTCTAGACAAGCCTACCCTTTCCTTGGTATACATATGCCTAGGCCAATCCTTTGCACTCTAAGGCACAGGATCTGGAAAGACTTGTTGCTTTGAGAATAACCATTTTCAGCACTTAAGTTGTTTTTTTGTTTCAGCTGCTCAGTGAAGAATATTCTCCATTTTGTTTTTAAATATTGAGAGAAACAGTACATTTTATGAATGATCTATCATCATCTTCCCATTTGGCAGATAACACACGTAGCTGGGTCATGGTTCCAAGAGTTTCATTACAGTTCAGAATCATTTTCCACTGAAATCTAGGATTCTTAGACACTCATAGCAGGCATCAGAACTGCAGGATGGAGAAAAACAAAAAACCAACTAATTCTGAAAGACTTCAGTGAAGATCATGGAGAACTTGCAGTCCTCTCAGTGCTTGCCCAAATGTGGGTACAGCACAAAACAAACACACTGGGGTGCTGCTCCATTTCTTTTAAACCTGAACCCTGCTGACATTAAAAGAGAAGTGGAGGAGGAAAGGATAGCTCTGTTATGCAGGCTGAGAGGAAGGGGAGAGCACAGTCACAACACCTGGGGTGCTGCTCTACCTTTGTTTAGCTCTTCCTACAGCCACATGCTAGCTTCAGTAGTGATTATAACTCCTAATGCACCAAACCATGGCTCCTCCATGCTGAGGGGATGTAAGAGCTGTTGGGCCAACCATCAGCCCACACTGTGTCTGAAAAGGTGATCTCAATCCTTTGGAGTAGCTATCCTCACATCCTCAGCTTATTTTCCTATGCAAATCTGGCCTCCTCTTGCATGTTTGCTGAATAACCTTTACTACTCTTCCTGTCCTCTTCAGCACACACACACTCTGCACTTGCCACAGGCAACCAGTACAAACCTAAGCTTCCTCAGTCTGCTGCATTCCAGTTCTAAGAGGAAGGAAACCCTAAATTTGAAGATTAATTAGTTAAAATAAATTTGTTTCATTGCTTAGGAGCTAGAGATGTGATCTAGCAAGTTGGGGACTGACATTTAAAAGTGCAGTGGTGAGTCAGATTGGCTTCCAGGCTGTGCCAAAAGGATGCTGTTGAGAACAGAGTAAAAGACAAATGTGAACTCTCTGGAGCTTTAATCCTGGTTGCAACATTACTGACAAAACTCAACCCAGAACTGACCTAGATTCATCTCGTCTAGCTTTTTAAACATAGATGTGACACCCCATTTAGAAGCTGTTGTCCTACACACCATCTGTAGTTGATGGAGAAAAATCAAGATCCCTGGGGGAAATCAGCCTCATCTGAACCCCAGATCTCAAGTGCCTGCTAGCACTTCATGTCTCCAGTATTCCTTTCTCCTGACTGCATCACCCCTTACATCTGGGAACTGTAGGAGTCAGGCTGCTCACAAAAATCTGCTTGAGACACCAAAACAACTAGAACTTGCCTCTCTCTCCTCAACTTTCAGAGCTTTGCTGTTCTGCCTGCTCTGTTATTCCTCTAGAAGGACTCCTGTGGTTTATGAGCCCCATTCTGCACATATAGCAGGTGACACTCAGCTCCATGCTGCTGCTTTAAGGGATGGAGACATAGAGCTATCAGGAACACACTTCCAGCTGCTTTTGAGCATCCATGGGCTCCAAGGAAGCCTCATGAGTCCTGTACTAATGTCTCCCAGCTTGGGAGACACTGCTGTGCCATTCACAAGGACCCACACTCCTCTTCAAACAAGCTGTAGTGCCATCTGAGGTTATCCAGTCCCAGATGCTTGTATGGATCCCCTACAAGAGGGATAATTCCAAAGGGAAATAAGAAAGTATGTGACAGCAACAGATTACTGTGAGACTGTGTTAATGAAGCTCAGGGGAAATGAATTGAAGGCAAAAACTTGCAGGATTCTTGTGTTTAAAGCACACAGATTCCACTTTACTTTTAAAGGTACATCAATTTTTACTGGTTTTATTTACTGGAAATAAAGCATAATGTTTAGGAGCACAGCACAATGCTAGAGATCTGAAATTTGTATGGTGACTGGAGAAGTCAATAAAAGAAAAAAATGCACTTTAAAAATCGACCAAATATAAAATAACTCCTCTGAGGGCAAAGAACCAGAAGAGTCTAGAAGCTTGATGGACCATTGAAAAAAAGACTCAAGAGCTCTTTCAGTAACTTCAAGCTGTAACAAACTGGTATTTTAATATATATATTGTACTGTGCTTAGCCTGGAAATCAAGAAGAGACTATAGCATCAATACAACAAAATAAAGAAATATATTGATTCTCCTCTCAAAAAGCTGTGCTCATTTCACTGTTTTTTCAATAGGAACAAAGATCATTTCCTGGAGTGAACTCAAGGTGAAGAGGGATTCAAGTGATAACATTAAAAAGAAGTGGTACTTATTTGTATCATCTAAACCAGGTTTGGATTAATGAGGCAAGAAAATATCCAGATGACTTAATGCAAGCTATGGAAGATTTTTATGGTGCCCTTTCATGCTGAAGAGCAATGCTAAAGGAGTATTTTCCAGTTCCAGTATTTCCTACCTTGCACTAATTTCCCTCCAGAATTCTCCAAGTTTATACATAGTTACTGTTTCAAAATGACCAGGCTTGCAAAGCAGCTCATTTTTTAATGGGAGCACTGTCTAGTTCCAGCATCCCACCAGGAAAGTGAAGATTCTGCACTCACAGTTTGCATCTAGAGCTAAGCAAGCATTAACTGTCCTCATCCTAGAAACCAGCTTCCCAGCTGGGCAAAACTGACACCCTCAAAAGGTCTTTAAGGACTGTTAGCTTCTGACTTTTCCCACATCCTTGCTCCCAATTAAAAGCAGGCAGGAAGTGAACTGAATCCTAGAATCCTAGAATGGTTTGGGTTGGAAGGGACCTCTGGAGCTCATCTAGTCCAACCCCCCTGCAGTGGCCAGGGACATCCCCAACTAGAGCAGCTTGCCCAGAGCCCTGGCAAGCCTCACCTGCAATGCCTCCAGGGATGGGAACTCAACCACCTCCCTGGGCAACCTGGGCCAGTGTTCCACCACCCTCGTGGGGAGCAACTTCTTTCTAATATCCAGTTTAAATCTACTCTTCTCCAATTTAAAACCATTGCCCCTTGTCCTTTCCCTCCAGGCCTTTGCAAACAGGCCCTCTGCAGCCTGCTTGGAAGTTCCCTTTAGGTCCTGGAAGGTCACTAGTAGTTCCCCTGAAGCCTTCTCTTGTCCAGGCTGAACAATCCCAGCTCCCTCAGCCTGTCCTCAGAGCAGAGGTGTTCCAGCCCCTGAGCATTCTCGTGGCCTCCTCTGCACCTGCTCCAGCAGCTCCATGGCCTTTCTGTGTTGAGGGCTCCAGAACTGGACCCAGTATTCCAGATGAAATCTGGAACCTTGGCTTGCCCTCAAGCAGCCAGGAGGTGTGAGAGACAAGCAGGAACACAGAGAGGGAGTAAGCCTGAAAGAGGAGAGAGAGAGGAAGAGCAGTACCTGCACTCCATGCTGGAGCAGTGCTTCCTGAAGGCACAGCAGGGTCATCTGAAAGCCTTTCTGCAAAAGGTCTGCTTTCTGGAAGAGATGATTTTCAGAGCCTCTCAGTTGTGCAGACCAGAGATGCTGGATGCCTGATATTGCCATTCTGTCGAAGAGAAGGGGATGGGATCAGTGAGAGAAATTAAATCTTAACTATGACAGGTTGTTTTTTTCCTTCTGTAAAATATACTGTCTCTTGAAGCTGCTTCTGCTTTCTGTGAAGATGCTTTTATTTCATTACAGAGCAGAAAATTCACTTGTGCAAAAACCAGATGATGTTTCCACTCGAAACCAAATTTCACTTTCAGAAACTAGTTGATCCAATCAGTGCTTTCACTCCAGGAGCTCTGCTTTCTGGCTGAAATACATCTTCCAAGATATATTCCATTTTTTAAGCTCCTTGGTAAAGGTAGGGGAAACACATTATAGGAATCTTTCACAGTTCATCTCTGATGTGTGCCCTTCATGCTTTGACCAGAGCAGGGACAAGGAACATACCCCAAACAAGAACACCTACAAACCAAAGCAGACCCTATGGAATTACAATTCCGTGCTTTTCAACACCAACACTCTAATTCTGTCTAAGCCAAAAACATTCAAAGGGGATTAGAAATTCAGATGTGGCCAATGTCTTACTCAGCCTCAATAAATTGTGAGCAAGCAAGAGAGAGAAAGAGACACAAATTCACATCAGCTCTGGCACTAAGGATACAGATTTGGGAATGGGGAGAAGGGGTAGAGCAGAAAGAGATATACCTGTCATTTAATGACAAACATTTGCCATAGGTCCATATCCTATCATTTTAGCATTTGACCCATTAAAGAGCTTTTTAGGCCAGAAAGGATACCTTCAGTCTCTCTTCACAGGCAATAATGTTTCACTCTAATTTCTTCATTAAAGCAATAAGAGTTCATTGTGCTGTATCATATCTAGATTAAATAGGATTCTCAAGGAAAAGAAGAATCTATATAATGTTATTCTAGCTCCTTTTCACAGCCTGAATTAATCTGTTTTTACTTCAGAGATGGAGTAGCATCACACTTTCCATTCACTAGATTAAATTGTCATCTTGTATCAGAAATGTCACTGTGTAGCAAGTCTTAAACCACAATAAAGTAATGTGCTAACCTTCTTTGGGGCAAAAATAAAAACACTGCACTTTTTCACCTCTGCTGGCAGGCAGCATGTCCAGACCTCTGACTGTGCTGGAAGGAGTTCAAAACATCAGACCCCAGCAGCAGTGTCACCAGTACACAACTCCTATCATCCCCTAGCTCCTCCTGGGGATTTCTCCATGTCAAGGGTTAGAGCTGGGCCAACCACTAACCCAGTGAGAGATGCTCTCTATTACCTCTTTTCCCCCATTGCAGGAAGAAAGGAAGGGAATTAACAGAGAGAGAGACTTGTGGAATGGAAATGAAAACAAACTACTTCAACGAAAATAATAACAATGAAGTGAAACATACATAAAAGTAATATCACACCCAAACCCACCTTGAAGGCAACTCCATCACCATCACCACTGATGCTGTGGCAGAAGGACTCAGCAGCAGATGGGAATCAGACTCAGGGGCTGGATGCAGGAACTCTTGGATTGAGATTGAAGCAGAACAGAGAGTCCTGCAGCACAGAGCTGAGCTGCTGAGCCTCACCAGAAGAGTTCTCAGTCCATCACCCCAGGTGCTCAACCTTCAAAGAAAATAGAGACCTAAACCTCTCCTTTTTGTATTTGCTGTTAATTAGGTGCTAAATAGCTTAATCCTGCACCTGCCTTGCTTAGGTGTTAGGCTTTATGTGAGAGATCCCAAGGCCTGAGTTTGGTGTGGGAGTTTCAGGGACTGACCCTCAGTTTTATACTGAATATATGGAATTGAATAGCTTGCTGGTTAGTTTAAGGTCATAACTCAAACCAGGACCCTCCACCATCCCTATATAGGTATCTCCTGGTTTCCTCAGTTCCACAGTGCAGTTTCCAGAGTTTCCTGACTGCATGATGACTGTGTACCACAATCCCCAGTTAGGAATGGAGCTGTGGAAAACAACTGAAACGCCTGAGTTGTAAACACCATGAGATAGTAATATCTCAGGGGGATGCTGTCATGGAAAACTACATCATAGAGTCAGAAATACCTGAGCTAGCTTTAAGATCTCCACTGTGACAGCACTGAGGTCTCTACAGCTAAATTGATCTTGTTTGTTGGCAGTCTACAGCATAGACATAGTGGATAAGATTCATCTGGCCAAGTGAGGCAGACACCTTGGCTCCTATATGGACATGTTCTCTGGGAGTAGGTGTTTCAAAGAAATGCCATGAGTCATGCCTTAGAGGAGCCTGCTTTCCTTCATGGATCACCCAGGGAACCTGGAATAGCTCAGGGGTAGGCACCTCCAGGCTGTAGCAAAGGTTGCCAAAACGAAATTCCACCTACTCCAAGGAGAGACTCATGTAAAAAACATGGCAGAACTCTTCAGAAGTCCTGGGTTTCCCTTTGTCCTCTTCATCAGACTTGGTATGGAAACATTGAGAGTTGGAGGGGAAAACTCAAAGATGTTTTGGCAAACAGCTTTCCTTCTGGTTTCAAACTAGTAGCCTTTTGCACATTTCAGTGTCTTAGTTTCTTTCCCTTCTTTCTGTATAACTTGGAGAGAGGTCTGGTAAAGTGATGCCTTCATTGTTTGCAGTATGATACCAATGCAAGCCAGAGCAACTGCACTCAGGGTGGTGATATGGGAAAGGTGCTGGAAATGTCTTTCTTTTGTTATTATTCTTACAGTTGATACGTGAAAGTCTTACATATACAAAAAAAATATTGAAATGTTTTTTTAATTTGTTTATATAAGAGTTAAGGTGTATAGCTTTCCATTGGGGCAACATTTGCACAGCAGACACATTACATACACCTTGATGTTCAGTAGATCAACCAACCAAGAGGCCAATTTCTTCTCTATCAGAGATAGATCAAGAGGATGGTGACCAGTTTCAATAGGAACAGCAGTTCCATGTTACTCTCCTTACCAATTTCACCTTCTTTATTTCAGAGACTTTCCTGTTTCTCATTTGATTTTGGCAAGCAATAACAATTATGCCCAATCTGTTGCTTAGGAACTATGTACTAGATACTGTGTGAACTCAATAACTATTAGTGCAGTTGATCTTCATTTCTCTGTAGACATTAATAATTACAGTACATATTGTCACTAGGAAAAAAAACCTCACCACTTCAAAACATCCAAGTGCCTGTAACAAAACACTTCTGTCTGCTTACAGCCTGCCCAGTGTAACAGTGATGAAATGGGCACAGTGTGTATATGCTGCTATCCCAAAAGCTCCATACATCATTTTAGTGATTTATATCATAGGAACAAAGGAAGTGGGCAGGGAGAGCCCAAGCTGCCTCGAGGTAAGGTTGTTCAAGATTTAGCTGAAGAGATCTCAAATCAAGTCCTCTGCCACATGGCACTTCCTTAAAAACAGAAGAAATTGAAGTCTTCATTTGTATTTTTTTCTTCCTTGCAGTATTTTGGATAAAAAGATGCTTATTTTAAACCCTTCCTGTGGTGTTCTCTTCAACCTCGTGAGATGCAACAGTTTGAGAGCATCAGGAAGATGGAGGCAGAGAAATGCATTCATTTGCTAGTAACAATTAGCCAACGTGCTACTGATCTTCAAGTTGCATGAGGAGAATGAGACTCAGAGGTGCAACGATGCTGTTCTCCTTTTGGTTCTTCAGACCCATTTTCCATGGGCAGTGTTTTCCCCTAAATGCCTAGACAGCATCTCCACCTGGGAGAAGTAGTATTTTCTCACTATTTCTGGCCTTGTAATGGGCATGCTCAGGTGAGAAGGCCAAATATTCGTTTACTTTGGGCTAGATTTAATGTGGCATTTGGGGTTTTTTCTGGTCTTTCTCAGCAGCTTTTTCAAGTTCTAGCAATGGGAAAGGTTAGCCTGCAAGAGCTTAAAAGTGCAGTATTTCTAAGTGCACTAAACAAAATGCATCGTTCACCTTGCCGTGAAATTAATAATGCCTGAAAGAAAGGCAGCTTGTGTTATACAAGCTCTTAAAGATTCTTCCATGAAAAAAAAAATCATCCCCACAATCAATCGAGACAAAGGTTTTCTCCTCAGACCTTCTGATGAGTGTAAATTTGAATTCCATGCTGAATGCCTTAAACAGACATTGTGGTGAGGTAGATTTCAAACAGAAGCACCTGTTTAGTAGTTAAGAAACAAGACTCCATAAAAAATGCTGTATTATAAGCATCCAACTGGTGTCTTATAGTGCATATATATTTAATAATAACATGAAGCAGGATCTTTTGCAGAGAAAAGAGCAAGAATCCCATTTTTAAATACAAACCAAACAGATCTTTGAGTGGTTCATGCATCCTCATGTTTTTACATGAGGTAAAAAAGACATAAAACCTTATCTAATGAAACTATTGGGAGATTATGAAGCATGACCTATCCCTTTTACTGTCCAGTTATCAAACCTTTTTTTGAGTGATGTTTGAATTTCCTCAGTCATTCTGTGATTAGTAGATAAGCATAGAGCAGTATTTAAGTCTGTGACCACATTACTGCACTTGCAGGCTGACAGTATGAGTCTTTCTGTTGTGGGATAGGTAAAATTCCATGGCACTGGGCTTTGACTGTGTAATCCCTCTTCTTTCCTTTATTTAATTGAGGCTCATACTGTAGCTACATTAATTACAATGAAAATGATTAATGATAGTAATAATACTCATTATGTTGTGCATATATTAACAGCACCAGCAGCACTTTTGTCCTGGTATACAGCACACTGGAACTGCAACTTGATTTTTGTGGGGTTTACTGTACCACAGCACTTCTCTTCCCCTCAGACAGATGAGGTCCTAGCATTACAGCACGAGTTTGTTTCAGAATCAGCACTAATTTGTACATTGATTTTATAAATGATGAACCTTAAGTATTTTCACTTCAATTCCACATTTTTACTCCCCTTGACACTGGTCAACTGCTCAAAGTACTGCCTGCCAATGAGAGAGAACAACAGGCTGAACAGAAGCATTCTGCTGGATATTCAGTAGCTTACATGATCAACAGCTCTAAACGGACTGATTATCATGGCCAGGCTCCACGAACACAGCTCCAGGGAGGGCTCCATCCACGCTCTTCCCAAGCGCTTTTTCCAAGCGCTGCTGGCTGCAAAGGCCAATTTGGGACAGA